>BSAI01000030.1:1653860-1800088 GCA_036245035.1 Adrianichthys oophorus
TTTTGGATTATTATGGTTTGTGAGTTTTGGGATTATTATGGTTTGTGAGTTTACCTGAAGCAAGTGTGTTAAACTGAGAGTCTACCTCTCCTGAGGTAGTCGTGGAATTTGTCTGAATTTTACCTTTTAACTAAATCAGCTTGGATCATCTCCTGTATCTTCAAGAACATCTAATGCTCCAGACAAATGATTCCGTATATGACGTCTGAAACTTCTTCCCTTGATCTGGTTTGTTGTTGGCGAGCCACAAAGTCCGGAATGTGAGTGAACCCAGCACGAGCTGACAGCGGACATTAGACTCACAGGCAGAGAACATGACCCAGGGCGCTGTGGCAGAAACAGAGAAGAAGCCGGCAAAGTCTGCTCGTCCACAGAGAGAGGCATGAGGCGAGGAGGGGAGGGCAGCCGTAAAAATGTTTGATCTCACCAGGACAGGTTGTGTCTCTGCTGAGGAGCGTCTGATGTGCTGTGAAAAGCCTAGACAAGCGTTCATTATACAGCGTAAGGTTTTTTTGTGATACTTACCTTGTCCTTCATATTTTTGGAGAAACACTTTCTTCAACCTGAATTAAAGCCTGTAATCTTTATCTAAAAGTTTCATTTGTCGGTGCTTGGGCTTCTGTTGATTCCATCCACTCGATTCAGTCAGTCTGCAGATGTAAAATAAGAGCCTCCGAAAGAAGAAGAAGAAAAAAAAAAAAAAAGAAAAATCCGTCTTTCAGGTTGCAGTTGTACGTGGCAGTGTCTATGTGTGGTTTACCTGTGACTCTTTGATCCTGACGGCGTGCGACGGTGTTTGATTCCTGGGGTACTTTGACAGTTTGGAGGTTGTCAAAAGGCCCTCTGGTGTCTGAAGTCAGATCAGAGGAGAGGAGGCCTGAAAAGCAGACACCCAGCTGGGAGAAGATCAGAAGAGATGCAAACTTTAGCGAGAGCCATTGTGAGGTACACACAAGCTGCTGGCTCACATAACTTTTCCCCTTTGTGTGTTTTTTTTCACATTTACGGCTGTCTGCTCCATGTCTTATCTTCTGTCCGGGTTGTTGAATGGCTCAGGTAAAGGTCTGCAAGGATTTATCTGATGTCGCCAAAATAAGTCTTTCTGTTTCTTGTCTTTTGGCTGAGGTTACAGGTCAGTCTTTGAAATGATGAATAAAATAATGTTAATCTTAAATTAAAATAAACATTCCTTATTTTTAGTGCCTTGCTTTTTTAAAATTGCCATTTATTTGATATTTTTATTTTTAATTGGTGTGTGACCATGTAAAAACACACCAGCAGATCATTTAATTTTCTATGTTTTGATTGTTTTGCAGGAAAAGAATGTTCTTTTTTAACGTGTAAATCTATCAAATAAAATAAACTAAAATAAAATTGAATCATAAGATTACCTTAAAAGCCAAACATGTGTTTATTTATTATATTTGTTGACTTGAGTAATCCTTTCAGTAAATATAATTACTGCTTATATCAGCTAATGTTTAAAACTATGTGCAAAACTTAGTCCTAAGACACATTACAATGAGTTATTAAAAGGGTGCGTGTGCCCTCTAGTGGCTACAGAGTGGAACAAACAAGAGCTTTTGTTTTGAAAAACTAGCAATTTGAAAATGCTCATTTTGAGTGTTTAATCTACTAATTATACTAAAATTCATATTTTTAATATTATATTTGTACTATATTTTATACATTTTACGTTTGTTTTAGATTACTATAATTTATATTTATTTTATTAAAACTTATTTTATTTTTATTTTATGTTTTAGATTGTATTTATATTATACTTTTTTTCTATTTTTATATGGAGGGAAAAAAAACTTGAGTATCACCTTAATATCCAGTTATTTTAATTCTAACACAGCTATGATTAGTGAGGTTTAAATTTAGTGTTAAAATGTGAGCTTATTGTCTCACAGGAGGTCAAAGATACATCAGCGGAGTGTTTCTGAGTCGTTGCAAAGACCCTTTTTTGGCCAACCTTCACTGCTCTATTATAAACCTATGCCTGACTAGACTATAAATGCTTCTGACATATGAGCATATGGAGCATAAAAAGACTGCAGTCAGGGTGGCAACAGTGAACATGCAGTATTGACCAAACAATCTTTAAAGCAGCACTTTACAGGATGTTTTTTTACTTTTACTTATGCATTTACATTTTTTTAAGAATCCAGAGGATGAAATGAGTTAAAAAAGACAAATACTTCCAGAAAAGTGACTCTTTTTTTTAATCCACTTGAATGTAAATGGCTTTGCATAAAATAAACAAAACTTTCATAATAATACAACACCTTTAAAAAATTGACAATCCCACCTCTTGCACAGTAACACAAACTCACACAAGAACATTTAGTATACAGACAAACATTAAAGGGAAGCATAAAACATCCTAACCCAGAATTAAAGATGATTATCTGTGGCAAACATAAAAAAATATTAAAACAAAAATGGATAAAACTCATCCTATATGAAAAAATACAAATGGTTGTATTAATATATACTTCTTAACAATAAAGATCAATAATGCAGTTATTCTAATAGTGCATTCTAAAGTGCATTCTAATAATGCAATTGATTTAATTTAAATGACAGAGTATAAACAAATTCTAGATAAATAAAAGGTTTTACTTGTTGGATCAAAGCAGGACAGCATTATCCAGTTTGGCCAGCAGATGGCAGTGTCTTCCTTTCTGTTATTGTGAAAGTTTCCTGAAAAGATGTTACTAATTGAAATGTTATCTAGTTGGAGAAAAAAATGAAAATTTGCTAAATAACTGAGATTTTTGCTAACACTGGGCAATGTGATGCTAACTTTAAAGATTGTCTGGCTTCAGTGCAGTAGACTCTGATGTCCCAGTGACTTTTTAATAGTCAAGTATAGACCGTCCTGCCAACATCTCAATTCAGCTTGTCAGTTTAAAGCCACCTCCTGAATGTGGGGATCTAATATTAGAGCAGCTTACCCAGAAAATAAACTTAAAATAGTCTTAAAATAAAACCAGGGTTGAGTTAGCCAACTGCACAAATTAGGAGCAAACAGCCAAAGAGGCCATTTACAGTCTTGTTTCATATTAGCACATATGAGTCAGATGGGTCAATATTTGATTGTTATGACCTAATATTAAAGTCCCACTCCAACCATATTTTTTCCTTTTGTAAAATCATTCCCAGTAGTCTTTTAATTATGACTGTGCAGTTTTTAACCCAATTTAAAAAGCCTTTGTCCTTTTTTTTAAAACATATTTTTGCCCAGCACCAGTAGCTCATTAGATATACAATTCTGGTTTGTGGGTGGGACTGTTGGCTTGGAGCAACCCCTCCCCGTCGGAGTTAATAGCCCCAAGCTAGCATTAGTGGCGCATAAATCATGGCGAGGAACACTGGATCAATCCAGCTGTACAGTTTTGAGCCAGAGGCCAGTTCGGACGAGTAAAATGAATGTCCGAAAGGGAGCGGAGGAGTGGAGTGGTTACAGAAATGTTGGCACACCCAGGGGCTAGCTATGTCACGTCCCCAGGTTTTTCTAGCATTCGGTTTCTGATCCGAAGCAACTTGAATTAAGAAATAATCAGAAAGGCAGTTTTATTAGTAAATTATTTTATATAGGCCTTTTATTTAAAGAAAAATGCTACAAGAACATGTTAAAAATGAAAAAAAAAATACTATTTTCACTGGAGTGGGTCTTTAAATGGTTGGGTTTTTTTTAAATATCTAATTGAAAATTATAAATAACTGCATATGTCAGGAATTGAACTGTTACATTTATTTACATTCCCAGACGCTTTTCTTTTAGTTGGTTGTTGCTGAGGGTTTTTTTTTTTTTTTTAAACAATGAAGTACTTTAATGACTTCAATTGTACTACTATTTTTTTCTATTTTTTAACCACAATGTTTTATTTTTACGTACACATTTTAAAAGAGCAAACCCGACTAATTTTGTTCTCAGTAATTATTTTTATAGTTGTTCTCCATAGTGCCTGAAGAAAACACCGCCTGACGGGAACCGCGTGGCATGCGAGACTCAAGAGCACCAACCCGTCCTTTCCATTCATTTCGATCCATCCTTGCTTCCATACAAACTCTCGCCACTGGCTGAATGAGTCAAAGGCATCACTAATCGAACACCGATTCAGTTGTCTTCTTCCACGCTTCACGGTTGCTCTTGCTATCTTAAAACTTTAATTTAGCTTCTCCAAAATGGCTAAAGCAGTCAAACTAAACACCGGTGCTGAGATGCCCATTGTGGGACTGGGCACGTGGAAGGTAAGAAAATGTACATATATATATATATAAATTTTTATTTATTTTCAGAACTGAGGACGTTATGCCCTAACTTACAAGTTTACCTGTTATGTAACCTCTCGACGAAACTGTCTTTTGTAAGGGCAAACGCTGGAAAGATGTTCGTTCGCGGTTCGAAGCTGTTTTACGAAATATCGCACGCGACGTTGTGCTATAGCTAGGTGTGTTGATTTTATTTAAAGCCGCACGCGCTTTTATTAGCCGTGGCTAATGCATTCATAACAGTAAATGTTCTGGAAAAATCTTTTCAAAGGCAGCACTGTTATCAGTTCTCCCGCTGTATTTAGCTACACTAGAATCGTTTCAGACTGTTTTTCAGACGGTTTTCACGCAAATTGTGTTAGACAAATATATATTAGAAATACAAAAGTTTGAGTTTTTGTCTTTAGAAGCGGTGGAATTAACTTTTAAATTTGCTTCCTTCTTCGAAAGCTAGTTCTCCTTTCAAAGAAGTGGACTGTTTTTAAAGTCACAAATAAATAAAAATCCACAGTTTTAAAGCGTTGTCTTTACCTTATTTTAATTATTATTATTTTAATTTATTTTATCATTAAAAATCCCCAGACCAATTTTATAAATTCACTCCTTATAAATGGCGCCACCATTAGGCCAAAAGAAAATTCATTATTAATTTTTTTTTTGTTTTACTCAAAACGTTTAGTTATTTGTTTATATTGTAAACCACTATGACCAAATTTTCAACCAATTGTCCCATATAGACTCCATTTTTTTATCAGAGCTTTTGTTTATTTTAATATCTTAACTTCCCAGATGTGTATCTATTGTTTATATGTTGTGTGCTTTTATATATTTTGTCCTTGTTTGTTCTGTGCAACAAGGCCGTTTTCTCATTTAGGCGCAACCGAATTATATTTTATTCTTATATTTTCTAAACAGTTGAAGAAAAACCAACTAACAAGTTTTATGAAACATTTGTGCTTTCAAAATCTCTTTTTTATGTTTTTAATGTTGCCAATCATATTTTTACAATTTCAATCTTAAATTCTGTGACTCTGTAGTGGACCTGGCACTTAGATTTAAAAAATAATGTAATTCATTTTACTTTAGACTCCCACTGAGGATAATTGTGTTTTTGCCTGGGTGTTTTTTAACATGATTTTGTGGCATTTTTCTCATGGTAGAGCAGGGGTTCCCAACTAAACTTGGCAAAGAACTTTTTTTTAGCCTATTGTCTCAGCAAGTATTTCTCTCATTCATTTTTGTACAAGAATACTTAAATAAACGGAACTATATTGAAATATTTAAAAAATGCACACAAACTGGCTTTCTTGTAGTGCAAATGTGTGCTCTTTCACAAACTTTAACATTCTGCTGTATTGAACTTAAAGCACAACTGGTACCAAGAATGTACCTTAAAAAGCATTGAAAATTAAGCCCTTTTCTGTTTTACAACTTATAACAGTGGGCTCCAAATAATATGTATTGAACGTTCAAGTAAAAACTTTGAGAAGTGCATAAAAACCTTATGAACATAAAGGTTAACTGCAAAATAGACTTATCTCAGTGTGAGAAATGTGCATGAGCACTGACAGCTAACATCTTAAATCTGGGATTGAAAGGAGTCAAAGCTATTCTGAGGCATACGTGCACATGCTGGGAGCGGTACTTGTTCTTAATGAGAACAGTTGAGAAGGCCGATTCACAACTGTAGGCAGAACCAAACATTGATAATTAATGAGAGAAGGAAACTTCTCCTTTGGCACAATCTGAAGCCAAACATGTCAGGATCAGAGGATTCACTTTGTTATATTTAACACAACATCAGCCTGCAAATCTAAAAGCTCCTTTAGGAGGGACTGGGTTTGCCCCCTTTTTTACCAATGTTTGCCTCTTATGAAAAAAATTACTAAATTCTTCACTAAAAAGAGATTTTTAACAAAGATCAGAAGCTGGTCTCCCAAAGTGAAGCCATCAAAGAGAGTCCTAAAGTTTTCAATCAACTTTTTGATAAAGTCAGTGAGCAGTGACATTGATCCTTTTGATCCCCATCAATGAAGGAAAATATGCACAGTCCTCTTCCCGAGCCATCTTTAGAATGACCAGTTTATGCTGGCAAGACTGAACAGCAGTCATCAAGTCACACACAGAATTGTCTTTTCCTTGAAACTTCCTATTTCAGTCATTTGGGGGTCATGTGATGTCAACCAGAAAGGCCAGTGTGTCCAAGTTACTTTCCTCCCCCAAAAAATCCAGAAAGACCTGAGCCGTTGGAATTTTTTTTTGTGCCAGGAATTCTTTAATTTTATTTCTTATCTTCCAAAAATGTTCCAGCCCTTTTTCCTTGCACACCCTAACATTGGAGTGCAGTAGTAGATCATGGGCAGGTGTATTTACTTCTGCTAAGAATTCCTTCAGCAGGCAATGCTGCTGGGAAGATGATGCTCTGAGAAGGTGAACTAGTTTGGTGATGGTGTCCATAGCATTTCCATAGTGCTCTGAAAGTGATGAGCAGAGGACAGACGTGGATTATGCAGTGATATGACAAGAGTTCTGGATTGTCCTGTTTCAGTCCAGTAACTGCACATTTTTCTTGTCCCATCATGGAAGGTGCCCCATCTGGAGTAATGGAGACGACTTTTTTTTTTTAGATTTATTCCCCTCTGAGTCAGCATTTCCTTTATGGCTAAATACATCTCCTCTCCTCTTGTTTGCATGTTCAAAGCTGCTAAAATGTCTTCTTTAAATGTTTTACTCATGATCTTCGTGATAGAATCTGACGTATACCAAAAGTTGTGCATTGTCGCTTACGTCAGTTGATTCAGCAGCAGCTAAAGAGATGCAGAGGACATTTTGAATGGCGGTGTGGAGCTGGGACTGCACATCTCCAGAAAGCAGCTCGGGTCTTCTTGTTGCTGTTCGTGTATTTTCCGTGCCCTCGTTGCTCATCCTGGCGGGTAACTTGTGTCAAAAGTTTTGTGTTTTGTCTCGTAGTGCCACTTGAAATTGGCGCTTTTAACAAGAGCAACAGACTCCATGCATATAATACACACCGGCCTTAACTCGCTGCTGGTAAAATGACAGCGTGAGCTTCGGTCCGCTCATTTTGGAAGACACCAGTTTTCTCATTGTAGCCAGCACCACTGTTCATAACATTGTTCGATAACTTTACGTCCCAACAATGTAAACAACAGCACGCAGCTCTTTGCCGGTTGAAGGACCCCTGTTCGCACGTAGCTGTCCTCGCGCACGTTTATTCAAAAATCGCTGTGGGTAAACATGAACGCAATATCATACTTTTTATTTAAAATGCTTGGCGTTCCAGATAAAAAGGGTCTTGGGTTCTGGACCGCCGTCCGCCAGTTTGGAACCCCTGTGATAGAGGATATATAAAGAAAATTAAGCTCAGAATTGAGTGGTTTTTGTTTGTTTGCTTTGTTTTGTTTTCAAAATTGTTGTCTATCGGAAGCAAACAAAAAAATGCAGTTCGCGAAAGGGTCTTATTGTGATGTAGAAAATGCGATGGGCAGGCCCCCTGCTCCACTCAATTCTGATGCATCCACTTGTAGACAAAAAGATCCACGTACATATTTGTTTTCCACGTGCGAGTTGGCATCTGGCTTAAAACTACAGCTGGATGACTCCAATATGACTTGTTTTTTTTTTTCTTGTTTTTTTTTGCACCGGTAATGTTAGCTTTGAGGTGTGGGGGTCTGTAAGCTAGTGGGGGAACAGATAGGTGATGGGAAGTGGGGCAGGCTTGCTCACAGTCTCGCCCACAACTTGACGGTGAATTTTTTAACAAACTATTGCCGCTTTGCAGAAACTAGATCAAAAGATGATCGGAGTGAGACTTTTATCAAACTTCTTTAGGCGAGGGTTCATTAGTGAAAGATTTTAACTAGTTGTTCTTGTCTATTATTATTATTATTATTATTAGTCTCCAGTGGGTAAGGTGGCAGAGGCTGTGAAAGCAGCCATCGCTGCTGGATACCGGCACATCGATGGAGCCTATGTCTACCAGAATGAGGCAGAGGTGGGTGAGGGGGTGCATGCCATGATCAAGGAGGGAGTGGTCAAAAGAGAAGAGCTGTTCATCGTCAGCAAGGTAAGGTACAAAGCAAAGAGGATGCATGTGTGCCTTAAACGCGCATGTCTTACATTTTTGTTATTAATTGCTGTAGCTGTGGTGCACCTTCCATGAGAAACCCTTAGTGAGACAAGCCTGTGAGAAAACCCTCAGCGATCTCAATCTGGACTACTTAGACCTTTACCTCGTGCACTGGCCAATGGGGTTCAAGGTGGGGATTGATAGTAAAAATGTCTTTTAATCTTTTGTTAGTTTATTCATGTTTTGGCTGGTATTGTTGCTAATCTTTTCTCTCCTTCCAGTCTGGGGGCGAGCTTTTCCCTTTGAACAGCGACGGAGAGACGATAAGCGACAACACACATTTCCTTGAGACGTGGGAGGTTTGTGATGCTAACAGCACTTCTGTCATGACCCCTGTCTCTATATGACAACTAAACCGAGTGAGTGTGATCTCACCAATAGAAATTGGTTTACTTTAGTAAACGCAGGGGCCAGCAGGTACCACTTATTTTAATTGAGGCATCTGACTGGTCAGTTTATAACTTTACCTACAGCAGGGGTCTCAAACTGGCGTCCCGTGGGCAATTTGCGGCCCCCAAGACGATATTTTGCGGCCCCCACTTTAATATGAAAGTTTAATGTTAGTGCGGCCCGGTCAGGCCACTGCTGATCCAGTCTGCTGGAATCTGTGCCCCACAATAACTTGCAGTAGAAGCAACAACTATTTTACAATAATTGTCCGTAGTTGCATGCTTCTATAACAGTCACTTTCATAAATCACGTTTCTTATCCTAAATTAGCCAAACAATGGTCCTTTTTAACGCAAAAACCTGTCCTTGTTTTACGTAGAAGTGGAAATACATAAAATAGCCTACCCTTATTTTTTTAAATGTGGAAAAGAACACAAAAAAAAGGTATTTGAAATTGTAATTTTGTGACTTTTTTCCTCATTAAAAAACCCATCAGGTTACATCTGCATCACTGTGGTTTATTCAGAGAAACAAACTTGTCGTATAATGTCTCACTGGGCAGCGCACTACATTTCATGTAATAATTCATTACAAACTAAATTTAATAAGTTAAAGTAAAGGTCCAGACTGACTGACAGTCATCTTAAAGCCATACTGAGGGTCTCTGCTTCCTCCCTCAAACCAAATGTGGCTCAGCCGTGAGAAACGAAGCGCTGCCAAGTGTCCAGTAAAGAAGTAGGCAAGAGAAGCCGTGTTCTGAAGAACCCACTGATGCAGGTTAAAAAACTGTTCAATGGAAGTCTTATTTTGTGTGTAACAGATACAATTTGACAGTGTTAATTAAAGCAGATATGGAAAACAAAAATTTATTTACTTATTGATTTATGTATTTTCTGTTGCTGCACGGTGGCGCAGTGGTTAGCGCTCTTGCCTCACAGCAAGAAGGTTCCTGGTTCAAGTCCTGGCTGGGGGACCTTTCTGTGTGGAGTTTGCATGTTCTCCCCGTGCATGCGTGGGTTTTCTCCGGGTACTCCGGCTTCCTCCCACCGTCCAAAAACATGCTTCATAGGTTAATTGGTTACTCTAAATTGTCCCTAGGTGTGAGTGTGCATGGGTGTGTGTTTGTGGCCCCTGCGACAGACTGGCGACCAGTCCAGGGGTGTACCCTGCCTTCGCCCATGAGTAGCCGGGTTAGGCTCCGGCAACCCCGTGACCCCGAAAGGGATAAAGCGGATTGGAAAACATGAATGATTTATGTATTTGCTGATTGAGTTTTTTTTTTGTTGTAATTTTGTACAGTTAATAGTACAGTACATGTTCCATACAAATTTAATACCAAAGAAGGGATGTAACTGAGGAAGTTACACACAACTTGTTTACACCAGGGTCATTGTTCTTTTTTTGGGTTATAAATAAAAATTTAAAAAATTGAAAAGATTGGATTTTTCTTTTTTTTTTTTTTTTTTTATATTCTGGCTCAAATGGTCAAATGGACTCCCAGACACCCACGAGCTGCACATGCTTGTGTGCTTTTAGGTTGCAGCCCAGTCTCAGTCTTCAGTGGCTCCAAGGTGAACTGAGTTTGAGACCCCTGACCTACAGAAAAAAAATAAAACGATAAATAAAACTAGGATTAGCAGGAGCGTGTTAAAAAATGATCAGAGGAAGAATGGTTATTCTTACACATGCAATGACTGAGTAATAGCTGTTTATTTCTCAATAGGAGTCTATGGGATTTTGGCTTCTCGGAACCAGTTTGTACTTCCTGTTTGGAATGCAGAGGGGGAGCGGTCACTCAGTCCAGTTATCATATACAGTCGATGGTTATGATTTGACGTGAAATGTGTCAGTAAATGGATAACATTTCTACTGCAAGTTTTACGCGTAGCAGACATGTCAAGACTAATTCTTTTGAGCTTCTCTGGGGTGGTGCAGCTATAACTCAAAGAGGTTACTAAAGAGAGAAAGAATAAGAGTCAGTTTAAGAGGGAACTTGTTTTATCAGAGCATTGCATAACAGCACATGATTCTCCAGGCTCAGCAAACTTCCCAAAACAATAAACCACTGAGTGGGAGCTTCCTTCAAAAGTACATTTCAGGAACTGAATTGACTTTTCTTTTTTTTTTTTTTTTTTTTTTTTTTTAGTAGTTGGTTTCTTCAAAGCTTTAATCCGACCTCAGATGAGACCAAAGGTTGATATTTTTACCATGAGAACATGGGATTATCACGCTGGAGTGACATAACCAGAACTTGGAGCTCAAACTTTGCTCTTGAGCAAGCTGACTTCATTTTAATGCCTCATGTTCTTTGGTTTTTTTTGTTTTTTTATAAGGGCATGGAGGAGCTGGTGGACGCCGGTTTGGTCAAAGCCATCGGCATCTCTAACTTCAACAAGGAGCAGATTGAAGCCATTCTCAACAAGCCCGGCCTTAAATATAAACCTGCTAACAACCAGGTATGATCCACAAAGACATCAGAGCTCCTGCGCAAGGAAGCAGCTTTTTTTTTTTTAGGATTTGTGCACCTCAGGAAAACAGATGTCCTTACAGCCAGTGCTGCTTAAAGGCCAACAGGCTGAAATGTCATTATGCCTCCTCTAATCCAAACCAAGACGTCCTCTAAGTTCATAATGGCTGCTACTGTTTTCCCCTCAGGCTGGACTGTCTTATCTGCTCTGACCTTATATTAATGTCCTTCATTGCTGATTCTTCCTCTCTGTGTCCTGTTAGCTGGCTTTCTTCAAAGTAAAGAACAAAACAGGATTTATTATTCTTTAACCACATCTTGGAAATGTTTTAAAATCTCTTAAGTCTGTAATTAAACACAACAGTTTTGATAAAGGATGTCCTGATCAGGGTTTTTTTTTGGCCCCAATCCGAGTATCTGCCGATACTGAGCCCTGATCCAAAACTTTTGTAACACATTTAAAAAACGGAACAAACGCACAAAAATTGAGCTTGTGCCCCACCCAGCGTATTTTCTGTGTCACAAATGCAATCTTTTTCAAACTGCATTTTTTCGTCTCTACCTGTTTCGCAGCTATTTGAATAATGCCATTTTAAGATTCATTTTCTTTGTACGTGTCCTCCATCATCTGAAAAATGCCACAGGAACCATTTTCATCGGAGTGGGTCTCTGGAAGAGTTGTTTAAAATAACAATATTTGGATATATGGTCTCTATTTCATCACCTAAAGTATTATTATTTTTTTAAGGTGGAATGCCATCCATATCTCTCCCAAGAGAAGCTGATCAACTACTGCCACTCTCAGGGGATTTCGGTCACCGCCTACAGCCCCCTCGGATCTCCAGACAGGCCCTGGTGAGTACGGAGTCTCGGAGGGGTCAAAATATCTGGAGAAAAGACTTACTGAGTATATGTTAGTGTTGAGGTTTCAGTGTGTTTAACTTGAAGGGCTGTAGGGAGTGGAGGCTAGGCAAGGTTATTTGTATATCACATTGTTTTACAAAGACAATTCAGAGCAGCAGAGTTCTGAATAAGCTGTTACAGTACTCAGTTCAGCTGAAGTTGAAACCATGAACTAGTTTGTCCAGTTCCTGCTTAGACATCAGATCTTTAATTTTTGAAAGATTTTTAAGATGATAGTAGACTGATTTTTGTGACTTCCCTAATAAGTTTATCAAAATTTAGCTCTGGTTGGTGGTTTTCATATGAATATATAGAAGCTTTGTAGCAACCTCTAAACATTTCTCTTTTTAGCCCCAAAGTTCATAACCTCAGTTTTGTTTTTGTTCGCTGAAATAAGTTGACACGCGTCCAGTCGTTGATGTCTTCAGTGCATTTACCAAAAGCCTGTGCAGGGCCTTGGCCTCCTGGCATTAATACCATAAATACCTGTGTGTCATAGATGTGGTTGCTAATTTTACCTCTACATTCTCCCACTGGGCCACGGAGAGCATATAGGTAGATGTATAATTAGAAGTGGCCCGAGGATGGAGCCTTGGGGAACTCCACATGTAATGTCTGTGAGTGATGCATTTCATTTTCAGGGCCAAACCAGAAGATCCCTCCCTTCTTGAAGACCCCAGCATTAAAGCCATCGCAGACAAACACAAGAAGACTCCTGCTCAGGTCCGCAACTCCCACCTTTTTCATTTTATCAACTAAATACAGATTATTTTCTAAAATTAATTTTTGTGTCAACAATCCTAATGAAGTTATAAACTGGAATGAAATTAAGACAAATATTCTGCTGTCAGGTGTTGATTCGCTTCCACATCCAGAGAAACGTCATTGTGATTCCTAAATCTATTACACCTCAACGCATTCAGGAAAACTTCCAGGTAAAACGATCTTTTCTGCCTGGATTTTTCTTCCATATTCTTCACTAACCTCACCTTATTTATGATTCAGGTGTTTGACTTTGAATTAACTGAGGAGGAAATGAAGACTATATTGGGATTCAACAGGAACTGGAGAGCCTGTCCAATGCATTGGTAAGACAAATATTGTGTTAATACTTATTTTTTATAGCTTCATTATATTTGTGTTTGTTTTTCCTCCGATAGGGGTGTAAAACACAAGGACTATCCGTTCAACGCTGAATTCTGAGCGGAAAGAAGCTGATTTTCTACATCTGCTAAAAGAACTTCTTTGTTCTCCAGACTTTTCTGAACTCCAATGCGCTGTTGCTTTGCTTTATTTTTGTAACCATCATTCGGTAACCATCTTTATGAACTCTAAAAGCTTCACAAATGCACTCTAAACATTTACACTCCAAAAAAAGAACCATGTACATGTCATTTGAGCGTACATTCTTTCATTTGGTTTAATTCTCTTTTGCTTTTAGAGTTACTGAAGTTCAAAAACTACAGATTACCATCACAATTAAAGTGAAGAAATCTCCCTGAAGATTTGAAGATTAAATTAAATGAAAAATTAATTCCTCATTCACGGCAATGATTTTAGTACAAAACTTAAAGCACTTTTAAAAAACACCAGTCTCATGAAAAAAGAGTCACATGAGTCACTTTTTGGTTGTCACGTCCTTTATTTTTGTTACAAAAATCACTGCTTTCACTTCCTGTTTTGTTTCTCGTTTCAAACATTAAAATAAGTCGTGTGGAAGAAAAGCTTTCTGAGTGAAGTTCTCTTTGACAGCCAGCAGAGGGCGAAAAAAAACACTAGATCTGCTGATATTACAACCCTCTTAGCTGTTATGTGTGTTTTACAAAAAACTAACCACATTTTTTCTTTATAATTGGTTTTAATATGTCGTTTTAGAGTTTTTTCCGATTTATCTTATATTTTATTCCAAATAAGACCATATCTGTTGTAAAAAAAATGTAAGTATTTAGGAAACAGAACATGGTTTTGCATGTAGGTAGGTCTATGTTGATTTATTTTTTTGTGTAGCACAAGAAGACAATCTGAGTTGTGTATTTAAAAAGTCCAAATAAGTTAGTATTCTGTATTAAAGGGGTAGTGTTTATGTTTTGCCACCCTGTTGAGAGAAAGAAAAAGAAGGATTAATAATATATGGATTGTGAGATGATAAAAATATTGTGTTCGTGAGTGCTGGGATCAAACTCCTCACCATGGAGCTGGAAATCCTCTCCAGTTCTTGTTCATGCTTCGGATTTTCCCCATGTCCTCTTCACTTAACTCAAAGTCAAACAACTGAACAAAAAAGTACAAATATAACTGTTTTTTTTTTTTTCTTTTTTCTTTTTTTTTTTTTAGAAAAATAGCTAAAAAAGATGAAGGTTTCTAGCATTATTTTTAGCAATAGCAGAAAGCTGAGCTATCAACATCAGTGTTTTTCTCATCAACACATTCATAAAAAAACATGGATATTTTGCCTATCTAACTTCTTTATGATTTATATTAATCACAATCTCTGAGAAGTATTCATCTGTACCTGGATGTTTTCTTTGATACGACTTGGTGTTACTGACATGGCAAGGACAACCACACTCCTCTGGGTGTGAAACTTCATGAGAATCTACAAAAAACATGGAACATCAGATCAACTCCACGAGCAAAACCCCCAATATGTGGTGGGTGTTTTTTTTTAATATCCAAGTCAAATCTTTCATTTCCTATAACTTGTCTAGCATGAGGGCATGGACTTGTAATGTTCCTTAACCTAAACACATTTGCATTTCCTTGTGTATATGCTGATATTTATTACATTTTACAAAATGTTTTGATTTTTTTGAAAACTTTAGAGCTTATTTTATTTTGAAATGTCTGAATAAAATGTTAATATATCAGAGGTGGACTGAAGTTCTCACCTGTGCTGAACTTTTCTTGTACTTTGCAGCGATTTCCTTGATGATGGGTTCCTCCAACAGTGTGGGGTCATCTGGAGAAGCCCTTTAAAAAAAGAAACTGTTTTATTCTGATAGTGCTAGAAATGTTTACATTAAAAAAAATGCACCTCCCACACTCCACAGGTGGTACCTCACCCCAAACTCATGTCCTCTACCAGAGGCCTGGGAGCTTGAGTGTCTTGCAGTATCTGAGCTGTTCCTTGCACTGTGATTTTCTGGACTGAGATGTCTGAGGTCTTTCCAGGGATCTGCTGTAGCCACTCCTCCAGTTTGGGGGTTACAACCCCGAGTGCTCCAATTACCACGGGCATCACTGTCACCTTCACCTTCCAAGCTTTCTCCAGTTCTTCTGAGTCCCTGGTGTTTCTCCAGTTTCTCATGTTCCTTCTTCTTGATGTTACCATCACTTGATACTGCTACATCCACCACAACAGCTTTCCTCTGTTCTTTATCCACCACTACAATGTCTGGTTGGTTCGCCATTGCCATACTGTCAGTCTGTATCTGGAAGTCCAACAGAATCTTTGCTCTCTCATTCTCTACCACTTTCTGATATATTTCCTATTTTGACTTTGGGTTTCCAGTCCATATTCTGCACACGTGTTCCTGTATACTATTCCAGCCACTTGGTTGTGGCGCTCCATGTATGATTTTTCCGACCAGCATCTTACACCCTGTAGTTATGTGCTGGATTGTTTCAGGCGCCTCTTTACATAGCCTACACATTGGATCTTGTCTGGTGTGGTAGATCTGAGTCTCTATCACTGGTGTTCAGGGCTTGTTCTTGTGCTGCCCGGATGAGTGCTTCTGTGCTGTCCTGTAGGCCCGCCCTTTCTAGCCATTGGTAGAACTTCTTGATATCAGTTATGGTTTGCTCTTACATCCCATGCAGGCTTGTCCTCCCATGAGGATCTGTCCTGCAGGGCTGCATCCTCTGCTGTCCATTGCCTGACACATTCACTGAGCACACTGTTAGTTGGGGCCTTGATCTGGATGTATTCATGCATTTTGGATGTTTCATCCTGGATAGTAGCTTCTCGGCCTCCTCCCTTGCAGCTAACATACAGTCTCAGGGTGCTGGATTTTGGATGGAACCCTCTATGTATGGCAAGGAGCTCTTGTGACTTACCATCCATGGTCTGTATCTTCCCCGAGGACCCCACTAGGTTATGTTGTTATGCTAATAGTTCTATCAACAGCAACCATCAATTGCTTATCACACCCTCTTAGGTATCGACCAGGAATTGAACCCTGGTTTCCTGCGTGCCAGTCTTGCACTTAATCAAGTGCTAAACAGCTGCACTATTCTCTGATTACACATTGCATTCATATAAAATGCTACTTCTCACCAGGGTCTTTCTGGGGAGCCCAGAGGAGCGAAGGCGGTCACAAAGATGCCCTTTGACTTGCAGTAGTTGATCATCTTCTCTTGATTCAGGTATGGATGGCACTCAATCTACAGAAAAAAAAAGTTTTCTGTATTTTTTGTATATTTTCTAAGATGATATGCACCAAAGAAAACGGATTTTTCACCTGGTTGGTAACGGGTTTGTGCTTGAGGCCGGGTTTATTGAGGATGGCTTCAATCTGGTCTTTGTTGAAGTTTGATACACCAATAGCTTTGACCAACCCATCATCCACCAGTTTCTCCATGGCCTGCAGACAAATTGTATACTTGTGATTGCAGGGCTTTGTCAAAAATGTTTAAGTCTTCCAAAAATGTAAACTTTTTTTTTTACCTCCCAAGTATCCAAGAAATTGGTGTCATCAAAAATATTTTGATTTTGCTCATCTTTTGGAAAAAGTTCTTTCCCGGGCTGTGAAAATACAACAATTTTGATTACATTCTTTCTGAAAAACAACTTTAGGCAAATACATGACTGTCTAACCCAAAATCTTAAATCTAATTGTTGAGAGTGGTTAAAATTCTGCATGAACACACCCTCATTGCTGTTGGGAAATGCATGAGATACAGGTCCAAAAAGTCCAGTTTCAGGTCACTGAGAGTCTTCTCACACGCCGACTTCACCAGAGATGGAACATGGAAGGTGGACCATAACTGCAAACACAGAACATTTCTGTGTGGTTATTTATTCTGTTTAAGTTATTATTATTCACTTAAATGTCACTTCTTTAATTACTTTCTTGTACAAGTATTTTAAAATTTATATTAATTTTAATTTAACTTAAAGTTACTTGGTTAGAATATTTGTATGTTTTTTTTCCTCCTTATATATTGTATCTTTTTACTTTAATAACTGTTCAGCTTTAAACCAGCTAGTTTTTTGTGTCATTCAAAGGAAGAATGTTTTTATGCATTTATGCTGTTTACCATCATTATCAACATAAATGTCTCTTTCTTGTTTACTTTCTTGTTCAAATATTCTTACATTAATATTTATTTTAATTTAGCTTAGTCAAAGTTACTTAATGAGCATATTGTCATAGTTATTTTTTTTTCTGAATATATATTATCTTTTTTATTTTATTTACTGTTCAGCACTAATTAGCTTCTGTCATTTTGACTACTAAACTGGCAAGTTAATTATTTTTTTAACTGTCATTTAGGCTAGCGATAGAAACTAGCTAGAGAATTGGCTCATTGCAGCTAGCTAATTTGGCTAGCCAAAATTAGCTGAAATAATAACCAGAACAGCCCTTTGTTCTTCAAATTTTAAAAGGCATCATGCACTGTATACACACCGGGAAAATAAGTTGGCCAATGAAGATTTGTATTTTAAATTTTTCTAGTTTAAACTGCTTCTTATAGCAACTAACCTTGTCATGTCTTAGCCTAAGTTACTTTGATAATTTACCACACCTATGATAAGTTAATCTTGTAAAAACCATATATATGATTTTTTAAAATTCTATTTTAATGTTATTAAAAATTAAAAAAATGTAAAAATATATACTTTTTAACCTTAAGTCTGAAGAAGGTCAATAAAAATATAGTGCCTTAGCTGTCCTGAAGAAAGTTTTTACAGCTACTTCAGTAATAATGGCTTTGTCTGAATTCCCTCCCTACTCCCTTACTGCAAAAACATTAAAGAAGACTTTCTAGTTCCCTGGATTTTAAAAGCAATTCGGACACCATTTTAAAATTTTAAACGGCAAATATGACACCGATTTCAGGAAGTGAAAACCTAAGAAATGCAAAGATTTTGCAACTATTTATGAATCCACTGTGGTTAGATAATGAAAATGTTGATGGCTTATATATATATTAAAAAAAAATCCATAAACTTTTTTTTCCCCCATAAAAATTGTCCAAAAGCAATGCAAAAGTATTCCCCAATCTAGTCAAGAGTACCTAGCAACAGAAAAATAGGCGGATGAATTCAATTTTGTAATTGTAGATTTGGACAGCTCTACAAAATGCAGATCACACTAAATAGTGCTCTATGTGGTGCTCTACGTAGTGCGAAGTGATGGAATTTGGATATAGCCATAGAGTAATTTTTGTGACTGATTTTGTCATTTCAGATCTACAATAACTTTGTTAAAAAAAATTGGCTCACCTTGCTGACAATAAACAGCTCTTCCCTTTTCACAACTCCTTGGTCAATCATCGCATGAATCCCAGCCCCAACTTCATCCTCGTTCTCGTACACATAAGCACAGTCTATATGCCTGTATCCGTTACTTATAGCCACTTTCACAGCCCCACCAACCTTTCCTGGTCCTCCCTGCAAGGAGGACAAATATTAAAACAAAATCTCCCATTCACCTTTTTTAGTTTTTGTAAATTGATAATCCAAAATTCGAGTTTGAAAGATTTGGCACAAATCTAACTCCATAAAGATGCAAGTTATAATTATACTGGAAAGTAATAAAAAGACAGATCATCAGCTCAAATCTTAGAGTTATTAATATATTAGATCAGGCTTACACTCCATGTTCCAAGGCCAACAATTGGCATCTTTGCGCCAGTGCTGAGTGTAACTGTTGTCATCGCGCTGATAGTACTCAAAGTTTTGTGCAACTCAAACAGCAGTTTGAAAACAAGGTTTGCGCACAAGCGACAGGTAGAACCATTATATCAGGAGTGGGCGGGGTTTAAAGGGTCTGACTTTCACCTTACATGCAATAAATCCTCGTTATTATTTCATGAAAGCATGATGCAACATTTTTAAGATTTCATTGAAGCTTAGTTACTTAAATCAACAGTTCAGTCACTTCCATCCTCTGGCACAAGCAAAAATCAAAGATAACCACCAGTTAAAATGTTTTTGTGGTTAAATTCAAGTTTCTAGAAAATTCTCAAGAGCCACAAATGCATAACCTATCATTAACGTGTGAAGAAAAAGTGTCTTAGTAAGACTTGACTAAAAAGTGCACCGTAACAGGACAATAAATTTAGAACATCAGATAAGAGAGCAGAAGATGCTGATTAATCTCTCACTGATTGGCAGAGATGTGAGTGAGGATGACTAAGCAGAGTGTCAGGGGTTACAGAATACAGCACAGTCAGCAAATAAAAGAGACCATAAAATGATGTGACCTTCTGTGAGGTGAAGACTGTTTCAAACGCCTTGAGATTCACTGCCGTGTTACAAAATTACATGGGTGACATTATTTTATGTAGCGAACTAAAACAACATATATCTCTAATTTTGTTGGCACACAACAACCAGAACTTAGGTTAGGTTCTGATTTAGAGATCATTAACCTTCTGAGGACAAACGCATGAGAATGCCGGACAAAAGCAACTGAGTTTTCTGTTTGTTGAGGAGTAAAATAATTGCTAACGAAAGGTGGACTTTGACAGGTAAGTCTTTTTGGCTCGTGAATGCATTAATATGCAGTAAATTTTCTAAAGTTTCAGTCTCCATAATCCATCATACCAGAAAAACTTTGCTCCAATGCTTGGTGTAATTACAAGAAACAGGGTTGTGTCAGGAATGGCTTCTGGCGTAAAACTCTCTGCCAAAACCATGCTGTGGCGACCCCTTACGAGATCAGCCAAAGGTGAACAAACGTTTTCAAAGTCAGCTCTTCAAACAGGCAGGGGTAAGTTACGTACACACCGGGCATTTGACGCAAGGTCAAGAATGCATGTTTAGCCCCTGGTGTTCACACTGGACAAGCAGGGAGGAGCTACCTCTTATTTTTCCTTTTGCTACTGTTTACTAGCGCATGTGGCCCACCTTCAGTTGGAAGAGGGCTGGTGTGAAATGTCGAAGAGCTGTAAATCTAGCAATTTGGACACGAAACAGTTCAGTTCATTGCTTTTCATTGCTAGCGTCCATCATTGCTGTATCAGGGTTCACTAGATTAAACAAATCCACTACCGGTCCCCAATTGATCAACCCAGTTAAACTGGCAACGCGTTTTGTTGTAAAAACATCCGTAGCTGTGCGTGAACATAAACATTTTAAGCGTGGAAGCCCAGAACATGTGTTTTCTGCATGATTACTCAAACTTCTCCTTGGAAGTGACCACTTGAACGCTCGTTGGGAAGGGTGGAGTGAACATAGCTTTAGAAGTAACTGGCAGCCTTTTTATGCTTATGAGTTTAAACATGAACTAACCGTTCACACCAGCGACTATTAGGGCAGTTTCCTCATGGAAACTTGATCTAAAGACCTGACATGTGCAGAAGTCTCAATGAAACCTAGGAGAAAGCTATTTGACTCAAAAGATTGTAACAACTATTTTGTTCAAGCCATTATTACTTTTGTCAATTTGTTTTTAATGGTTTTTATTTCTTTAAGAAAAAAAAAACAGGCTAGCTGCATTGCTAAATTTTCTTTGCCAAACCCAAATGGCCGTATTATTAAGTCTTACTTGGTGGTATGGATTGGATGATTGAAATGTGTGAAATACATCATACTGGCTCCTTAACAATGAAAGAAACATAGTCTAATTAGACACCAACTCTTTATTGACATTGAAATATTAACACTGCATTTTTATTCTGCATAATTCTGTGTATGAATTTGTTTTTACTTTAAATTTGGCAGCAAAAATTTCACCTATCAATAAAATCACCTGCAAATGTGATGAACATTAGGGGTCAGGGGTCCCTAAACTACGGCCCGCGGGCCAGACCCAGCCCACCTCTACATTTGCCCCGGCCCCCTGGCCAACATCAGAGGCATGATTTTTTTTTTTTCCCCAATCTGGCCACACAATCAAGAATCACACAGAACGTGCCTTTTTATTCCACCCTTATGCAGTCTTTGCCCTTATCTGAACATTCCCCAAATCCTCAAATAGAACAAAACACAGTGCTCTGTGTGTGCTCTGTGTCTCATATGTGACCATTAAAATATTTTCAATATTTTGGTGAATGGTAATTTATAGAGTCATTCAGAGAAACTACATAATCTGCTTTTTCATATACATGCAGGAATCTTACAACATTATTATTTATATCCAACCTAAAACTGTCTATGTCCTAAATCTCTACATGGTAGGCTTACTTTTCAATTTAGACTCTTGATTCTGATATTTATCTTTGCTTTAATATGGGTTTGTGCTAAACTTAGCCATTTTTGTTAGTGACTAAGGAAAAACTTGAATGAGTGTCTAAACTCGTTCTTTCCCTTTTTTTTTTTTAAAGAATATTTACATTTCCAAATATTGCAGCATTTTTATTAAGAAACAAAACACTTGTCTGTTCAGATAGCAGGGACAAAAACATTTTTGTGTTGCATTTTTATATTGTTGCAGTTTGTCCTGTGATCCAAAGTGTAGTTTGAATTTTGTCTGTGCGTTTGACCTAGTGTAACACTTAAAAATGTTATTTCACACTCAAAGTAATGCTCAGAAAAGTTTTTAGTTTAATAATTTAGACCTAATGGTAAATCCACCAAAATATGATTTCCATAGAGGGTGAAATACGCTGAGAAATGGGTATTCATTTTTGAAATACATGTCTTGAATTTCACTTCAAGTAATCTGTAAGAACTCTGTTTAAATTGCTCAGTGTTTACAAATAGTGATTCTGGACCAACGTGCTAATGCAGTTTGACTCAACTTTATGTGAAAACTATCCTGACACTATTGTTCTGAAATCTCCGTGAAGTACGTAACCCACAGTTTGTAGTTTTCAACCCTGTGATGTGGCTCATTCACTTTCCATGTCAGACACCGGCTCTGCTTGGAGCCGGAGCAGAGGGCACATGGATCGTTTGACAACTCTAACTGACTAACTATCTGGAATAACTTATAACTTAACTTAAACTTTCATTGCGTTTAAAGAAGCCTTTTTTTGTAAGGTTAAGCTCCTGGAAATCATGGTTTACCGTACTGGACCAATCGCAGAAGCCTTTATTGTGAAAGAACAGGAAGAGGATTCAATCTTCATGAATTTTGTTTAAACTCTAGTTCTTTAGGACTTTGTGATCATTTCTATCAAACAAGTAACCCATAAAGGAGTCCACGGTGTTTACTTTTCTTAATTCAAGCATATAATTACCAGTAAAATGACTGCGTTTTCTTGTACATTTTATTGTATTTTGTTTGTGTGTGTGTGTTTATACAAAGACAGTCCTTTTCTTTTGTGGTTTAATTGGTTTCAATTTACATAAATTTTACACTGTCTTTTGAGCTACAATTAATATGTTTTCTAATTTCGGTGTACGTATTACTTAAAAAAAAATTATTTAAAAGAGCCTTTTCAAGTCCATCATGTTTACCTTCAGGTCAGCGAAAACTTGAAAGCATCTGCTCCATCCATTGACTTCACCTGAAACGTAAATCGAGTCCTAAACATTATTTTTGAGCAAGCCAAACTTCTCTCAGCACTAGATAGCAAATCTAGCTAGCAAATCTTGCTAGCTAGTTAGCTAAATGCAGGTGAGATTAAGTTTTGTTTGAAATTATTTAAACTGGATCTGATGTTTAACTTCAACATGTTGACTGTGAAAATACACTTACTCTTCTTGATAATCCGTTTTCGATAAGCGGAACGATTTAGTAACCATGACAAAGGAGGAAAAATGAGAAAAAGAGGCTAACAGTGCAAAGGGAACCATAAATCACCAAATTTACATTAGAAATATACCATAAAAAACAAAATCGTTAGTAAAAATTAATTGTGGAAAATCAGGAGAACATATTTTTTTATTTAGTGAATGTTTTTTTTTTGTTATAAAAAAATACTTTTAATAAACAAACATTTGCTTAAGTCGCCATATTGTTTTTATTGATTTTGCATAAAAGTAACATCCATTTAACATAACAAAAAGTGTTTATATGTTTATTGAATGGTTAATTGAATGGCAGAAAATATAAAAACATCAGTGAAAAAGTGCCAGAGTAATTGGAACTCAGTTTACAAAAGCGTGCCACTCTTATGACTGCAGGCCACGTAGACTTTTGCGATGAAAAAAAAACAGCCCAAAAGAAAACTTGTACGTAGAAGACGAGCTAGAATTCAGTGCCAAAGGGGTAATCTTTGTGTTTTGTAGCCCTGTGGAGAGAAGACAGGAAACGTAGTTCAGATTACGATAAGAAAGCCTGATTTCTGCGCATTTTATCAAACACTTGTTTACTTTCCATTTCCACTCACCACTCTGCTGGAAACCCTCTCCAGTTTTTGTTCAAGCCCAGGATCTTCTTCATGTCCTCTTCACTCAACTCAAAGTCAAACAACTAAAAAGAAATGCTATAGGTGAAAATTTTGTGGGAAACTGCTTGAAGCTTCAGTGACGTCCCTACAGAAATGGAGTTCTCTCTTGTATCATTCCACAAATGATTTTAAACACTAGAACATTTTCAAGCTTAAAGGAATGAAAGCAGAAAAGGCAAAATTACCAAGGAAAAGAAAAGCTTTATTGTCGTACTTTTCTTGGAACAAGTATGTAAAAGCAGATGTTTGCTTATGACGAATATTACTGATGGATGCAACAGAGGGTTGATACATTTTATAACTAGCTTCTTCTATTTCAAAACTCAAAATAAACCTAACTTACGTGCCTGTCCCAACAGCATCTGTATGTTTACTAATATAAAACATTATCTACAAAAAAGTAAATGGAGGTCTTTATACCTGGATATTTTCAATGACACGGCTGGGCGTAATGGACTTGGCAAGGACGATTACATTTCTCTGGGTGTGGAACCTCATGAGAACCTGCACAAGAACAACAGAAAATCTTGCGTTTCTTTGGCATGATATACCATGTAGCCTAAAAGTTTCTCTGTGGTGGTTATGTACATGAGCTGCTTTGATACTCAGATTTTGAGTGAGTTTGGTGAAGGTTTGGTGCAATTTCAATAATTTTGTTACATCACTCTACATGCCTTTATCAAACAGGCCCTCACTTTGAACCAATTGCTAAGTAGCCCGCCTACTTCTCAGCCAATCACAATCATATTTTTGCCTTGAAGTTCACGTATGGTTGTCCCTCTCTGCATTTTAGTCAGTTCGCTGGCATCTCCTCCACCCCGTTGTCTATGTTTGGCATGGTCTGGCCTTAACCACCATCAGCAACTAGGCTTTGGACTTTAAGACTGTGGTCTGATGATGTCTATGAAAAGATGTCATCGGTCCAGAGCCTAACTGCAAAAGATCGGTTGGTTTCTTAGGTGAACCAAGAGACGGCGATGACCCTGATTACGTCTGCATTTGTTTTTCAAACAAAGAGAAACCAAATCTAATCTCCTGACACGATAGTAATCCAAATATGCCACTGCAAGGACACTAGCAAATAACCGAACTGTTTCGTGCCTAACTCGTGAGATTTTTATCACTTTGGCATTTCACACCAAGCCTCTTCTAACTGTAGGAGGCACATAATGTCCGAGTAAACAGTAGAAAAAGAAGCTCCTCCCTACTTATCCAGTGTGAACACCATGGGCAAAACACACGTTTCTGAACACACGTTTAGCGCATTCTTGAATGCACATAAAATACCCAGTGTGTACGTAGTTTTAGACGTTTTTTTTGGTTCTCAGTTTTCTGATTGATAAATTCTAGTGGGCGCTTTAAAGAAATATGAAAAAAGTGGAATCAGGAGGTTGACCTCTCACCTGTGCTGCTGTTTTCTTGTACTTTGCAGCAATAGTCTTGATCACGGAGTTCTCCAACAGCGAGGGATCGTCGCGGGTGGCCCTTCACAGATAATTACAAATTTGTGGCACAACTGCTTTCTGAAGAACTTGTGAGGTCATAGTTGTTCATCTTCTCACCAAGGTCTCTCAGGGGAGCCCAGAGGGGCATAAGCTGTCACCGAGATGCCCTTGGAGTGGCAGTAGTCGATCATCTTGTCCTGGGTCAAGTACGGGTGGCACTCAATCTGAGGATTCACGCAACTTGTTAACTTTATAGATTTTGGGGCAACACATGTTGACAATGTTGTCTATGTTCTTTTCACCTGATTGGTTACTGGCTTGTGCTTGAGGCCGGGTTTGTTTAGCAAGGCTTCAATCTGGTCCTTGTTGAAGTTGGAGATGCCGATGGCTTTGACCAACCCAGCGTCCACCAGCTTCTCCATTTCCTTCAGATGAATTACAGGACATTAAAAACAGTTGAAATCCACCTACAGGTCTGAGAGGGAAGCAGACAGTGGGCACATTCACTCTGGAGCTGTTTGGATGAGAAAGCTAATCTAAATTGAAAGCAAGGCTCTTGGTTCTTCTACAAATGACCTTTGTCCCATTGTGTTACCACAGACGGGCTGACCAGCCACCAAAAAGAGGAAGTAAACCAAAGGGGAGAACATGACGAAATAAATGTCTGTTTAAAGAAGGACAACTAACCTAAACAACATATAATGTGATTCCAAAGAACGACACAAAGGTGACAAAGTGACAAGAGAACTAGCTAGCCTTTTTTTTTTTGTTGGTGGTCACTTCTTGTTTTTGGACAATAACCTCCCCTAACTTGAGCAGTAGTTTTAACTGCAGGACATTTCCTGGCACTCTCAAGTTTGTTGTTACAAAGCAAACTCAACCCAGTGTACAAACCTAGAAAAAAAATAAGTATTAATCATTCCATCTTTTTAAAAACAGGTTTTTTTTTGGATAATGGAGGGCATAGATGAAGAAAATTAGGTTTAAAATTGCCTTTCTGAGTATTTATTTATTTAAATTGTTGTGAATCAAGAGCAGACAAAACGATTCTGTTCAAAAAATACTGTATTTGTGACGTAGAAAATACGAGGAGCAAGGCCACAAGCTCCATGCTCCGCTCCGTTCCGACACATCCACTTGTAGACGACTTTGTTGTCGTCATCTGGCTCAAAAGTGGATAGCTCCAATAATGCTCGCCATTTTTGTTGCCCCTCTAATGTTAGCTTGGCGGTGTGAGGGGCCATAAGCTAGCAGTAAATAGAGAGCTCTCAGGCATGGGGAGGGGAACAGGGATTGGGTTTGCTTCTCACCAACAGTCCTGCCCACAACTCAGATGCCCATTTCTAATTAACTCCTGCAGCTTTGCAGAAATTATGTCGGAGAAAACAACAGGTTTTAATATTTTGGCTAAAATCTACATAAACATAATTAAAGATCACTTGGAACGCTTTTACAATAGATCAAAAGATGATCGGAGTGGGACTTTAATAGCACGACTGAATTTCTTATATTACCTCCCAAGTGTCCAAGAAATTTGAGCCAGAGGGAATGACTTGCTTTTCGTCATCTAATGGGAAAATCTCCTTCCCAGGCTGATGGGAGAAAACACAGTTATGTTAAGATTGTGAAACTAAAATATGAAGTCAAGAAGATACACAGGAAAAAAGCTGTTTCCAGGCTCTAAGCATGTCTTAAGTAAACAAGGTGGACGATCCAAATTACGCAACTAGAAGTTCTCCTAAAAAAAACCCAGCTGGCTTTGCACAAACAAACCTTCATCCCTGTTGGAAAATGCATGAGATATAGGTCCAGATATTTCAGCTTCAGGTCACTGAGAGTCTTCTCACATGCTGTCCTCACCATGGAAGGAATATGCCACGTGCACCAAAGCTAGACAACCAAAAACCTCATCAGATTTATTTTCATCAGCAACTATTCTGTGTCTCTTCTCTAGTGTGTCTATGGCTCACCTTACTGACAATAAACAGATCCTCTCTCTTCACCACTCCTTGATCAATCGTGGCGTGGATTCCCTCCCCGACCTCCTGTTCATTCTCGTATGCAAAAGCGCCGTCTATGTGTCTGTAGCTGTTGCCTATAGCCACCTTCACTGCCTCACGGACCTGTCCTGGTTCTGCCTGCAGGGAAAAAAAAACAAAGATTTTCACTGTATTTTCAGTTGCACACGTACCTTAAAAGACTTGCAACATATTGATATGACTCGGGGATTTGTGTATAAACCTTGTCTTTTGCCCTCTTGATGTAGTTTTCTTCACAAATTACTATATTACACCATAAAATAGACACAAAATGAAATATGTTTGCTTCAGAATAGAAGGAATTATGTCATTCAAAAAAATGTGGGTGCTGCGGAAATTCCAAAAGGATTTAAAACTTGAGGAATGGATGCATTCTTGGTCTTTTTGCTGCTTTGCCTTGAGTTGAAACTCCCAACTGCGGTTGTGTCCGAATACCTTCACTACTTAGTGCACTATGTAGTGCGTTCACCATTTTTTCGCGTTGTCAGAATGTACAATTCCAAAATCCAGTGCCCTGGAATTCTCCCAGAAGCGTCTGCGAAAAACGTGTGTGCATCAATATCGCTACTGAAACTGTACCTGATCAGTCCCCACATGAGCGAAAATGCATCTACTCTCACTAAAGCATTTAACGGCATTTACCAGTTAGAGTTTTTCTTGCGAGTTAAACAACATTGATGACCTCTCATCATCTCCATTCATGACCACGCCAACGATTTTCATAAAAATCGGGCGACGGCATGAAATCTTGAAGATTCTGTCCATGCCCCCCCCCCCGTTGTGCGGTGGCGGTTGTATTTGTGACCGTAGCCTCAGTCGGCGGAAGCTAGGAGGCAACATTTTTGAAAAATTCTACCGGGAGCTCATCTTTATTTTTTTCTGTTGTTGTTTTCTCTTTAATTAATCAGTTACATGTTTTACAATCTTGGAAAAACAAACGTACAAAAAAAGTGAAAACTAAGAAAGCTAATCTAATTTATATTGCTTAACTGTCGCAATGTTGGCAACAAGACGGAAGTGACGTCAGATTTATGGGACCGATCGGGTAGCCGTTACAGATGAGGGCAACAATCGACATTCGCTAAATTAGTAAATATAGACCACAATGCATTGCATTTGAAAGACTTGTCAAATGAAAAAATTGTGTTTGCATTTATTTTTTTTTAATGATCCAAGTTTTCATCATCACAACACAGTGGATTCATACATATTCTTTGTAAAAAATGTTTATATTTTTTAGGCTTTTACTTCGGTAAATGGGTGACGTCATATTTGCTGTAAGAAAAAAAAAAGAAGTGGTGATCATGTGTCAGAACTGCATTAAAATCCAGGGCACTAGACAGTCTATTAGGGTTTAGGGAGTGGTGAGGGAATTCAGACATACTGTAGGTTGGGAGTCGGAACATCTTCTTTCACACTGAACCTAACTTATGTAAGAACGTTACATAACCACCACTTTGCTTACATTTTCAGTCAACACACTTTAGAAAACGTCATGACCTTTTATGGTGCAAACATACATTCCAAAGAAACCATTCTCCATCGTCCTAAGGATTTGAGATATCCACGCTTCTGATTTCCAAAGTCATCCTAATGTCTGAAGAAAATGAAAATCTTACCTTCTGCACCCAAGTTCCAAGGCCAACAATTGGCATCTTTGCTCCAGTGCTGAGAGTGACTGATGGAATCATCGTGAGGATATTTGAAGTTCTGCACCACAGTACAACAAGCAGCTCATCAAGAAGGAAGCCGAAGTGGATGGCGCCCCTTTTATATTTTAAAGTAGGAGGGGTCAAATGGTTCTGCAACTTTTGGCGTTTGCATCCCCATCATTTATTAACCGAGGGGAAAGTGTCTCAGGCTAAATGCTTTGACCTCATGCTTGTTCTGTAAGATCAGAACATTTTAGAAAATAACACTTATTCATCCTCAACTTTACTCTCAAAATCTGCATAAAGTCTGTAAAATAAAATCTCTTTTACTCTTTTCAGTCAACTTTGACACGTTTACATTTCTAAGACAAAAGCCTTCATTTAGCAATGAAAGCTTCAAACTTAACAGGACAAAATTGTTACTTTTTTTTTTTTTAAAATACACCTCAAGCTTTTTTAATTTGTCCCATACTGATATATTTATTGATTTCTCTGCATGTGCAAAGTGCTTGTATTGCACAACTTTACATTTTTCCTTTTTCAAAATCTAAATTCTTAGAAAATATTATCAATGATGCTCTAAACCGGTTAATAAATAAGCTAGTGAAGCCATAGTGTAGATTTGTAGACGCAACGTATCAGAAAATATAACAGATAAGAGGAAGATAGCTGACTTTTTGCAGTAGAATGATGACTCAGCACAGAGTGCGGAATTATACTCGATTGTAGTGAAACAAGCAAATAAATGAGACTGTTGAAGTATTGAACCATTGCTTATAAACAGACAGACGGGTGAGTCTAAAACATATAAAGTATTGTTAAGCTGAAAAGAGATCATTTTGTGAGAACTGTGTCTTTTGGTTGTGTTGGTTATTTTTCTTGGTTTTGTTCATGTTGTCTTCAGTTGTCCTCCTGTCAGTCACTGCAGCTTCAGGTTGATGATCATCAACTGCCTCGATGTATTTCACTTCTTCCTTGTGATGTCACCCTGTTGTTGCTCATTTAGTTTCTCTTTTTTTTTTTTTTGTCACATTAAGTTTATTAAATGTTTAATAAATGCACAGAAACCCCGCCCCCCTTCCTTTGGAGTACACAGGGAGCTTGTAGCCCGCCCAACGTATTTATCGATGTAACAAACAGAAGCATTTCTAAAAGGCTTTTTTTTTATCTGCCCCTGATTCACAGTGATTTGAATAAATACTCAGAAATGCAACTTTAATTGTTTCAATATATGCTCTCCATCATCAGACAAATGTCGCACGTTACAAACACAATTTTCCTCAGACAGGGTCCTTTAGTTTCCACCACCAAGTCTGGTCTCCTTGATTTTGGATCATGCACCACCAGTTTCTGACACACTTATGACGTAATTTTGACATTTTTGTCGTAATTTAAAAATGCAATAGTATTTTATCAACAAATATTTTTTAAACCAAGTCAGAAAACTCTGTTTCAGGAAGTTCGGTTTTACTGCTAAAAGCAAATGATTTTGCCAAGTTGTTAATTGTTTTTCATCTGTACTTGTTTACATTTTTCAACTGAAATGCAAAAAACTGTTTGGTAAATCTAACCAGTTCACCACAAAGAAAAAAATCGTAACTAAAACTTTCTTTGTAACTTATGCTTTTTAAGCTCAATTGTCTTTTATTTTTTTAAACTTTAAAACATTGATATCATAAATTGTATTTAAGTTTTACTGTTTTGATCAATTCTCATCTTTTGTCCAAAATATCAAGTTTTTCTAACAATTCAGAATTTTTAGGGTGTACCACCTGGCTTTGTGCTTGGCCCTCTACTACTCTTCTTCTTTTTTTTCATTAACAAAACATTTTTAGGAATTCAAAACATTCACGTTTATACCCTGACTTCATTTAAAACATCAACATTTTAACCTTTTCTTTGTTGCCTGTTCAAGTTATTCTATTCCTTAGATATAGGCTTCTTTATTTTTTTAAGATGCTAGACTGAGGTAAATTTTGTCCACCAAGCATAGCCACAGGGTTTGTGCTACATGACTTTCCATCAGTTTTAAAAAAAAATGTTTTTAAAACATTTTTGGCTAACTTTAACTTTAATATAGCTTCTTCTAGAACTTCTAAGCACTTGAACACAGCAACCTCTGCTTTACTTGTCTTTGTTTTTACCCTACATTTATGCAACACAATTCAGTCACTGTTTCCAAACAAGAAACTTTATTTTTGCGTTTCATTAATTAAATTGCAAAAAAAGAAAGCATATAAATCATTAAAAAAGTGTGATTTCTGTCTGCATCCCAAAACATAAACATGCAAATTATGATGTGTTAATATTCTGTAAGATAAGGATAGTCTTTATGCTTTGAGGCCCTGTAGAGAGAAGATAAAGAAACATTTTATTTCTTAAATAAAATGAATGGATCACCTTCTACATTTGTCAATTTAAGCCCATCTTTTTTTTTTTTTTAATTCACGTATTTAATTTAATGCTGGCATCTCTACTCACCAATCTGCTGGAAACCCTCTCCAGTTTTTGTTCAAACTCAGAATTTCCTTCATGTCCGCCTCACTTAACTCAAAGTCAAACAACTGAAAGAAATAAAAGTAGATTTCTAATTTAAGAAAAACTGATCATTATAATTTTTAAAATCCTCAAGTCCGTTTTCCCCCAAAACACACGTGTTCTGTTACAGAAATATAATTAACCATCATGTAATAGTTTGGAAGATATTTTCATTTGATGAAATGCTTTATAAGAATGAAAAAAAATGTTTAAAAAAATTTAAAAGGGAGATGGGGAAAAACGGGGTGAACCTACTGAAGTGGGCGTGACTCAGTCCTTATATAGAAAAAGGGGAGGAGTTTAACTTAAAAATGCAACATGGATAATTGTAGGTAAATTAATCATTTTTAAAATGTAAAAAAGGATAAATACAACAAATATCTGAATAATTTAGATAATCAACATGTTCTTGGGGTGTTGTCACACTAAATGGAAAATCATGGAATGTAGTTAATACTACCTTTCATCTAACTGCATTTAGTTTATTTTTTAAAAATATGTAATAAATTGTAAATATGTAAAATTATATTGTAAAATTATAAATACTTTGTAATGTTAATGTTGAGATGAAAATCAGTAACAACTGCAACAAACTTGCAGTTTAAAATGTAATACTGTCTGCTAACAATAGATTTTGTCAACAGGAAAGATGCTTTATAAATAAAGTTGGATTTGAATTTGAATATTTTGTTCTGTTAAATGTCATACCTGGATATTTTCCTGGATACGACTGGGTGTGACTGACTTGGCAATGACCACCACATTTCTCTGGATGTGGAACCTCATGAGAACCTGCAAAAATAAATATATACATAAAAATTTTTTAGAGAGGTGATTCTATTTTTACAAACTAATTAATAACTTCCCAGAGCAATAAGACTTTTGCATAACATGGAATATGCTGCAAAACTAATTTTTTTTCATCAAAAGCACTCAGGGGTCAGGGACAGAAGGAAACTGGACCTCAAAGAGCAATTTAAGACAATTTGCTTGCACTCTGTTGAGATGGTTGCTGTGCTGGAGGTGGAGCAGAGCAAGAACATGACGCTTGAGAGACAGTGCTCAGGACAGTGGGTTTACAGCACAGTCGGAGAACGATATGAAACACTGGAGAAACTGAGGAGGTGGTTTAGAGGAGGAGACGGAGTGACTTTTGCAGAGCTGGAGGAAGTCCACGGGCAGATCTACCATTATGCTAGGAGAGAGTTCAAGAAAGGGATGATCCAACACGGAGATCCAACTCCAGATAATGGGGAACAGAGAAAGAAGAGGACAAGATAACCCAGAAAACAGTACAAGCAGAGGTATAGGCAAGGGATGCAGTCATGCAAGAAAGCAGAGACCAGTTGGAGCTTATTGAGGGTTTTTTGAGGAAGACTAAAGAGGAGAAAATTACAATAATCTAGACAGGAAGTGACCAGACTTTGAACCACAATGGAAGTAGAGAGGATGATGAGGGAGGGTCGAAGGCGATTAATGTTAGGTAAAGGAAAATGGGAAGACTGAGTAATGTTATTAATATGAGATTGAAAAGATACTGAACTGTCTAGGATGACACCCAGACTCTTTAACTTTGGGGGGAGGGAAGACTAAAGATGAGTGTGTGGAAAGAGTAAAAGGGGGGGGTTTGGAACTGACAAGAAGCAGTTTGATTTTATCACTGTTGAGTTTCAGGAAGTTTTAAGATGAACCAGGTTTAGATCTCAGACAGACAGGAGAAGAAGGAGCAGGTGGAAGAGAGGAGTCAGGTTTACTAGATACAAAGAGCTGGGTGTCATCGGCGAAACAATGAAATGTATGTTAAATTAACGCAAAATATTACTAAGGGGTAAGTGATGAAAAGAAAGGGACCGAGGACAGAACCTTGGGGTACAACAGAAGAGACATAAGAAGGCTGAGATTTAAATAATTTAGGTTAAGTGAATATGAAAGAGAGAATCTCAAAGACCTGCGGCAAAAATATCCATCAACATCGTGGCAGATTTAACATCATAGCAGCTGATGGCTAAATAAATCAAAAAAAGGCAAGATAAGACTGAGCTTGAGAATCCGGCTTGAGAATGTAACGTTTTGTTCAAAAGCACAAGCCCCTTCATTTGAGGGAAACTTTTGAGTCCTTGGCCAAATCCGACTTGCTTCCCCACGGCTTCTACCCATCCCTACGTTTATCCCTCTAAGCAGAGAAATTTTGAAAAAAATAGTGTCTTCAAATCCAGAGGTTACTACCGCTTGATGACATCAACAGTTAGTACATTAGCGCTTCAGCGCACGTCCACAAGAACGAATGCGTTTGTCCTTAGAAGCGCCACACGGATCACCCTACTGAAAAAAACACTTTCGGGCGCTATAGATTGAAATGCCACTAAAGTTGGAAACATAGGGAGAAGCCAGAGGGGTAGCGAAGTAGATTAAGTGTTTCTGCATCGCCACATTACTATCTCAAAGGAAGTTTTGATCATCTTTATGACAACGTCTGCCGGTTTACTTTTTCACCAAAGATCTGTGAATCTGTTTATGAAAAAAAAAATCGGGAGGTTGACTCGTCTCACTTGTGCCGCAGTCTTCTTGTACTTTTCAGCTATGGTCTTGATGGTAGGTTCCTCCATCAGGGTGGGGTCATCAGGGGAAGCCCTTCAATTAAAACACATGATCAATAGGAGGTTCGGGTTGTTGCGACTTGTATGTAATGCCACGTTCACACCGAGCATGTCACGCGCATTCAAGAATGGGCTAAAAGTGTGCTGTTAAAAGCACGTTCAACATATGGTGTTCACGCCGGAGAAGCAAAGAAAGGACTTTCTTTGTTTCTACTGTTTACTACTGCATGTCCACCACCTACAGTTGGAAGAGGCTTGGTGCCAAATGTCAAAGCGGTACAAATTTTGCTCCAGGGTTTTTCTTTCAAAACTTGACTCCAATATCGGAAAAACTTAGTGTCATGGAATCCCAGTCTGTCACAAACCGCAATTCTTAATTCCTCCTTCATGATCGATTTTTATACTGTTGGTACTTCCGTGAATTGAAAGAGACACCATCTATATGTCACTACCAGATTACAGTCCCTGATTGGTCAAAGTTTCATCTGGTTTAATTTTTAACATGCTTTTAATGGCTGCGCGTTTTGTACATAGAGCCCGAAAACAGTCGTAGAAACTTGCGTAGTGACACGTGAACGCTAGAGTATTGAACAAGCTGGAAACGCGCATTTACATTCCTTTACTTTCCATTGGAAGTGGTCGCTTGAGCATGTGTTGCCGAGGGCGGTGTGAACGTAGCTTCAGGATAAAATCTGTGCATCCTCCCACCAGGGTCTTTCAGGCGAGCCCAGAGGAGCATAGGCAGTCACAAAGATGCCCTTTGACTTGCAGTAGTCGATCATCTTCTCTTGGCTCAGATATGGGTGGCACTCGATCTGAGAAAAGACAAACGTGCGTTGTTTCATGTTACCATACACTGTTTATTGGTGAAACATGAGTCACTGGGAGATGTTTTTCACCTGGTTGGTTACTGGCTTGTGCTTGAGGCCGGGTTTATTGAGGATGGCTTCAATCTGGTCTTTGTTGAAGTTTGATACACCGATTGCTTTGACCAACCCGTCATCCACCAGCTTCTCCATGGCCTGTACACAACATTTACACTGTTTATAGACGTTCACTAGATTTCTACCTGTATTTCATTCATGCACACTGCACTGGATCTACTTCCATCATTCCAACAACTGAGCTTTTTCCATTACCTCCCAAGTGTCCACAAAATTGGAATCGTCTGGAACTATTTGCTTCTCCTCGTCCAATGGGAAAAGCTCGTCTCCAGGCTGTAACAGTGAAATAGTGACTGAGCTTGAGTCGACAAACAAATTGGTCCAATTTTGAGGTATGTCAGAACAAACCTTCATGCCTGCTGGGAAATGGATGAGATACAGGTCCAGGTAGTCCAATTTCAAGTCGCTTAGAGTCTTTTCACATGCTCCTCTCACCAGCGATGGAACATGGAAGGTGCACCACAGCTAGAAAACACAAAGAGCCAGAGGTAACATATTGAAACGCTGAAAGACTGGAACAGCATTGAAGGCGATGAGAAGGCCGGATGAATATCTGCAACTTCAGTTCTTTATAAGCTACATATAATCCTCACATATATATATATAAAATCGTCTTTATAATTTCATGATACTTCTTTCTTTATTGCAAGTTATTCAACTTATAAGCTGGACAGTTAGATGTTCTACTAAAAGTATGTGGTCTCATGTCAAATGTTCAAAACGTTTAAATGACAGATTTTGTGTAACTGGCTTTCAATGGGCAGGGGTGTGGCCCTCCAGCAAGCTCACTCCTAATTGGTGAGAGGGGTTGCCATAGAAACGATGACCGACAAAGTGTGGCTCCAACATGACAGCATTCATATAGCGAAAAATTGGTGACTGAATTGACTTTGTTTATTTGGAGCTTGAAATCAGCCGTTTTTATGGGTGACATGAGAATTGAAGCGATCCAGTTCTCCTAGTCATTGCTGTGTGCAATAAACTGTGTGTAGTAAATCTATGCTGCACTTAGTCGTCTAGTACAGCAAAGCTCTGCTAGCAGAGTCAACACTATAGGCAGTGTAAACTGGTTTGCCTGTGCACATAGCAGTACAATTGAAGGGATGTGTTTGCAGTCTGTACATATTTTACTCAGTTGGATGAAAGTCTAGTCTATAAGTTTCTGCTCTATTTATTGTATTGTTTAAGGATTTGAAGCTCCTTATGCTGCTTTGGGGAGGGGGACCTGGTTGGAGACATGATAGCGCCCAAACACATCACTAAACAAATCATTAGCTGGAAGCAGAATTTGTGTCTCTATACTACAGGATTCCTAACCCTAACACGGTTTCTGTCTTTATCTGGGGGAAGAGCATAAACTTTAGTAGGATTTTTGTAGGATTTCCGACTAATGATGCTCTGGCGTAGGGCTGGGCGATAAAACGATAGCTATTTCTCCACCGTCTGCACTCGAGGTAAACACACAACTTGAGTCACACGTTTTTTTGTTTTTGGGGGGACTGTTGCACCATGTTGCTTCAGTGCATCTACACATTTCTCTACTGAGCCACAGAATGTTCAAATTTGACTGATATAGTTATTTGATTTATATTGTGATATAAATCATTATCGCCTGATATGAAGAACACAACATAGTGATCTAAAAATGTCACTATATCCCAAGCCCTACTCTGACACCATGTAGTTGTCTGCAGCCAGGTCCTTTTGCTTTTGGGAGCCAATTTATATCAAACCACACAAATAAAATCCTTACAAATATTCCTCCTACGCTATATGTAAAATGTGTGTGGGTTTTTTCTCTTTTTTGTAAAAAAAAAACAAAAACAGTTTGTTCTTTTGTCATGTATCTTTCTCAGTTTTAAAATACTTTGGTAAATCATTAAAAAAAAAAAACAGAACCCTTTAACTAAGAAAAGTGTTTCTGAGAAATTCGTTTTTCCAGGAATCACGACCAATAAATATGATATTATGAATGATAATTATTGGTAATATTAAATAAGAAATACAAAATAAATTACTGACAATAAAAATGAAAACATCGGTAAAACAATTCTATCCATCCATCTTCTTAACATGCTATGTTCTGTTTGGGGTCACTGGAGCCTGTCCTGGCTACTGTTGGGGTGAAGGCGAGGTACACCATGGACAGGTCGCCAGTCTGTCGCTGAGCACACATACACTCCCACATGCACACTTTGAAAGCGTGGTAGAAATCCACTTTCTCCACATTATTGCTCATCCCTTCCTGTGGGAGGAAGCTGGAGTGCCTGAAAAAAACCCAGACTTGTACAGGGGGAATATGCAAACACTACACAGAGAGGAATTGAACCAGGGCCTTCTCGCTGTGAGGCGAGAGCACTAACCACTGCACCACCGTACAGCCTGTGAAACAAATGTCTCTTTCAATCAACATGTTTCAAGGTTTTTTTCCCCTGAGCTGACCTTGCTGACGATGAACAGATCTTCCCTCTTTACCACTCCTTGGTCGATCATGGCATGAATTCCTGCCCCGACTTCTTCTTCATTCTCGTAAATGAAGGCGCCGTCTATGTGTCTGTAGCCGCTACTTATTGCCTCTTTCACAGCCTCGCAGACCTTTCCTGGTTCTGCCTGTGGAGACAAAGAAAGCAAATCTCAGCAAAAAAATAAGCAAAAAAAATTTTGAAAAAAGAAACATCCCCAAATTTTTTGCCTTAAAACGTTTGATGTCAGAAAAATGCATGAAGAATTGAAAAGTCTGGCAACATATTCTCATTAGTTTCAGAAAATGGCCTTAACTTACCCTCTTTATTTGGCAAAATAATATGCTGACATACCATGACTCAGCAAAAATTGTTGCTTGCCACCCCCACCTCCCATTAAATCTCAATGCAGGAAAACAAAACAAAACCCTACTACATGAAAAAAGAAAGGAATATGACAGTGTAGTATATATGAAATTACAATACAAATACAAATATATAACATTCTAAGAATTGTAAACAAAAAATGTTTAAAGCCAGACGATTGTCTGGCAGGAAGGCTCTCCACATCCAGACTTACCCTCCATGTTCCCAGACCCACAATGGGCATCTTAGCTCCGGTGCTGAGAGTAACCGCAGGGATCATCTTGGAAGAGGTTCAGCTCAACAAGCAACTCTTTCACTCAGCAGATTTGGTTGCAACCAAAATGACGGGAGCTTTTTTATTTCACCATGTGGGAGGGTTCAGAGTGCTCTGTGACTTCCATGTTCTGTAGAAAGAGAGGGAGGAGCACTTTCAAGGCGAACTCCTGTGATGCAATAATTATATAAGAAGGCAGGACAGTGCTGCTAAATGGAAATGATTGTTCACATGGATTGTGAATAAAGCTTTGAAAGTTGGCATTTCTCACTGTGATTTATCGTCAGATTAGATTGGTTTAAAGAAAGGTTAGAATTGATTTTAAAAAAACTGGGGCAAAGTGAAGGGTGTGTGGACATTCTGACAGTGGTAGGACACGTGACACTGCAGTTTTAGACACCTCAGTTAAAAATGACTTTTACATTTTACATTTAAAAAAACGCCAGCCTCGAACGAAGCCTGTGTGACTGCATAATCCTGTGATAATCTGATTACACTTGAAAACTATTTTTTCCACTGCTATGTTGTGCAAACATGTCACACACTCATAATCTGACAAAGTCACCGGTTTAATTGTTGTACAAAGAACTCGATTCAGATTGGTTTTTTTTTTATCATAAATGTGCCTGAAACCGTGACACTAAGTAACTAGAGAAGTTGCATTACCTGTGACATTGCTAGTGTGAATGCTGTTTACTAAATGTTGTCGCTGAAGATGTTGAAACTTTTTTTTAAAATCTTAAGTAATGTCCTTAAAGTGCTGTACGTTTTGATACCAATATTGCAAATGTTATAAAGGTGCAGAAAGAATTTGAAAAGTTTCGTGAAAAAAATCTTTAAAATTACATAAAATGTTAGTGTGTGAAAGGTACAAATACCAAAAGTACAAGAATAAATGTCCTGAACATCCTGAATGTTTTGATACTAATATTGCATCGGTTTTAAAAGTACACAAAAAATTTGAAGAATTTAGTGAAAAATGTGGAAAAATTGCATAAAATGTTAAAAAACGTAAACTGTATGAATACGAAAAGTACAAGTACTAATGTCCCTTACCGTGCTGAACGTTTTGATACCAATATTGAATAGGTTTTAAAAGTGCACAAAAAATTTTGTTTAAAAAAATAGTAAATATTGCGTAAAATATAAAAATGCGTAAAAAGGATTCATACCAAAAGCACAAGCATGAAAGTCCTTAACGTGCTGCGCATTTTGATACCAATATTGCATATGTTTCAAAAGCGCACAAAGAATTTGAAGCATTTCATAAAAAGAAAAATGTAAAGATTGCATAAAATGTTAAAATGCATAGACGGTATGAATACCAAAAGGACAAGCACGAATGTCCTTACAGTGCTGAATATTTTGATATTAAGATTGCATACGTTTCTTAAGCGCACAATGTTTTTTGAAGGATTTGAACAATTTCCCATTCGTATTCAATGGGGCTAGGGTTAGGGTTAGTGTGTCAGAGGTATATGTGTATGTTCATGCATGTGTGGTGGTGGCGGTGAAATGCCAGTCACTGAAATGCCTCAATAAAGCCATATGCAATGGTTTTTTCCCCTCGCAAGGTGAAAAAAGACAGAAGGGAAGGACACGCCAGCACAACGCTACTCAGGGTTCACCCAGGGCAACAGCTGATCCCAGCTGAAACTGGAAACCCTATAGGTGATCCCGGACGAGGCCCCACTAATTCACCATGAAAAGTTTTATATAACTATAAATTGATTTGATAATGTAGTCATTACCAAAGAAGCACAATGTTGTTGTAATTATAGTGGTTATTACATGTTTATTAACTAATTACTACTGTTTTTTTTAAACTAATAAAATCTAATTAATGGCAAAGACTTGTAATACTTGCTATTACCAGACTATAACAGTGTATTACTTACGGTAGCTACATGATATTACCATGTTATTAGTTTCTTATTACTACATAATTATTTTCCTTTACTGTAAGAGCTGCCAAGATGTCAGTGTCTGAAAGTTTTTGTATAAATGGATGATTGTGTTTTTGTTGTTGCCTTATGAATTTTGCTCTTTAAAAAAATGAAGAAAATGTGACACAAACCAGGAACAGTGATGATGTCAGAGGAGGTTTTCAGAACAAGTGTGAGTTCAGAAACTCTTTCTATGTGAATGTGCACCCCGCTCCCATGGGCTCATCTCCCTCAGGGGGAAGCAGACTGGATCATGTGAAGTTCCTTCTTAGAACCCTGTTATCTCTGGTTGGTGGTAGTGAGAGGGGCTCTTCAGCCTGAACAGCAGCTCTGTGATGAAGAATGAGCCATGCCTTTCAAATGTGGATCCATTTAACCTCAAATAAGTGAACAAACGTCACATGCTGCACCATTATTTAGGAAACCAAATCCCAGAAACTAATTGAAACCTTTATGACCTTCACACGTCCTTAAATTCCTGAAAATGTCTCTTCGTTGTTGTGGCTTTTGCTGTCATTCAGCTAAAATTCAGCATTTTCACAAAAACTCTATAAAAATGCCTTGGTTTTTTTTGTATTTGTTCCTCCTGTGGATGAACTGAAGTGATGCTTTACTGTTTTCTGAAACTCACATTTTGTCTCACTTCTGAATAAAAAACAGATTAGTCAACAGACGTTTATAAAGGACCAATAGACGCTTCCTAAAATCGTTTTTCATCATCCCCACAAAAAGAAAACTAGCTTCCTCCTCACAGTTGGAGCGCCTGGTGGAGGCTGGACTCCCTCTGGATGCTGTATCCATCCATCTTTCAGCCGTTTGCCGGCATCTGTCGTCTCCTGCTAATCAGAAGTGATGCTCTCTTTGTCCTGAACTTTGACCTTCACGTTCTGTTTGGATGTTACTTTGAAAACGGTGTTTACATGTTTTACAGCAACAGAAACCTTCCTGTTGACGTGTTTTGTGTGAAAATTCCAAACAACATTTTGTCAGCAGCGATAGACACATTGTTTTTACGCTTCTCGTACTCTTCAAGACTTCTGTGGCAACAATTCCATTGGTTCAGGTGAATACTCGATCCTGATTGGTGGCAGGGTGTCCATTAAAAAGTGATAATAGACACCCAAAAAAAAATGTCCATATTATTGTGCTGGCCTAAACACTAGTTGGTGACCACAACAGCAAGACACTAGAAAAGATGTTTGTCCTTCAAATGATTCTTTCATGGACGTACTAGTTTGAAACAAACTTTTGCTTCATATTCTGGTCAAAAACAAGCAGTAAGAGGTGAACTTTGTATCTCTCAACACGACGTTCAGCATTTCCTTCGCTGGAACAGAGCAAGGTCAGTGCAGGTTTGATAGCCGTTACCACGGCAACGTGTCACATCGCGTATCAAATGGTACGCTTCTTGTGAAATGCAATTTAAACCTATCAAAACACAACATGAAAGTGCTTATAATTGATTTAATATTCATTTTTTCAGTAAGTGAGTGTTGTCCTTCTGCAAAGTCTTTTCATTTCTAATAAAGTCATTTAACATCGGGCAATATCCCTAACATGTTTTAGAGTAGATACATTTCTTTTTGTTTGTTATTCTGTAAGGTTCACAAATCAGGTCCTGATTATTGAGCATTATTAAGATGACCCATTTTTCAGGATATGAACAGTTTCTCTGTCATATTAGTGGCATCAAAGTCACCCTGAACCCCATCCGTCCAGCCCCACACCTAACAGTTGTTGGCTTTGTCGCTGTGATGCGGCTCCTTGATGCATGAATTCCACAGATCCATCACATCAGAAGACTTGTTCCAGCTTGCAATGTTTACATGCAGCTTTGTGAAGTGAGCTTGTGCTGCCACACTGTTCTCAAGGGAAAAATCCCTTGAGAACAGTTCATCGAACCGTCGTTTCAGCTGTTGAGCTACACACCTGCAGGAGGATCAGACGTGCCTTCTTTTTTTCAAACAGATTTGACTATATGCTTCTTGAGATGCAAATTTTTATTTTTTACTATTTTTGGTCAATTTTTTCACTTCATTTTTGAAGGAAAAAAGGTTACAGAGAAGTTCAGTTTTTAAAATACATATTGTTATGATGTCATATTAAACCGGTGTACCTGGGCAGAAACTTCGGACACCCCGAAAACATGGCGAATGTCCCCCGTAGTGCACTAATCAAGGAGTAGTGAAGGAATGTGTAGTGTATCAAATGAGAGTTTGATCATTGAAAAAGAAAAGTATTTACTTTTTGATTTACTAGTATCAGTAAAAGTTGGAAATTATATTTGTCATAAAACTGGTAAAAAACAAAAAAAAGGTCAGAAAAAGATATAATTTAAATGTTAAAAATACAAAATGAACCAGAACTTTTTTTTTTTTTTTTTTTACAATATTACAATATTTTTTTACAATATTTTATACAATGATTTTGTAATTGGGGAATGGGTTTTCATGTTTCAGCGTGTCTTACATTAAAGTAAAACTATTTACTGTTGCCATGTCTGATCTGCATGAAAAAAGGTAAAAAAGAATGAAATGAATTGTAAACTGTTAAATAAATATAAATATGGAAGTGACAGTTTAGATGTAATTTCTAAAATATAATAATACCCCTTTAAATGACAACTAAATGTAGCCCTGGACAGGATTAAAATACATGTGAACATGCAGCAATCTACACGTTAAACACATGTTAGCCATACATGTTAGCCTTGTTGGCCACATCATGAATTTCCATCAGTTTTTGTGTTTGATCACACTTGCAATATGTGCGATAACAACAGGTGACATATAAACCTGTTGACAGAACATCTGCTTAAATGAAAAGAACCTCAAATATTGGAGGAATACTCAAATTTGTATTTTGATTTGTGAATGATCTAAGAGAGGAAAACAAATACAGTTAGGTACGGCATTTATAAAGTAAATATTGTACAAATTTTTGTTACAATTGGTAAAGTTGCCTTTTATTATTTACGCATGTAAATCTTTTTTTATGAAAAAGTATTTTAGTTTCAAAATCAAGGTTATAGAAGATTTGTGAAATTCAATATATTCGAATAAATTAATGAAGCCTGAGGCTAAAATAAAGAAAAATGAAACTCTTTAAATCACTCAAAACATGATGCAGTTTATTAACAGCACACACACGCACACACACACGTACATAAAGTGCAGACATTAGACAATGACAGCATTGCCTTTTGAATAATAGGCAACATAAGGAGCAAAGGTGCTGCATATTGCACATTTTGATCAGCTTGGAAACTTTTCACACCTTTTAGCTTTACTGACAAATAACTTTTCTGTCCGACAATCACAAAACTACTGGATGACAAACACCTCAGCATGTGTCATTGAACTGATCAACTTCCTACCCACCAAGCTCTGGAGAATTCTAATAATGAGGTAACGGTGACGATGGGCTACGTGTGCCTCCTTCACCCTGAAAAAAACTATTTCATGCTAGTGGTGGATTTTATTTAAAAAAAAAAAAAACTGTCAGCTGCTACTGCTGCTTCAAGTTGGCCAAAATAACAGCAGATTCTGCAGGTGATAATAGCAGAACTAAAGGATGACTCATGGCTTCACTCGCCTCAGGTGAGAAATTGAGACAATTCTATTGGATTGTACCATCACAAAAAAAAAAAAATCCAAGTAATCAAAACATATCAATGACCTAAATAATTCTGAAACTCACTTTTATGCTAGGAGCAACAGTATGACTGGGTTATTGACTTAAAGTTGTCATTTTTCACGCTGGATAGAATTAAAAAAAAAAAAAAAAAAAAAGCTAAATAAATTCCAAAAAAACGCCTGTTTGTAAAACTTGCTTCATTTGGTTTACAGGGTGGGTGGGTCCTACCCCATTATTGTCCACAAAGTGATAAATTAGCATTCAGTTTTCCTGGAAAATAAAACCAAAAAACCACCATGCCGTCCTCTCAGGAGCAGTCGGTAAAGGTGGTCACCATGTTCCCCCTGCGCTGAGTCACCGTCCTGCAGTGCTGCTTTGCCGAGCCCTGAAACCTGCTCTCAGTTCTGGATGTGTGCGAGTTAAAGGAGAACATCTTCTCCAAGTCATCGAACATGTCATCGAAAAGTCCGAAGCCGGAGTGCTGAAACACCCGCCGCTGCTTGTTCATAGCCTCACGGTGGGACTGGAAGTGGCTGTCGAAGTGTCTTTTTTGGTGGGCCTGGTTGTGGGAGTGGAAGTGGTGTTGGTGTCGTTGCTGGCCGAACGTGTCGAAGTCTTTGAAAATATCATCAAAATTGAAGGATTGGTAGTGCTGTTTGAAGTTGTAGCTGCCGCTCCTTTCTCCTCCGGGGCCCTCCGACGAGGACGCACTGTGGCCAAACTGATCGTATTCTCTTCTCCTCTTGTCATCCGAAAGAGTCTCGTACGCTAAAATAAAAATAAAACACACTTGATAAGCTTTATTGTATTCTTTTTTTTCTGAAATATTCTCCAATTAAATGCCACGTTAGGAGGAAAAGAAATCCTAACGAATGATTTCATGCTAGCTTAAATTAGTCAATTACATAAACTACAACTAAAGTTTTAAACTGTAGTTTTACTCATTTTTAAAAGTCCTACTTATTGCTCGTTTCTGAATTCCCTCACTACTTTATGCACTAAATAGTGTGTTCCTCATTCTTTTTTGGGGTGTCTGAAGCTACAATTCCAGATTCCAGAGACTTTGAAATATTTTTAGAAGTCTCTGGGGAAAAACTAGTGTGCTTCGCTGATAATTAGTTTGACCAATAAGTTTGCATCCTCAGAACACTGGACTCATAGTCTCCATTAAAAGTTTGTATTTATAAGGCTTTTACTTTGACAAATGGACATACGACAAGAGTATTAGGGCCACCATTAAAAAAAAAAAAAAAAACCAGAACAGTCGTATAATTTGACAAAAAAAAGAAACTTTTAAAATGATGACTACAAAGTCATAAAATATTAGAAAAAAGTACAAATGTTATGAGAATAAAGCTGTACAATTATTTTTAAAAAAGAATACAATTTTCATGAAAAAAAAATGGTGACTTTATCATTAGAAAAATCTTCATTTGCAGGTCGTAAAAAGTCATGCTTTTTTAAGAATAAGGTTTTATGTCCTTGAAAATAAAAGAATAAGGCAGTGTGATGTTCATCCAGCATATTTGAATAGTTTGCAAATTAAACGAAACAGGTTTAAAAACTAACATTTTATTTTTTTAAAAATTGCTTTTTTTCTTTAAGCATATCGTATTTCTTCCAATAGTAGCCCCGGTGTTTATTTAAAAAATTTGGCTATCGGCCTGGCATTTAAAGTGGCCAGAGAATGGCCACTTTTGGAATATATATGGTAAACTTACAACTTTATTCTAGTAAAATGTTGTTTCTGAATGCACATGTGTATGGATGTGTGTGATTGGGGCCCTGTGACCTGTTCACGGAGTACGCTGCCTTCATACACAAATGGCCATGTTAGGGTCCGGCAGCCCAGTGACCCCAAAAGGGACAAAACAGGTTTAAAAAAATGGATGGATGGAGTTTCTTAAATTTGGACTTTTTTTCTTATCATTGTAATTCTTATTCCTGTATAATTTTGACTTATCATAATTTTACAACTTTATTCTTGTAAAATTTTACTTTTTTCCCCATAATTTTATGACTGCATTCTTTTGAAATTTCGACTTATCTATAAAATTTGAAAAATTTAGACTCAGTTTTACAACTGATTTAATACATTTTTATTTTTTTTTCAAAATTGTACAACTTTTTCTGGTCAATTTATCATTTTAAGACTTTTGTTGTAAGATTAAATGTTGTGTTTTACCATTTTTTCTTGTAAAATTCTGACTTTTTTTCCCACATGATTTTACGACTCTCTCATATATATTTTTTTATGGTGGCCCTAACCGTTATAGTGACGTCATATTTGTTGCTTTAAAAAAAAAAAAAAAAAAACAAGGAGAGAAAAAAGTGTAGTGAGCATCCCTCAGAATTAAATTAAATTCCAGGGCACCAGATGAGCCCCGTTATATGAATTCATGTCTAGCTTTTTTTTCCCAAAAGAAAAACTTTATTAGCAAAATTAATGGTTAGATCTATCGACTCAACTTTGTTAATAAATAGTATCAAAACAAGCCAAAATTTTTGAACAAAGGGGCCAAAGGAAAAACAAATCAAAATGATAATTACAGCGCATATTCCTTTTAATATAAAGTCTTTCGGGTGTTACGAAGGGGAGAACACTGACAAAATAACCCACTTACCTTCAGCTATTTCTCGGAACTTTGCCTCTGCATCTGGGCCCTTGTTCCGGTCGGGGTGGTACTTCAGAGCCAGTTTATGGAAAGCCTTCTTGATCTGGCGCTCGGTGGCATCTTTGGGGACTCCCAGAATATCATAGTAGTCCCGCTTCGCCAGAATGAACTCGGAGATGAGCAGGACATGCACGGCTAACAGAAACACCGACTGAGCTGGAGCCATGTTGGAGGTTTTGACCCTCTTTTCCTGTCTTTGGAGGTGGGAGGAAATATTAGCGGCAAAAACCAACGTTCATAAATGTTACAAAAGTAACTATTACTAACAGAAAAGTAAAGAATACTTACGTCTATCTAGCTAATTTCTACTTTGTTAGCGGTTAAAAAAGCAGTAATAATTTGACAGAAAGCTACATTAGCTTGGCCCTTAGGAACGCGTCTTAATAGTTATTATTATAAGTTATATAAGTTATTTAAGTCCAACTCGTTAAAGACAAATAAAGTTTGTAAGGTTAAAAAATGTAGTTACCTGTAAAAGAGATGACAAAACAGCCCGGATGCTAGCTCTGTCATTCGCCAAAAGCTCCAGCTGATGCGAAACGAAAGCTAGCGGTGACTGACGAAATGCATTCCTGAGGCGTAACACCACGACTCTCAACGCCATTGGTTAGTAATGAGTCACTGACTGAGCTCTGATTGGTTGAAACTGCATGCACGTGGACGAATGTAAAAAGAGACCCAGGTAGTAAGAGGAAGAAAGGGGGAAAAAAGCTCTTTTGTTGTTTTGTGGTGGATGTTTTTTTCTATATTTATATTTGTCAGTTGTAATAAATATTAAAAAAAAATAATTAAAAAGAAAATCACTAAAGAAACAAGAGTTCCCTATGCATATTTCCATTTTTATATAACCGTCATAAAAGAACATATTAAAAGCTTAGAAAATGTACATTTTAAAGTTATGCAAAATTAAAGCAAATAAAACTAACTTCCGGTACTTTACTCAGTTGAGAAAACTATTATATATATATATATATATATATATATAGCAAGATATATATGTAGCAAGATATTATATTATACATATTACAGTCCGGAAGGTGTGTTCCAAACAATGTTTTGTCCAAACTGAATCTTGCAAACCTGTTCTTTATTTTTATGCATTCATTCCTAACCCTGGAAGGTTGTTTTTATTATTCCTTGTTTATATGTTTTTATTAAAGTATTACGTTTATTGATAATTTTGTACTGTCATGTCATTTACAATAAAGTTTTTGAAAAGAAAACAGACCGGCAGTGATTATTCCCACATGTTTTGCATTTTTGAAACTGACTGTCCATCCGAGGTGTTTTTACGTCGCTTTCTCTCTGATATGCCTCGATATTGCGCTGTGAAAGGTTGCAGAAACCGAGGAGGAACTGCGTCCAGACAAGACCACAAGAGAATTAGCTTTTACTCGTATGTTTTCTGCCGTTTTAAACCTTTACTTAGTCGGTAAACATCATTTTCATGACTATTATTGTTGATCCTCTCGCAATGGCCGGGTTTTTACCAGCTAATTATCTAGTTTTAAGGCCCACTCTATCACAAATTGTGTCTAGATCCATGCACGTCTTTGTTTTTCTCGTCTGAGCTGGTTTGTGGCTCTAAACTGTTCGGCTGGACAGCTACAATATTGTTTACCTTTTTTTGTGGCACTGGTAATGTTAGGTTGAGGTTGAGGTTGTGAGGGGCTACAAGCTAGTAGGAGAGCGTAAACAAACGGATTATGGGATGTGAGGGCAGGCCTTCTTTGCGGCCACAATTCAGAGGTGAATTTCTCATAGTCGTGCTGCTCTGCTGAAACTAGGTCCTAGAAAACAAGACAGGTTCTTTGGTTTTGGCTAAAACCAGCACATAACTGAAAGACCACTTAAAACTATTTAATAGTAGTTGAAAAGATGATCAGGAGGGGACTTTAAAATGATAGTTGAAGACATTTGTTTTTAATCATCTGATTTTGTGAATGATTTCCACAAAAATGACTAATGATGCTCTTTACTGTCCTCATCACTCAAGGTTCCCCTTACAAGACAAGTCCAGGCTCCAGAAATGGGTGGGGAACATGAATCGGAGAGGTTGGACTCCAAGTCGACATCAATATCTGTGCAGTGAGCATTTCACAGATAACTGCTTTGACATTCGATGGGGAATCCGTTACTTGAAGCAAACAGCCATCCCCACCATTTTTCCTGCGGCACTTGTATGCATTTTTTTAAGTCTCTTTTTAAGTTTCAGTAAATAAGATCACTATCATACACTATTTATTTGCTTGTATTTGTCTTAGCATGTTTATTTTTAGTTTTTTTGTGTTATTTTTCTTTCACCTATTTTGATGCTCTTTTTTTCTTTTCTTTTTTTTGTCCTGTAGGACGGTGAAAAAAACCTCAACACAAACAAGCAAAGCCTTATGATCACATCCAGCTCATTAGAGGTTGGAACTGAGCCCAAAGAAGCTTCTTATGATAGCAGTACACCCCTTATTTTAGGTAATTCATGGAAACCTGCACAAAGAAATGAAAGAAATTATGCTGCAGAACCTTCAGAGACAGGAGAGCTCCCTCTGGTGTCGGGCATTGGGATTATTTTTCAAACAGAACTCTCAGAGACTCAATTGGGGGTCAATAGGATACTAGCAAGATCTGATCCTAAACAGCATCCCCATAATAAACTGCATCCTAAAGCACCGGCCGACTCCGCCATAGCTGAGCTTTGTTGTGATGCTACACTAACGGACACAGCCGACCTGGAAACGCTGACTTTTTTTGATGAAAACTCAGCCGTCTGTTTCTCGGAAGAGAGGGCGCCCTCCGGCGCAGACCGCGTTTCGGTGGATGAGCACTCGTACTGCAGAGCGGAGGACACGGATAAAGATCAGCTGTGGTGCAAAGTGTTGTGTCTGAACGCCAAAATTTTGGAGCTGAACCGCAGGGAGCAGAGCACAGTGGCGAAAATCCAGGCGCTGGAGAAGGAGGTTACTCTGCTCCAGAGGGACGCTAACAGGCAACTTTAGAAGGATGACACAAGTTTTTGATCGACTTTTGAATTTCTTGTGTTGTAAAATAAAAAATAAATTACTTTCAAACAGACTCACTAAAAGTGTGTTACTTACTGTAACCTCAGATCTATAAATACCAAACTCTGCAACATCAAAACCTAGAAAAAAAAAACAATATTGTCAGACTAAGAGGATTTTTGTTGCAAATAAGAAATGCTTTCATGTAGAAATAAGGGAATGATATTTGATAAGGCTTTAATTGTTAAATAAATGTGATTTAATTGAATTATTGTTGGTTTTTAGCTCAAAAATCTCTCTGGTTCAGAATTGAAATCCAGTTCAAAACTTGCCTGACAGGTATATCAGTTGTTATAGTTTTAAAATCTGCTTCTGTTTTCATTTTTAAATTTCACCTAAAGTTTTGAGTTTAAATGCATTTGGTCACAAAAGGAGCTTTAAAAAAGCCAACTGTAAATCAAGAAAAGTAAAATTTCAGTTTTTCCTCATTGTTTTTGTATTTTAGTTCCTTCAAATGCACTTTATAGACTCATTGTTACTGAAGAATAATCAAGTGTAACATTATATAATATAATATTATGTAATTAAGTGTAATTAATAATAATAATAATAAAGTGAAAAGCGCTAGATTGAAATCCCTTTTTCGTCTTTTTGGATTGACATTGGTTTATTTCAAGCAATCCAAACAAAAAATACTAATATATATTATATATTTATATATATTTTCTATACACTCAATTATAAAAACTCGGAATGATTAATGGTGAAAATTTTAAAAGTAATAGAGATACATATCCATATTTACACTATGTCATAAATAGACATACTGTATTAGCAATTTTACATTTAATACCAGACACCTTGAATCCAATAAATGTGAAGTTTATTTGCTTGACAAGGATTTTTTACATAGTTAATAATGTATGTAGTTGCATTAAATGCTCTTTATTGATTTTTTAAAACATCACTTTTAACACCAAATTCCTAGTTGAAGGGATTTAAATAGCATTTTCCTTGTTTTTAAATTCTTAAAAGGGTTGAGTTAGAATCATATGTTTAACTTTTTTTTACCATTATTATTATGTTCAAAAGTTGACATATTAAAGAGTTTTTTCAGCGTTATTTAATTCATTCCTGGACAGAAAAGTTCCAACAGCATAAGGAATAAGATTTACAAAGACTGTCATGCAATGTTGATTTAAAAAGGTGTGGGGCACGGGTGGAGTGGATCTCTTGTGATGACGAGATATATCAATATACTAAAAAAACATACTAAAATATGACAAATTCAAAACATTTCCACAATTTGCTGAAAAGATGAAATCATTATATGGTCTATATAACATAAAAAGCAAAGATTGTGGTAGCAAAGTGTTGATTTAAGTAACACATTTTGACAAGTAAGGCCATTATTTTGAAATTCATTAAAATAAGTAAATAAAAATGTTCAGTTAATTGGCTCATTATGCTTGGATGACTCAGCAGAATGTGATGGAACATGTTTCACTCCTTAAATCCCAATGTGTATTAATGTGCTTTCTTTTTTCTATGTTATTTATTTTGGCATTCAGCACTTTGTTTTGTGTATGTAAATAAAGATTGATCTGGGTTAAACAGACAGATGGGCAACTACACAGCAAAAACAGGCCCCGTAGAAATTCTTTTCGTAGTTGTAATAGAAGTTTTTTAATAGTTTGAATAGTTTAAGAAAAAAAATTCTAGTCACTAACATATGTTTTCTTAACTAGAACTCTTTTTCATTTGAAAAAATTTCAAGATATCATTATTTTTCTTCCGTGATATAAATTAAGACATTTTTTTCTCAAAACAAGTGACTTTTTATTTTCTTATAATTCCGTTGTGCACGCTTTCTCAATTTTAATGTTTTAATTAACAAATGTGTTCAGTTATGTAATAACACAGTTAGAAAAGTGTCTTTTAAATATGCAAGTGTTTTAATATTGACTGAAAGACTGACAGATTACATAAAGTTTGCTTTTATTTTGCCTTTTTTATGTGCTGACCTCTGACAACATACTGGAGTTCAAAGTTGTTACTTTAAAACAAAATGATACCAAAAAGTAAAAAAGCTGTAGCAAATAATGACCTGAGCTTTTAAACCAAAAATGTCCTTTTTAAAAGTTTTAAAGAGTTCCTAGTGGCTATTATTGTTTTTCAGTTCCGTCACTGAAATATTGAAGTATATTTCAAAAATTAATACTGGGTGAAATTACCTTTAAAAAAAGATTATCTTTGCAGCCTAAAATGGATCCTTTTGAGCTGTATTTGCTTTATGAATAACGTTAAAGTCCCATTCCAATCATCTGTTGATCTATTGTAAAAGCATTGCTTTTTTAATCATCATTATGCTGTAGCCAAAAACCTGTGTCATTTTCCAGGACATAGTTTCTGCAGAGCAGCAGGAGTTCATCAGAAAATGGGTGGCACTAAATATGTCTTCCATCACCAAAAAAGTGCCACAAGAACATGTTGAAAACACCATTTTCATCAGAGTGGGTGTTTGACAGCTCTTTGGCTCCTTTTTTTTGTCCGTTGGACCTCATTTCTCAGACCCAAACGTTAAAAATGTGCTGAAAACACTTGCGAAATATCTAGTCCTGCTATCAGCAGATGAAGCAGATGCTTCAACAGAAAGGGCATTTTCATTCAGGGCTAAAAGGAGACAGACACTTGTTTCTTCAGTTTGTAACGTCCAATGACAGGAACGATGCAGGAAAACCCCTCTCAAACTGCTGCCAACTGTTGACACGTTTTTACACTAAAATCCCTCAAAAATGTATTTTTTTTTCTTTTTTGGTTTGGCTTCTTTTTTAATGGGAATGTGGATTTGACAAGTAAAAAGAAAAAAAAAACATTTATTTTTTCTGTGCTTTAAGTGCTGCATCAGAAGTTTTCAAATAAGTCTCAATCCAAGTTTAGCTGTCAGCTGAAATGAAATGTAAAGCAGGAATCAACAAATAACTTGATAACATATAATGTTAAATATTATATGTCTTTATTCTCTGTTTCCCTGTTGTGGGATAAATAGTGCCATTCTATTCTATTCTATTCTATTCTATTCTATTCTATTCTATTCTATGCAGCACAGAAATCTTGGCAATTTGAGTAAATTCAGGAATTTGTTGTTGGATTTGGTTTGAAAGCGTTGGAGCTTTCTATGACTCAGCATTTCTGTTATTCTTTCGGCTTCACAAGCATCAACCTACAGGAGGATAACCCCGCCCTCTTTGCCTCTGCTTAGTCAACGTAGTATTTTGGTCCGGCGAGTACCTAACTGCATTTGAAGCAGCGCTGCGGATGAAAAACAACAACAACAAAAAGAACAGGCTGGACTGTCACATTTAAACCCATTTGATCTGCTAATGACACCTGAGATAAAAGTGTGAAGGAGCATCCCTAAAGTGTTTGAAACAAAGGAAAATGGGTCTTTCTATTTTTTTATTTATTTTTTGCTCACAAGGTCAAATTTAATTGCTGACATGACAACATTTGTTTCTTATCAAAACAAGAATGCTGCTGTTTTTAGTTCTGTCTGAATGTGTTAAACAATATTAAAACACAAAACAGAATATATTGATTCACTAAAGGAGAAATAAAAGTTTATTTAACTACAAATACACATAAATCTCGGTGCAGACCATCAATCTCTGACGTAGTGTGAAGGAATTACTGGATAGATGATCCAAAATGACTTGACGCATTTGTAAAAAGAAAAAATATCTTTAAACACGTATGGCTCTCTTAAGTAAAGGAAGAGGATTAGGACCAGTGCAAAAAAAGCATAAGAAACACCAGACTTTTTTTCTTCAGAGTTCTGACGCATTCCTCAAAATTGGACTTTATTCACAGAATTTTGACTTGTTTTCCACAGAATTTTAACATTAAGTCTGAAATTTTTTCCTTCATTTTTTCCTCAGAATTCTGACTTTATTTCTAGAATTTTATTTTATTTTTTTCAGAATTCTAATTTAAATGCAGACTATATATACTACTTCACTTTTAGTACAGACCAAATATACTTGTACTACACTTAACCCCTTAACGCCTATTAATGCAAATATGCATCAAATAATTTTGGCTCCAAAATGACCTCAGTTTAACATAAACTTGGGAGCAAAACCACAAGTGATTTTTTTTTTGAAAACTGGAAATAAATTCAAGCATCAAAGAGATTTAGGCAAAGGACAAGGGAAAAGTTAAGTAGAACCTTAAGAAAAACGATATGGGGATGTTAAAAGAAAAGTCAAGAGAAATGTTAGGAGAAAAGTTAAGGGAAAGGTGGAAAGAAAAGTGAAGGAAAGCAGGGAAAATTTGGGGGAAAAAGTTAAAAAATTACTATTATTATTATTAAAAGTTAAGGGAAATGTTAAGGAAAAAGCTAAAGAGAATTTTAAGGAAATTTTTAAAAGAAACATTAAAGGAAAATATTGAGGGAAATGTTAGGGGGAAATTGGAAGAAACATTTAAGAAAAGTAAGAAAAAAATGAAGTGGAATGTTAAGACAGAACGTAAAAGTTCAGGAAAGTTGGGAAAAGTTAAAAAGTTATAATTAATATTAGAAGTTAATGGGAATGTAAATGGGAAAAATAATTTGCAGGAATATGTTAAATGAAAAGTTAAGTAGAAATTTGAAGGAAACATTAAGGGAATATTAGGGGAAAGTTAAAAGACAAGTTAAAGGGACTCTTAGGAGAAAATGAAAAGTTAAGGAGAATTAAAACAGAAAAGTTCAAGAAAACATTAAATAAACGTTAAAGGGAATGTCACAGGAAAGGTTAAAGGAAAGGTGAAGGGGAATGTTAAGGAAAAAGTTAAAGGAAAGGTGGGAAAGTAAAACGTAATGTTAAAGAAAACGTTAAGGGAAAGGTTGAAGAAAAAATTAAGGAAAGGGGAATGTTAAGGGAAAGGTTCAGGGAAAGATAAAGGGGAATCTGAGGGGAAAAGTTCAGGGAAAGATAAAGGGGAATGTGAGGGGAAAGTTAAAAGAGTGGGGAATGCTAAGGAAACAGTTCAGGAAAAGGTTAAGGGGAATGTTAAGGGAAAAGCGAATGAAAAATCTAGGGTGTTTACATTTTGTCGCAAATATGGCCCAAAAATTACCTCAGTTTAGCATTTACATGATAGCAAAAACACAAGTATTTTTTTTCATAACTGAAAATTAATGAAGTTGTCAAGGGTTAAAAAGAATACTTTTTGCTAAGGGCATTTGCTCTTATTTCTAATCTCATCTTTTCAATGTCTATAGCACTTTAATCCATAGCGGCAGTGTTTTCCTAAAAATAAGGCTGCAGTGAAACCTCAACAGTTAGGAGTTTAAAATAATTCATTAAAAACTCAATTTATTCAATAAATAGGGAGAAATCAGTTTTTTTTTAATAATCTGACCCGATTTTGTACCCTGAAAGCGGTTTTTAGTGACATCTAGCGGAGCAGTTGGAACATTGCACCACACCAAAACATCTGGGTACGTCACTTCCTCCTGTTTTCCTGTTTATCTTCTCCACCAGCCGTTTCATACAGGCCTGTTTTGAATGAAATATTTCAAGTTGTTGTGTAAGTAAATGAATCAGTTATTTGTCGATAAAGTACTTTAATGTATTTTTTGTTTAGCAGCAGATCTATTATTGGTAAAAGATGTAAACACAACACGTTTGCGTTTCGCGGAGTAAATCAATGATTTATTTTTAACCAGATTAGGTTCCAAACACAAAAAAAGTTCTTTCATTTCGACTGAGGGTATGGTAGCTGGCGTTAAACAAAACGTAAAAAAATCCGCGTACATGTTGAGGTTACGTCACAATTTTATTTTAAACATGTCAGCTAAACTAGCTAGTTCAAAGGTCCGCCGCGGCTCCGAGTCGTTTTTTACTGTCAATGACGTCAGTCAGCCAGTTCTCTCGGAACCGGTGTCTCCCCGAAGTGTTCACGAGCCTGTTCGACTCCACCACGAAGTGGACCTCCAGCGGGGCCGCCGGGGGTTCGAGCTTTGACACGTTCACCCCAAAGAAGACGCTAGCCGTTTGCTGAATGGGCTCTCGAGTCGTGGGGGCGCTGAAGCGAGCCCGGTAGTGGTAAATGCTGCAGTGCTCCAGCTCGGTGACGTAAAGAAAGTCCAGAATGTGACGCCAGCGGGACCGGACCCCCCACGTTTGAATAAGAGCTTCGATCTGCTCTTTTCCGGACTCGACCGTGAAGTCCTCGCAGGAGAGCCGGGGAGGAGCGCCCACCTCGGTGTGTTTGGGGTCTTCCTTCTTCTTCCGGTGTCTCTCCAGCGAAGCGCTCACGAGCGCGGACGACTCTGCGTGATGTTTCAGATGTGGAGAAACTCCATCCATTTTTCGCGTTTGTGTGGCCAGTAGTAAACGGCACGCGCGCGCGTCTCTGTGAAGGCCCAGAAACAACCGTTTCCATGGTTACCAACCTGAAGCAAAGAGGCGGTCTCGTTACGCCCTCTGCTGGCGGAATCCTGTAACCCGTCTTTGTGTTTTAGAAAAGAAAAGAATGAATCTTTATTGATCCTAAAAAGGTCATTTTCCTTTTTCTTTTTTTTTTTTACCACCGATCAATTAAAACAGCAGCTATATAATAATAAATAATACTTAAAAATAATACAGGTAATTATGATCCTGGATGTGTGAGGCTTTGTAGAGTAACAGCTGACATGTGGAAGAGTGGAGCGCATTGCCTCAAGCTGCGTACACATTTGACACGCGTTTAGCCCATAGTATTCACAATGGACGAGCAGGGACGGGCTTCTTCTTTTTCATTTTCTACTACTACTGCATGTCTGCCACCTACAGTTGGAAGAGGCTTAGTGCGAAATGTTGAAGCAGGTCTAAGCTTGCTAGTTGAGCACAAAATGGTTTGGTTCATTGCTAGCTACTCTGCATTGGTGAATGTGGATTGCCGTCATACAGGAGAGTGGCCTTAGTTTATCTTTATTTTGAAAAGCAAACACAGACGTCAAGTTCGTCGCCGTGTCATTGTTCACCAGATAAACCACATCCATACGTCACTACCAAATCCGAGCCCCTGATTGGTCAAAGGTCGACCTGGTTTAACTGGCAATCCACGTCAATGATGTGTTTTGTACATAGAGCCCAAAATGGTCATACAATCTTACGCAGCTATGCGTGAATTTTGAACGCAGAATCCCGAAAGCGAGGCATGTCTACATAGACTTTTTACATTATTCTATTCTATATTTAGGAGGGGTTTCTTGGACGCGCGTTGTCGAGTGTGAATGTAGCTTCAGAAGAGCATCACAAGGCTAGTTACTGTCATTGTGACAAATGGCGGAAATGCTGACATGGTCAATTTTTGCTGTTTGGGGCCATATTTAATATTGTCTTAATTTTGGGGGTAATAAATATCAAACTAATAAAAAACGGTGTTCTTTTTTTCTCTTTTTCTGTTAGTAATATCAAGGGGAACTTTTTACATGTTTTATTAAAGGTAAACCAAATAAAAAGCACTCATATGAATAACAATATCTATAACTTATTGTGATAAGTTAAGTAAAAAACTATTTTTTTGTCTTTTTCAGAATAACTAAACTTACATCTCTTTTCAAAATGACACTAAAGCTGGAGCTAATGGTTGACATTGCTGCCACAATGGACGTTTCTTTACATAAGCATTAAGGCTTCGGCTGTTTCTCCTCTGGTGTTCCCGGTGAATCAGTGGACGCATGTCGCGGCTTCGGATCACCATCGACAGTGTGACCAAGGCCGTCGGTAGCACAGACCTCGCCTCAAAGTTCTCCAGATTCAAACCCAGCAGTAATTCGTCCGAGGTTGCCCGGGCAGACAAGCGTCCAGCCAGCATGGGGAAGGTAAACAACGCAGCTGTTTCGCCACCTCAAGACCCAATGGAGGAGGAAGGTGTGAAGAAGACGGCGGAGGAGACGTCAGATAAGCAGCAATCTCCGGAAACGCCTTTTGTTGCCACGAAGAACTCGACGCCACACGCCGCTCAGGAGGAAACTCCATCCACGTCAGCGACTGCTAAGCAGCTTTTTCACCCCGCCGTTTTGACCACCAACATGGATGACACCTACAAGTCGCTGTCCCACCACATCAACAGCTATTTTGGCACACAGGGAGAGGACGGAGAGAACAGGCAGCGGCACGTCACACCGTCAAGAACCGAGGATCACGTTCCAGTTTTGACTCCGGTGTCAGGAGGAAAGGGCCCAGTTACGCAATCCACTTCTCCCAACTCGCCCTCGCCACCGGAGAAGCTCAGCACTGCTGTCAATGCCGAAAAGTCCGTCCCCGCCCTCACAACGCCCACAATAAAGGGCTTCTCTCAGTATTTGTCCTACCCACGCCCCAGCGTCCAGGCCTTCGTAGGCAGCTACATCGCGCCTCTGGTCCCCAAATTTCGCGGTGAGTCCAAAACGACGGCAGCTGAGAAGGACTCGCTTTCAGCGATGGTGGTGGAAGAGCCCGCTGTGGACAAGGTGATGGAGAAGACCGAGAGGGAACAGGAGAAAGCAGAGAAGGCCAAACAGCTGCTGCTGAGTCAGCGGGAGAAGGTGAGAAGTCTGACAAAAACACGCCTCAGAAAACGACAATGAAAAGAACAGAATTTGTTTTTCCGAGATTTTTTCCTGTATAACAGTTAAGTTTGACTTTATTTTTGTACTTTTGCTTTGCAGATAATCGCCAGAGTGAGTTTAGACAACAGGACCAGAGCCTTGGTTAAAGGTCTACAGAGGGTCAGTGATGTTAAGCTTCTCACCACCCGAGTGGAGGAGCTCAGCTTCCATCTGCTGGAGTTTCCAGAGACCCGAGCTGTGGCCATCAAAGTTAGCATAGTTTTTTATTGATTTTTTTTTTTTTGCCATTTGGATTAAGGTTTAGATATGTTTGGATTGCTTTTCTCAGTGGAATCTTGTTTGTTTTTTTGTGGGAGAGCTTGCTTCCTTGTCTGCTGCGTTTGCGGCAGGCCAGCGATCTTCCTCTGAAGGCCGCTGTGAGGGAGGCACTGGCCGTGCTCGGCTACACCGATCCGGTCAAAGGCAGAGGAATACGAGTGCTGTCCATCGATGGTGGAGGAACAAGGTAAAGCACTTAAAACGGGGGTGTCAGGATGCAGGCCTCAAGGGCCGTTGTCCTCCATGTTTTCCAACTATTCTGCCATTGATGCTTCTCAAAGGCTCAACACACCTGATCCAGGTAATCGGCAGCAGCTGAGACAGGATTTCTGGAAAACCAGCCGAAGGCCGGCCCTTGAGGCCTGGAGTTTGCAGCCTTTCACACTAAAAGCCCCATTTGGTTCAGTTTATTACAGACCATAACCCAGCAAGAGCCGCAAAGTCCCACCTCTATTTATGTTTTTGTGATCATGAATTAATTCTTGGACAAAAACAAGCAGTAAGAGGTGAACTGATGCTTTAAGTCACTAAACACAACGTTGAGCGTTTAAATCCTGTTTCTCCGCTGGTTAGTCCTCACCAGTTGCAGCAGAGCGAGGTCGGTGATGGCTCTGAAGCTGTTACCATGACAATACGTCACACCAAAAATCAAATAGTCTGTTCCTCGTGAAAAACGCATAAAATATAACAAGATTATAATACTAATCCTTGATTTAATATTGATGTCTTTGGTAAGTGATTGTGGTGAAAGCGGGGTAATGCCCTCGAGGTGTACGTTATCAGAACGCAAAAGCCTGAACTTGAGCTTTTCAGGACTTTTTTGTGAATTCTTATGCCATCCCTCGACGCTGCTTTTGCTTAACGGTTGTGTCTGTATTCCTACACTATATCAGGCGTTCACCATTTTTTCAGGGAGTCCTAATCCACTGTTCCGTATTCCAGTGCCTTGGAAATTTCCCAGAAGCCAGTGTGAAAAACTAGCGTGCATCGAGGCTCACTAGATTAGCGAATATAGAACACAATGCATGGTGTTTGACCGATTTGTAATTTAAAAAAAGAAACAAAAAACATAATATTATTTTTTTCTAAATAATCCAAATTTTCTTCATCAGAACACAGTGGATTCATAAATAGTCTCCATATATTTTTTCATATTTATTAGGTTTTTACTTTAGAAAATAGGTGTCGTCATAATTGGTGTTAGAAAAAAGTTAGGATGTGTCAGAATTTCCTGAATATCCGGGATACTGGATAGTTCTGCAGTAAATGGGGATGGGGGAGTTGTAACTGAATTAAGAAATAGCTTGTGTTTCTGTATAAAAGGGGGCGGAGTCACATTTCTGAACATTAAGCCTTACGTTTGGGTCAAAATTGACCCAATTTCACACTTAAAAATGGATCAATTTTGACCCGAACACATTGTTAGGGCTAAACTAATGAAAAGGCAGTCACCATGAATAAATGAATGGCTTCTGTCTTATCCAATCAAACGTTACTTGTCATAATGTGGGCGGAGCCTCACTGAAACTGCTAATGAAGGAGATTGGTTTGTAATGTAACATGAAATAATGTTTTTACTAAAAGATGTTCTTAAGAAATCTGTGTGGTGAAATATAACATGAAAGATGTTTGTCTTCATTACAGAGGACTTTTGGCCCTACAGACTCTCCATAAGTTGGAACATCTCACTGGGAAAAGGATCCACCAGCTCTTTGACTACATCTGCGGTGTCAGCACAGGTTGAACTTTGCTTCCTATTGAGTCCACCGACGGGTCAATGACAAAAAGCACGTTTGTGTGTCAACTTTTTTCTTCTCTTCATGTTTGTTTTCTACTGGAACAGGTGCCATCCTGGCGTTCATGCTGGGCCATTTCCAAATCCCGCTTGACGAATGCGAGGATATGTACCGGAAGCTGGGCTCGGACATTTTCAAACAGAACGTCATCGTGGGAACGGTGAAGATGGGATGGAGCCACGCCTTCTACGACAGTGAAATGTGGGAAAGTATCCTCAAGTGAGTCCGTCACGTTTATTTAAGACTTTTTACTAAGAATATTCACTAGGACAGTCAAATTATCGTGTTAATCGTGATCAATTAATTACAGACTTTTAACGCATTCTTTTTTTACTGCGTGAATCTTTTGCTTCCGTGTCGTCCATTTATGTCTGAAATGCACACCTGGAAGAACATTAGCCTGCTCATACCATTGTCATTAAAAAAAAAAAAGGAATAAATTATTAGAACTTGTATTTTTTAGCTTTAAATCGTTTTTCACAAAAAGCGGACTATGTGGAAGCGGCGTGTTGCGTTGTCATGGTAATAGGAAAGCGAGAAAATAAACAAAGCATCATGTCAGAGGAAAAGTTCGTCTCTTTCCGCATGTTTTCATCCAAATTGATTAAGCAAAAAATTGTTTCAAAGAAGCAAAGTCTAATTAGTTCAATTTGTGTCTCATTTCCTCCTTCTCTTCTCTCAGTCTTCAAAAAGATTAAATTACCCAAACAGGTTAAAGGAAACTATAAAATCACTCATGTCTTGCTGTTGTGATAATAAAGTGTGTCAACATCTGAATTATGATATTAATAAGAAGTTAATAAGAAGTTCGTGGTCAGTATTTTTTGGATTGCTCAGAAGTGTTCCTAGTGTTTTTTGATGTCTTTTATTAGAGCACTCTGGACCTGATTTATATACTTTTTAAATTGTTCGAGATTGAAAAAAAATTCCCCTTGGCGGTGTAAAAGTTGGAAGTCTGTTATAGTAAAAAAAACTTCATGAAACCACTTTTTATTTTTATTTTGATCTTTCACTGCAACCCAATCTCACAAATTTTAATGAAAATACTTCAAATGGAGGCTTTTCGCTTCAATTATTAGGTTAAAAATGTTTAAAATAGATACATTTGATTATTTAATGACACAAAAAAATTATCGAATGACAGCACTTATATTTATCTTAATTTTGCTGAAATTTGGAGAGGCTCTAACTGTAGTCTAAACATTTGCTTTGTGTAGAGAGCGGCTTGGCGAGGTGCGCATGATTGAGAGCGCGAGGGACCCCCACAGTCCTAAAGTAAGTCAGGCACATCAATTTTATAAAGCTTGGATAAACAAAATGCATTTTAGCTTCAAAATATAAAGACCTCTGTGCTTCAATTGTTTTTGTCTGCATCCATCTGACGATTGAAATATTTGTTGTCTGCATTGTGTCCACAAGGTGGCAGCAGTGAGCACTATTGTAAACAGAGGTTTGCCTCTGAAGGCCTATGTGTTCAGGAACTACAGGCTGATGCCTGGGGTGCGATCCCACTACCTTGGAGACTGCAAACACAAGCTGTGGCAGGCCATCCGCGCCTCGTCCGCCGCCCCCGGATACTTCCAGGAATTTGTCCTCGGAAAAGATCTTCATCAGGTACAACCTGGAGCTGAAAGCACTGCTTCTGTGGCGTTTCTTTCTTTAGTCCTCCTCATTGAATGAAGTGAACTAAAATCCCATAAAAGATGATTTGCTCCTGACTTTATCTGATCATTATGAAGTCGCGTTAAAGACCCAAGCTGAAGAAAATTGTGTCTTTTTAAACATGTTCTTTCTGCATTTTTCTCATGATGGAGGACATATATAAAGAACATTTAGCTCAAAATTGCATTTCTGAGTATTTCTTTAGGGAAAGACGGAAAATGCTGTCTGGAAAAGATCGTATTTGTTACGTAGAAACTGCGCTGGGCGGGCCACTGAGCCGATGAGATCCGTTGTACAAACCCGTATGGCTGGATAGTGATATTGTTCACCATTTTTATTGCCCTGGTAATTTTAGGTTGGGGTTGGTAGGGGCTGTAAGCTAAATAAACAAAGAGCTCTCACTTATGCATGACAAGAAGGGTGGGCAGGGTTGCTCCGCGCCAACAGTCCCGTCCACAAGTCAAAAGGAAATGTATAATGATGAATGATAGAGTTTGGAGGTAATGGATGCCACCTTTTAGTTTCTGTTGAGTCACAGAAACTTGGTACTGAAATGCTAGAAATGCTAACCGACTTTAGCAGGAAGACGGAAAGAAAGTTTTAGATTTGAGTTTTTCCCTATAGAAGCCACTTAATGTTCTTGACTTTTGAAAAACCATCCACACTTCCTTTTTTAAATGAAGTTAGGGTTAGTAGGGCAGATATCTTTAGATGGTCCTGATGGGAAATAATTAGGCTGAAGGCTTTCATTTTTTTAATAACCTACTTAAGCTAAATTAGCTTTGCTACTCTCTGCTGCCTTTCCCTGATAAATGGCTCTACATCACACCTGATATTAAAATGATTACTTTTTTGTCTTTAAGAGTTAAAACTCTAAAATGTTCTAAATATCTTCCTGTTTGAGCTGCGCTGTTTTAAAATTTTTTTTTTGTTAGCACCTTTCTGTCCTCTGCTCCTCGCCAACTGTGGCGCCGGACGGCAGCTGCAGTTAGATGGAGCGGTGGAGTTTGTTGTCCACGCGTTCCTCCTCCTTGGTGCTGCACCGTTTCCTCAACAGCCGCCGCCCATCACTCTCACTCCTACTCCAGTTTTCAGCTCCTGCAGAGGCATTTGTCAGGAGAGCGTGACTTTCTGAAAGAAAACAAAAACCAGAATAAACACACAAACACTGCAGGGGTGCACAGACTTATGAGTCATACCTTTAGCTTCAGGTAAGTGATTTTCCAAAGAACCTGAGCCTTCTTGGGTTTGGGTTTGGGTTCTGTCCACTGACAACTGGACAGAGTGAGCGTGACGTCACCCAAAGAAAATGACATACCTCCAGCTCCAACCAAAGGAAGTCAATCCAGTTCCTATTTTTTCTTGATACAGATGCCGCCATATTGGAACCAGAAATTGTCAGTGAGCAATGATTGGTCCGAGTCAGTATGAGTCAACATTTCTATGATAACCACTCTGGCCAATCAGGAGTGAGCTTGTTGGAAGGCCACACCTCTTCCAATTAAAACCAGGCTGCACAAAATATGTCAAACACCGCTAAAAGCTAGCCATGTTAGCGTGCTTACAACCTTTTCAGCCACTCTTACAAAAGCAGACTGACATTTTGACAGAGCATTGTGTACCTCTAAAAATGGCTTCAACATCAGTAAACACAAACAGAAATAATCCATTTATGAGGTGCTTAGAAAAAAATTACAGCCTTTTTTAAGAAATATTAAGAAAAAAATGCTGCTTTTAGGTATGCCTTATTGCTCAGAAAATACAGTAATACTATATATCTTATACTGTTATATTTTTTGTGGATTTCATCAAAGAGTTTATTAAATCTTAATTAAAAAATCAGTTTATTCTTTGATGTGTTTTGGCTTTACAGGCTTAAGGAAGCTGAAACTCTCTCTCTGGGTCATTTCTGGTTTATTTTAGCACATTTTTTGACATTTCAAAAGCCCGTCCACTTTCTTTACTCTCTTGAGTCTGATATCTGAAACTAAAGGTGAGTTTTCCTCTTCCTTTTTTTTTTTTTTAGGATGGGGGGCTCCTCATCAACAACCCCACGGCTCTGGCGATTCACGAGTGTAAGTGTCTGTGGCCCAACACTCCTCTGCAGTGCGTGGTGTCACTGGGCACCGGGCGTTACGAGACGCTGGCCAAGAACAGCACCACCTACACCAGCCTGAAGACCAAGCTCACGCATGTCATCAGCAGTGCCACAGACACAGAAGGTGAGACCCCCACAAACACACCCCTCCAAATAAACGCTGCTGCTCCCAGCTGAATCGCTGCGTTTCAGAGGTGCACACCATGCTGGACGCCCTCCTGCCTCCCGACACTTACTTCCGCTTCAACCCCTACATGAGCGAGGACATCCCGCTGAACGAGAGCCGGGAGGAGAAGCTCAACTTCCTGAAGAGCGAAGGCGAGCGCTACCTGCAGTGCAACGAGGCCAAGCTGAGGAAGGCGGCCAGTGTGCTGGGCCAGGATAAGGGAGCCATCCAGAGACTGGCTGAATGGGCCAAACTCAAATCCGACATGTATGAGGGAATTTCCCTCAGGTCCAAACTGTAGTTAGAGACCCGGAAAGCTTTCAATTTGAAGAGTTTAGTCCAAGGGTCTGCAACCCTCAACACTTAGAGCCACTCACAACCCAGTAGGAGCCAAAAAAGTTTGACTTCACCATTTAGAAAAATAAGACACCGATTTATGTTTATGTTATTGTTACTAATATGATAAATATAAATTAACTATCAGTTTTTAAAGCAAACAAAAATAATTGACTTCTTTTTTTCAAAATAGGAAATACTTTATAACTTTTGACAGAGGTTCATGTGACTTCCTTTCAAAATAAAAGACCCTACGTAACATAGGAAATCTCACTGCAGCAAATGTTGTAGTGTGACGTCGGCAAGGAAAAAAACAAACACAATATTTTACCGTTATTGGTTCACTGCAGTCAGAAATGTCAAAATATGACTAATTGAAATGAAATTAGAGCTAATAAAGTGACCCTAACCATATTTTTCGAACCATAAAGCACACTTTAAGTCCTTGAATTTGTTCAAAAATAGAAAATCTGTTGTATTGTCCGGTGCTCCTTAATTATGGCTATTGACTTCCAATTGATTTAAAAAACTTTTTTTTTAAATTTGACTTGTGATGCATTACTGTTAATTTTACAGTTTTGCTTTGAAATTAAAAACGTCTGTTTTCTTTTTTACCAGAGTGCCACAAAGATTGCAGACCCCTGATTTAGTTGAAAGCAGAATATTTCCGGGCTTAAATGAATATTTCTTGACCAAAAAGGTACTACTTGGGATCTAGCGAAACATTTTATTATGTAGAAAACCTAAAACGTTGATGGAATATTCCATTTTCAGAAAGTACAGTTCAAGAAACTGACATTTTTAAATCTAAGAATTAGTTGAAACTTAAAAAAAAACTAAAACTTAAAAGCTGAGATTTGTCTGAGAACAGGAGGCAGTCGTGGCGAGATCATGCCTAGAATAAATCCCAACCAACAGTTTGATCTGCAAATGGGGATGCGTAAGTGTGAAAATGCCACTGAAGTATTTGGATGTTGTGGAGCATTATTTATGCTCTAGAATGATTGATTATTTAAAGAAACGGGCTCTAAATTGGGAATGACTTGAAGCAGCTGCTATGTACAGAGGTGTTGATTCATGACAATAAATTTAACTAGACCTCAGGAACTTGTGCCACCTTGTAGGGGAAAAGAAGGAGTGTATGCTTTTTCTTTAATATATTCATCATTTTTATGACCGAACAGTGTTATGGAATGTGTTCTTTGTGGAACGGCATGTGTTTACGGTGGTCATAGAAATCAAACATGATTCATTTCAAGTGAATTTAGAAAGTTTTTGACACAAATCAACAATTTAGCGAATATGTGGCGTTAAATCCATGTCATGAAATGTTCAGGTATGGGCACAGAGGAGTACATACCCAAGTGCGTGTTTTGAGGTAACTTGGAGATTAAGATGAAGCAAAAATGAATGGTGGCAAAGACCCGCTATCGCAGCAAAAATGAGTAACTGGAAACAAAAAAGAATCTCTAAAAATTAAAAGAAAAGCTGCTGCTGCAAAAAAAAAAACCAAAACAAAATGCTGCAAATAAGAAAGCCACAACATAGGTGGATTTTTTTCATATTTGGAGTAGTTTTGGTAGCATTTCTTTATGTTTGCAACATCATTTCTTTTTATTTGCAGCGTTTTTTGTTTTTTTTTCTGCTGTGACGGCGGGTCTCGGCCACTGTAAAAATCTAACTGCCCAGCAGATATTACTGCCCACTTGTCAAATTGTACATAAAAACAAAAAAATTTACACTTTGTATTGAATTGACCTATAATGCATGGGAAATGTAAATAATCTGTTTTTAAATAAAGTTTGGGGTAAAATCTGCTCTTGCTAGCTCGTGATTTTCACTGCCTGCCCAATAACTTGCACAAAGTTAATATATTTAGACTTAATAATTTTGTTTTTTCCATGACCTGATCACCTGAACTCACTTTGAATCCTAACAATCTCAGATGCTGTGATTGTTCTCTTTCCTATTGCTCAAAATAACTTGAAATGACCTCAAATGTCATTGAATAAAGCAGGATTTCATTTCTCTGTTTGCTTTTCTTTGAACTTGAGCACTCGGTAAGACTAGTCAGAATGTTTCCTATGCAGTAAAACTGTTTGTTAGATTTACATTCTGGGAGTTTCTTCACTTTAGCCCATACAAGAAGCCTTCTTTGACCTGGTTTTGCGCTGCATAGAATGCAAATTTCCATTTTGTCCATTTTTTTTTCTTAGTTTGAAAGTCATTTTGGCTTCATTCAAACATAACCTCGTAAAAGTTGTGTAATCTGTGTTTACCTTTGTTCTATCGAAGTCTTTTCTTTAGGGAAAAGCTGCTTTGTCCTGTATATGCCACCGTGATTCTCTTCCAGATCTTTTGTAAAGTGACGGTAATCCTTCCTTTCCACATGGTTTTTAGTTCTGATTCACAATCTGTTGAAATTTCAAATGAAGTTTGGAATTAGACTTCTGTTGCGTTTCATAAAACATAACTTCCTGATGCGTATGTGTATTCAACACAACGGTACATTTATTTTTGTCTGAAAAGAGCATACATGTGAACTCACTAGCCACATACTTGAAAACCGGCCCGTTTTAAAGTGTAAAAATGGTAAGAGTTAAATCACCTTTCTTTTCCATTCTGATGTTTGGTTTAAACTACAGCAAATTGTCGTGACCATTGAGCTGCTGCTGTGTGATTGGCTGATTAGAAATTTGCGTTAAGGAGCCATTGGACAGTACCTAATAAAGTGGCCGATGAGTGTGTTCAGGCATCAAGGAGTTAAACCAACTTAAAATTGCTATAAAAACATATATTAGATCACAAGTAATTTTCAACATTTAAAAAATAAATCTAAATGAGCTAATTCAAAAAGTTCCAACTAAAAAAGTGAAATTCCTGATACTGAAACGTGTCTAATACCATCTTTTGACAAATTCTAGATATGTGTGTCTACTAGCTAAACCTCTAAAAATACAACTTTTTTGAAAACATACATCAGTATTTCATGATAAACCATGCTTGTTTTTTTAAAGTCTGTTTTCACAGGTGAAATGTCAAGTTTCATGGTGGCCAGACTTAGCTTGAGATTTGATTTTATCTGGTCAAACGTAAATAATCCTCGCTCTCTTGCAAGGTTGAGAGCAGAATCCACATGTCATTAACACTTTGAAATGGCATTTATCTTGTTTGCATTTTCCACGTCGGTGAGGTCAAAGTGTAAGGTAAAGTCTTACAGACGGTGTTTGCACAAAGGAGAATGATATATGTGGCTCATACCACCGCACCATTAGTTTCTGGTTGTGGCAGGAGCTGGTCCTCTGACTTCCCAAGCAGAATTGGGATCTCATGTTGTTCCCTAGCAACGGCAAAAGCTGACTTCTAGAAGACCTTTGACGAAATTGGTGTTTTTAACATGTTCTTGTAGCATTTTTCTGACGAGGGAGGACATATATACAGAAAATGAATCCTAAGATTGCATTTCTGAGTATTTCCTGTTGTAAATCTGAAGCGGATAAAGAAATTTAATTTGAAAAAGATTGTGTTTGTGATGAAAACTGTATGCTGGTTGGGCCACAACTTGCTCCATTCGGATGTATCCACTTGTAAACGACCAGATCCATGTATGTCTCAATTTTTCTCGTCCGAGCTGGTATCTGGATGAAAACTGCACAATTGGATAGCTTCGAAACTGCTTGCCATTTGTATTGCACCAGTAATATTAAGTTGGGGGTTGTGAGCTAGCGGGAGAGCATGTAAACAGCGAGCTCTCGGATACTGGTGACGGGAAGGGGGTCGGGGTTGCTCTGAGTGGATCTTTAATGTTCTTTGTCCATTTCCCCATATCTCTCCATCAGAATCTGCAGCCAAAAACAACAGTGCAGCAGGATATACAAATAAAAGCAAAAGTTTGCCACTTTTTGTAGTAACTTTGCCCCAACTGGATACACACTTCTGCAACAGAATTTTATAGTAGTTTCAGCCATGAAAAGAAGCCAAAATGATTCCCTCTGTGGTTAAAAGAGTGCATGAGGCACACTAGACCAGCAATAAGCAATAAGAGGCAATGACTTGATTCTTTATTTAACACAAGCATGTCTATCTGTAAGCTGGTTGGCGCCAGATTTTCTAAAAAGGACAGTTGAGTAAACAGCAGCAGGGAAGACGTGCCTGATGTGCGTCTATGAGGCATTACCTTCCTATTCTGCTAGTTTCAATTCAAAGTAAGTGTACAAGTTCACCACAAAGCTCAGAAACAAAATAAAACCTGCCCTCACCGGCTGAGCTGCTTCAGGCCTTCCATCCTCCCCTCTTGCCTCTACTACCCCGGTCAGAGCTGCACGAGACAAAAATGGATGAAAAAACAAATGTCGGCTTTTCTATTGGTTTATCTCCGTAGCAACCATTTTATATTTTGGTTGCCTGGGGATGATGAACAGGTTAATGTAGATTTTAGATGAACCTGCTAAAGTAAACTTTTATATTTCCTTGGCAACCAAGGTTTTTTGTTATTCATGCCCACATTCCTAATAGGTTCATTTCACATGTTCTAACCTTTCGTTCACCTTAAGCCAACGGTTCATGTAGTAAATTTTCACAATTTTCTGGTAGAAAAAACTGTGCGAGTAATGGAGGAATCTACTTTTGTGAGCTCGCCATGCTGAAAATGCTGTCAAAAGTTTAAAAAATTGACAACTTCCAATTCCAACATGTTTCTTCCCAAGTAAGTTCCCAATGATGCTCAAGGACTTTGGAGGAGACAGATTGAAATCCCTAAAGAGGAGTTTGTAGCTGGTCCTAAAGGTGATTTATTTTAGAAGATTCAAGACGGCGGCCTCCTGCAGGGGTCAAAGGTCAACAAAACTGCAGTTATGATTGTAGATTTAACTCGAACTTTTTTGTTCTTTTTTTTTTTTTTTTTTAACCCAGCCATGGAAAAATGTGAAAATCTGCAAATGTCTCACTTCAACGCAAAATGGCCACCAAGCCGTAGGTCCGGTGGTCATCCCATGTTCATTTCCAAACTTCCTTTGAGTATCCCTGACATGTGTGTTTTGGTTTCTTTAGTGGATTCTAAACTATAGTTTTTGAGCCCCTTATGGAATTTTAGACTCATTTATTTTTTTGACCGGCCCGCTTACTGTGATGTCATCATTTCCTTTTGGGAGGGGGGCATTCACTTTGCCCAAAAATTCCTTGTCACCAGGTACCGGGTGAGTGCAAATTGTGGCGAGTTCTAGAGCATGTGGTGAGGGTGAAGTTTTTGCTCATTGGCACAGTAAAAAGGAAGAATTACAAAAACAATCTGGTCATTGCAGTCCAGGACTGCTGCAGGCGATGATAAAAACGTTTAAAAAGGTGTTTCAGTTGATGTGGTCTTGATTATAGAGCTGCTGGACTGTCTGAGCACTAAGAAAAAAACACACCTGCCCACCAGCTGAAATCCAAAGGCAGTTTGCATGGTGGTGTGGCTCTCCACACACCTCTGCCATGTGTGCTGGTGTGTGGACACACCTGAACATGCAAACAAATGCAGGCTGTGTCAGCATCAGGGCATTGTAAAGGCATTCACTTATCACCAAGACGTTGAAAATAAAACGGCATTTTGCAGGATAATAAAGCTCAAACCTGAGATTTAAAGATGGAATTTGATGTCCATCTTTGTCAGGTATCTGTGGAGCATCTGGAAACACTTATATTATCATTAAATATATTATTATCTGAAGTCGTGTTTGAGGACAGGGCTTTACAGCTTAATCTCTGCTTTGCTTTTCCAACCACCTTCCAGGACCCCCATTACTGATACCCCCTTGGAAAACACTGCAAGAGCAGCTCCAAAACAGTAACACTCAATGCTCTTGCTCCCATTGAAAGCAATAATAAAATGGTAATTGGTGCGTACTTATATAGTGCCCCATCGCCATCCTTGAGGCCCAGTGGCGGTTCCGCTGCTTTACATTGGCACCAACTTATAACCAGGAGCTACAGCAAGCGGGGTTTGGTGTCTCACCCAAGGACACTTTGACACATGGGTGGGCAAGGCAGGAACCTAATTTAGGTCTTTCCATTTAGAGGTGGACCACTCTACCACGTCCGCCTCAGAGTATTGACATCAAATGAATGAATACATCTGTCTTACGGCCACAGATACAACTGCCACCGCGCGATGGGGAGGCATCGGCAAAATCTTTAAGATGTCATTATGCCTCACAGTTTTTTGAAAATTGATGGCGTGGTCATGAATGTAGACGGTGGCAGTCAGGTGACTTTTGTATACAGTAACTCCGGGCTACCGAGCGGCTGGTGTCACTTGACATGGATGTTCGCCATCTGGAGGCATTTACACATTGTCCAATCAGCGCAGCTTCCAGCCTGTGATTCCCACCGCGAGAGCATAAAAGTGATCTGAATGTGATATGCAACACATTCTGTAGTGGAGAAAAGTAGGTTTGCACCAATTCTTAAAACTTTACAAAAATAAATTGTTGACGCAATTAACGTGTTTCCAGCAGCTTCTGAAGCGGAAACATGCAGCTTTGGGTCAATATGCAGCACTTTACAGAAAAAAGTGTTTACGTAATTTACATAATTAGAACAGATTCTAAAGCTGGCGAAAAATAAATAGTTTTGTGCCAATATGCAACACTTTACGGAAATAAAGTATTTACACAATTAACATGTAACAACTGATTCTCTTGGGTTTTCAAAGGTAAAGTCGGGGAGAAAAATCTCAAGAAATGAAAAACACAATAAGGTTGAAAAATGTCTGTTAAGGTGTAGAGAAGAGGTGAAGACACGAGCAAGGACAAGTAGGATAAACCAGATTTTGTTTTCATTTTTAATTTGGATTTCTGGTGAATGCTTGACTCAGGGATTAAACTAAAAAAACAAACATACAATTCAATTACAACAAATTTGTAAAACGTGAAATTATCATTTTAAATAAGTATCATATTTTTTAAAAAGACAAAAACATCGTTAAGACAGCTAAAATTGAGCCAAAATCTGCTAAATGTAGCAAAAATTTTGGTAAAAAAACAAATAACATCATGTACTTTAATTTCAAGTTTAGGTTTAATTTCACATCTGCAGTTCCTTATGCTGCCATTTCTTGAATGGGGCGCTACAACTGCTACCTACTTCTTTTTTTCTGCGCCAGATTGGAATCATTGGAACAAACTCATAGATCAATTGGGTACGAAGACATCTCACTCTCATACCTATTTTTACACCTTCTAAATCTGGTTTATACAAGTGCAGCACTTGTAGCTGTCCACCTTTTGTCATATGTACGTTTGGCCAGACAGCCATTTAGACAAATTATTTGAATCCAGAAATGCTCAGACACTTCAAAACTAATACATGTTCACGAAATTATTGTGTTTGAACCTACAACAATTTAGGCAGCGGAAAATTATCACACATAAACTGAAGGAAAAAATAAATAAATAAACAAAAGGGGGTGTTACATCGGCAGGCTCTTCAATAGAGGCTGAACGTTTTTTCCCTGCTTGGTTTAAGGAGCAAATATTTAGACTAAGTGTGCGCTCCGTGTGCATAAAGGATCTTCGCCGCGCTGCTGCTTTTGGCAGCTGAGGGGTGCGGATGAGGAGAGCGGATGCATCGGAGGACCACAGCTTGCCGTTGCAGCGGCTGAGGGGGACGGACACAGCAGCCGGGCACGGTCCTTCCAGCTCTCACTCCCCATCATCTCCAGCAGCTTCTAAGGAGGAAACCGACGCCGGTTAGGGGGTGGAAAAGAAAAAGGTAACATTAACCGGTCTCATTTATATTCATCCGCGTCATATACCCCCCCCCACACACACAAACACACAATTTTCATTTTTTTTAAATTTATTTATTGAAAATATAATTGTAGTGTTTTCTCATTGTCGCGAGTGTCAACGGAAAAACAGTCCCTGGTGTGTTAGCGTGGACGGGTTTGAATGAAGACAATATGGAGGCGGTGATTCGTCGTTTTTGTGATTTGTGCTAAACATCAAAGGCGGCAAAACTGCAGTCTGTTCCTGACATCAAAGCAGCCGAAGGGAGACGTTTACGGGCTGTCGGAATGGGTGGATGTCATCTCCCTCTTTTCTTGGGTGATGCAGTCATGTTCGAGCAGGTGCAGACAGACAGGCAGGCAGATAGATAGGCGGGTTGGCAGGCCCCGCAATGCCGAGCTCCTCATTCGGCGATGCCGCCAGCTGTCGCTCTGCTCCTCGGGGAGTCGCTTCAAGAGCTGCGACTTCAAGGAGGAGAGGGAAAGCCAGCGCGGTGCTGCCTTTGCTGTTGCCTTCACGGGACGCGTTTGGGCTCGTAGAGTTGAGCAGCAGCACGAGCGACGGAAGAACGACAGAAAAACCGAGGATGGAAGTCCCTCGAGGTTTTTTATTTTTTTACCGCGATGAGGCTTACTTTACAAAGAGAAATGACATCATTTTTGTTTGCAAACTTTTGGTTTTTATATTGAGGAGTGCTCATGAGGTAATAGTAGTTCTTAAAAGTGTTTATATAAACATCTCTGAAGTAGGCCCCCACAGGAAAAATCTATTTTCTTGTCTTGGCGATATCAGCCTGTTTGATACACATATCGCAAAAGACAGCGTAAACTGCGAGAAATGATTAAGTTAAAATTTTAACACACATGGTAAACTAATCTCATGGCAGCTTGAAGATGTTATACATTCATGATTAATACTTTTTTTTTTTTTTTTTAGCATATGGTGTTCACACTGGACTATCGCTACCTGATACTAGGGTATGTCTGCTAGAGGTTTGGTGCAAAATGTCAAAGCGGTTCAAATGTCGCGAATCTTGCTCCAGGCTTTTTCTTTCACATTCTGATATATGAAAGACTTGGTGGCCTGCACAAACCACAGTTATTCTTTTCTCCTTCATGATCCATTTTCAATCGGTCCTTACATCATGCATTTATGCATCACTACCAAATCCGAGTTCCTGATTAGTAAAAGTTCAACTGGTTAACTACTTAACTCGTGTTCAATCGCTCGTGTTTTCCTCATATTGTGGAGCCCTACTCTAAAGACCCAAGTCTCCAGGAAAAAAAAATCAAATAAAAAGATTCAAAATTTTCAAAATAATAAAATTCCAAAGCATTTTTAGTGTAAATATTTAAATATTTTTAGGACCTTTTTCCAACTTTGGTTATGTGCATACAATGAAAATGTTGAAAACAACAATTTCTTTTGTTTTCAGAACAGAAAAAAATGGCAGTCTGTTTAGAGAGAAGTTGTAGTTTATATTCGCACTGGCAGATGCAATTTTATTTTGAAATGATTCAGTTTATTTCCTTTTATAGTCCACTTTGTTCAACTCTAACGCTGGTGATGTCACTAGCGACACCTAAATAACCTTAGCTTTTTGACACACCGTAACTCCTCGATCGTGTAAGCGATAAACACGAATTCGCTGATTTTGATGTGTTTTTCATGATTTTGATGTGTTTTTTATGATTTTGATTTGTTTTTCACTGTGCACTTCTAACTTTACATTTGTGAATTTGAAAAGTGTAAGGAAAGAATCAGCTGATTTACGTTAATTGTGTAAACATTTCACCACTGTAAAGTGCTGCATATCATCACAAGGCTGCTTTTCTCCCCTTAAGAATCCAGTGAAATTACATTAATTGCGTAAACAGTTGAAGAGTTACAACGGTTAAAAGAATGTAAACACTGGAGCTAAAGCTGTGGTATTAAAGGGTTAGCAAGTGTAAAAGCTCATTTGAGCTCCAGTACAATTCGAACATGTAAACCCTGGCTCGCTTCAGAGTTAAAGTCCCGGTTTTTGACAAATGTACTCTGGTGTGGTTCACTTGGGTGTGAATGCAGACACCCAAAGAGTGCAAGTGAACTTAAGAGAAACTTAAGAGAAAGCGCAAATATGAATAACAAGGAGTCCTTAAAAGTTTTTAAATACATGATAATCAGGGTAATTTTCTTCTTCCTGCTTTTTTTGTCGTCTTAGTTAAAGCTAACTTCTGGCAACATCGCCCCCAAGTGAGCCGGTACCAGAACTGCCTGAATCTTTTTCAGATAGTTATGTCTAATTTGGTTTACCCTTTGAACCCTGTTGCACCGGAGCTTTAGCTCCAGTATTGACATTCCTTAGACTGCCGTAAATATTTAGCTGTTAACGTAATTCCAGCAAATTTTGAATAAAAGAAAAGAAGCCTTACACTGATATGCAACACTTTACAGTAGTGAAGTGCTTACGCAATCAATGTCAATTTTGTATTGTATTAAAGGGTAACGAGAGCCGTTTGTGGAAGAAAACCATATGAGCGTAGAAAATTGGTCAACAGTCCCGACCCATGACAATCTGAGTTCACAGGATTGTCCCAGTGGGAGAGCAGCCTGTGTCCTTAAATTTGTTTCCTTAAACAAATTAGACCCAACTATGACTTTCTCACATCTCCTCCACCTCTTCATCCTTCTATTCCCATCTTTGCACTCACAGTACCATACAAACAGATGAGCAGAAGTTAGTCTTAAAGCAAAGATAGATGCTCAAGTTTTAGTCATATACTTTAAAAACTGCCATACCGGTCGGTAAATACTAAACAATAGGGCTTGTTGCTTATACTCACATAAACTAACAGACACTTGTAGCAGGTGGTTTTTTGGGGGCACTAGGTTAAGATTTAGCGCTGACTCCTAGAGCAGGAAGATGCATTTGTGAGATTAAAAAGAACCTGCTTTGTAGCACTATGTATAGAAGGCTGAAACATTTCCCATAGTATTAATATTTACAGTCGGCGACTCATTTATTTATGTCGGTGTGACACGGTAGTGTACTCAGTCTGAAACAGCCTCACTCCAACTCTGCTAAGATGGTGAAAAACCAATGGACATAGTTCACCCTCCTCATTTAAAAGTAATTTAAAGAGAAAAAAAATCCAAAGAGACTGATTACTGATGAACAAAACAAATACAGAGGAGTTACTCGGCAAATGGTAAGTTGGAAAGATGGCTACATTGTTTTGCATCAAAACTGAATTAGGAGAGATCATGATGCAAAGTTCATATTAACGAACTCAGTACTCAAAGATTTCATGAAGCTCATGCCATATTGAAGGAGATTCAGTTTACACTGCTCACAAATAAGGATTGTCTTAGTTGTTGCATATGAAAGTATAAGGCTCCAAACTTCGTCCCACTTTCTATCAAGGTTTGTCACGAGGTAACAAATGGCATCAAATACACCCTTTTATTATGATCAATTTGCACAGGTACTCGGAAATTCCTGGTATTAACTACAAAAATAGATATTGTTCATTTAAAATAGCAAATATTAGAATTGAGCTTCTGTGGCTGATCAATTTAGCTTAGAATGCAAAGCAAAACCATAACCAACCAGAATGCACATGAAACTGAAATCTTGTTGTATGCAGATCTCGTGCTTTATACCTCTTGAGACTTTCTATATACGAGGTGTTCACTAACATTTTGATTTGAACCAATTGGAAGAAGGCCAACCCTACTCTTTGTCTCTGCGCTTAATTGATTTCAAGTCAGGGCGCTTGACAAAAATTTGTTCAATGATTTTATATCGTCCGTTGCGGTTGATATAGACAGGATGGGCGGTTCGTGGAAGGATATTCTATGGATGAAATTATGCACAACGGTCGTTTTATCCGCGCTGTACATTTATTTCACTCTGCCACATTGTTACACAAATGTGGAGCAATTTTTCTTGTATAGTACACTTCAACAAACTAGTAGGATGACAGATATTTATTTTATCATTAGTACACAGTACATCTCACGATGACCTGACCACACACCCCAGTTAACTCCATCTCCTATAAGTGATGGCGTGATCCTAAAACAAGGGAAAAACAGTATTCCGCCTTCAGGGGGAAGTTCCCTTCGGTGATAATAAAGGTAAACACGAAGGCTTTATGCAGTATATCAGCGTCCCTGTCAGTGCATGAAAAAAGACCAACAACCATACCACTCATGAGAGGTTTTGGCAATGCCAAATGCCATCGGATTTGATCCAACCCCCCACCCCCACCCCCCCACAAAAAAAAAACAAATTTGTATTGAAACAGAAACAATAGACAAATGAAAACAGAACCATGACAAACCACAACGGAATTAAGCTAAATTATAATAAATGAATAATAATAATTTTTACTAAGGTAAAAAATGTTGAAAAATTCATCATAAGACAACATGATGCACAACTATTAAAAAAAGATATAATTTCTGCTAAAACCTAAAGATGTTTACGCCCAACGGTGTTAGACAACATAGCTATGACGAGATGCAGTATGATCTTAAATCAAATCAAATCAATCTTTATTTATACAGCACTTTTCTTAAAACGCACAAGACAAAGTGCTTTACACAAAAAATACAATAAAAATAAATAAATAATATAAAAATAAGCACACAAATTAACATAGAGCCCCTTCCCCCAGATCCACACACAACCCCCACCCCTTTAATACCACCTACCCCCTTACCAATGGACAAAGACAATGTGAACCAGGCTGAGCACGAGATAAAGTTTGTTGTTAGAAACGCTAATAATTGCGACCTCTCTCTCTGTGAATATCTGCATAGCCAACCAAATGCAGCATCAAGGGCAGGGACCCGCCTCACCACAGCTTGGTGGCGATGCGGGTTCTCATGCAGAGCTGCAGCAGCTGAACAGCAGCCGACCCAGAGAGAGAGAACCCAAATGAGGAACAAAATCTCATGTCATCCAATTCCCAACCCAGTGAGAACACAAGACCACCAAAACTATCACACAAACGGCAATAATGTCATACAAAACGATCTAAAAGATGGACGTCTCCGTGGTGCGTTCAATGTACAGCCTCGTAATCTTTAACCATTTGGAATTCCAAAACAAAAGGAGGAATGTTCCAGTCCCAGTGGTGGGACTGTATTTTATTTTGAAGTAGGCTTAAAAATGCACTATCAGCCTCATCTAGCAGAATCTTTGCCAAGGTCTTAAAATGATTACTGAGGATTTATGTCAAAAAAAGGACTTAAGAGCCAACAAACCAACAAAAGAATGACTACATTCATAAGACGATAAACACAGTTGTGAATTTCAAAGATTGGAGGTTTGACCTGTTTTTCTTTTATAATTTGGAAAAATTAGTTCACATTGCAAGCGTGGGACTTTAGTCCAAACATATGTACATCTTCTTAATCACTTGCTTCAGTTGGGCCAGCGTTTTCCGCTAAGGATCGCCATTCCGGCCTCCACCTTTTGGAGGCACACTTGATGTTGAGGATCTGTTAGTCATGGGGTCAGGAAGGCTGTTTCAATTCAACAGATCTTTCTTATGTCCTCGTTCCCACTCGTCTGACCCACCCCCACCCCCACCAGAAAAAGGCTTCAATGGCAGTCCTCTGCTTGAACCGAAAGAACGTCTTTGTAGAAGAAGATAGACGGTGCAGCCGGACCATGAGGAGGACGAGGAACAGAGGTGGTTCTCAGAGCGGGGAAGCCATCCATCAACCAGAGCCGAGTCCGTGATCTGATAAACTAATTAAAGACAGACACGCCGTCGTGGATGTGGGACAGGAGGATAAGCATCTGTCTGGTTGATCACCCAACTTTGAGCTTAAAGAGCAGAGTGAGTTAAGCAAATTACCCATAAAGCTTCGATCGACTCAAGTAAATATGTGCATCGTTCCAGGAAATGATGAAATAATACAAATGACTTTTATCCAGGGTGACCGGAAGAACCAGCTGATGTAAATTACTCAGCATCTTATGATGACACATCTCTGTGTCAACGCCACTTCCCATCAGCGATGTCTCCCTCTGCATCTTCTCTCTCTTTGACCCTGGAAACTGCTGAGCTTGAACTTCTTTTTTCTGGTGCTCTGTTGTTTGTGGCGGAGCCAGGCTGCGTCACTCACCTTGTCTTTTGGCAGCGGGACCCAATCCATACCCACTTTCTGTCATAGCACTTTAACTTATTACCCTTTGGGATGTGAATCCACACCGTTTTTAGGGCCAGCTTCAGATGCCTGAATGGCACTTTCTTCAAGATCAGATCCTGGGTTGAATTTAAAATGTTCAAGAATTGTATTAAAACAAACACATGGTTATTTATGAAGAGTTTAGAACAATGATTAAGTAATGGTTCCAATGTATTAAGGTCTGTTGCTACAGATCAGAAAATTTGTTTTTTGTGTGGAGCGCGTGCCCACCAAACCAGATTTCCCATTTTCCTGGGCTGATCAATTGAAAGACCATTGAAAATGTTTTTTCCCTATATTGGCTGTTATTTTCTTTATTTTCATCCATTCAGTGCTCAAACTTGTTAATCCATCCATCCATCTTCTGTTCCTGCTGAATCCTTACCGGGGTCACGGTCTGTAGCAGGGCCACTCGACTATTTAGGGACAATTTAAAAGCATGTTTTGGGACTGTTGGGAGGAAACCGGAGTGCCTGGAAAAAACCCACATATGAACGAGGAGAATATACACAGAAAGGTCCCAGCCGGGACTCAAACTAGGGACTTACATGCAGCCTTTTTCTTTGTTCAATCCATTTTCCTACTCGTGCCATCATCAATTCATCCTCCCTTTATTCATTCCCTTCTCCTTCCATTTAGTTTTCTTAGTTCTTACCAAAACTCAAATGTCCCCATTTATCCATACTTTCTCCGCCCTGTATGTTCTTCTCACCCTTCATTTGTCTTTTCCCATTTTGGTCATTGTCCTCTAATACTGCCACCCATTTCGAGAAGTTCTAAAATTCTGTTCAAATATAGGAACATCATTGGTTACAACAAAAATATATTGGATTACACATTTTTATTTGTAAGGAATGCCTGTGGCATGGTGCTTGTTAGAGAAAAATAACCTTTTAAAGGTTTTATAAAGAATTTTTTGATATTTTTTGATCAAAGGTGGATGTTTGGTCAAAACATTTCTTAAAAAATACATAGCTTTTTTTGGAGGGGCTTCCAAAACTCCTCTTTAAAAACATAAAAGGAATAGAGCTATAAGCACCTTAAATTTAGTGAAAAATGCCTTTTGGTTTTTGTAAAAATGTTGTTACCTTGTTGGTCTATGGTGTTGCACCAGCAAACAAATGCTTGTGACTTTAGCCCTTTAACATTGGAGCTTTAGCTACAGTCTTGACATTTTTTCGACTACCGTAACTCCCTGACTATTGATGCAGTAAATGAAATCCCAACAGTTCTGAAGTGGAGAAAAGCAGCTTTGTGCCGATATGCAACATTTGTGCAAACAATACGCAAAGGCGCTTTTCTCCCCGTCATATCTGTTGGAGTAAAGTTAATTGCGTAAACGGTAATGGAGTTACAGTAGGAAAAAATTTGTAAAGTTGGACCGAAGTTGGGTAATTTTTCCAGCGGTTCTTCCCTTGATTCAATAACAAAATTAAAGCAAATGGGTATAAATGCCACCTAAGACCGCAATGATTACCCATCTTGCATGGTAGCATGCAAATGTCAGCATGTTTCAGCGTTTTTGTCTCATTATTAAACCGAACCTCTAAATGTGCGCATATTTCTTTAAAATATTGGAATTACTTGGTTGCCTTGGGGGGTGCACATGGCTCAGTTCATTTGCACAATCTCTCTCTCTCCTTTTATTTTCACATTGCCATGCACACCGCTGGTGTTTACCCCCCCAGCCCACTCAATCTCTGCGGTGCTCCGAAACATGACTCACAAAGCCCATTTAACCTTTAGCCAGCTCAATGCCAGCCAGCGCTCGCTTTCTGCCCACTGGCTGCAAACAGCAAGTGTCTTTTTTACTTCTCAGAAGTATTTAAAAATATACTCTTGATTTGTCTATGTTCATCAATAGATGACTTAAAAATGTCTAAATAAATTGAAGGCTAATTAACATTTTTGCTTTGTCACAAACCATCCCATTGCTGATATATGATATGTGCTGCATGTCAGATATTTGCTTTGCAAAAGAGCCATCAATCTGTAAAAAAAAAAAAAAAGCTGTTTGTCTATAATGGGTATCGATTGCTTTTTTGTGGTGGTTTTCTTTTTGAACACACTGACACAAGCAGGTAAAACAGGGTATCAGGTGATGCAGGGAATGTTGCGCTGCTGCAGGATACCATTAGCTTGATGATTTTTTTTTGCAGCAAACGTATAGATAACACTAATACTATGTATGATGTGTTCACTCACATCTAAAAAATACACGTTTTTCTCTGATAAAATCAGATTTTATTTGTCAGATACAAAGACATACATAGTAGGACTTTCAGTGAAATGTTTTGTACAACTCTAGGAGCAGTCGTGGCGGCACAGCAAATGATAATACATGTGGGACAATCATATCTTCCATTTTCAACAAGCCTCAAGATAACTATAGGACACACCTGCACTCCCTTTAGATTGCAGCCGCTCCTCTTTATGACCCTCAAACAGGCCCGGACAACCCAAAAACCTGCAGCACCTATACTGGCCAACCCCCCATATGGGTGCATGGGACTAAAGCTGCATACATACAGAATGCGATTCGCGCAGCAAGGGGAGACCAATTTGAATGTTAAGTCAATGTACAGATGCGATCAGAGGTCCTGCGGCGCGGTTTGAGCAGCAGGCTCAGTGCAGCAGTCTAGCAACGGCATGTTTCGGGCAGTGCTGTAAAAATAGTAGTCTGAGGCTAATATTTGGACATGTTTAAATGTCTAATCTTTGGTAAAAAATGTTGTGTTAAACATTTAGGAACTCAGCTTTGGGCTGTGATATGATGTGTTTTATTCTGTTTTTAATCTTTTCTATTCGCAGACTAATGCGGGACAGCTAGTCGTCAAGATGGGTTACAGAGAAACGGAAGTACCACTGACGCTTCCACATGTTACAGGAGCATCAACTTTATGAAGACATTTTTGTGCAAATCGCATTTGGTGTGAACACAGCCTTAAGGCTTTAGTGATTGTCAATTTTTTTCATTCTATTACAGGACCTCTGGCTTAACCAGTAGGATCTTCAATCAGAATCTTAAAAAGCCACGGCTCTGAATGCAATAGCTTTGCTTATTAGTGCAGACAGCATCTGTTTTGGAAGTGCCGACTGCAGCATTTGGATAAAAATGGAGGCAGCCAGTCTTTTACAGCTAACTGCCTGGCTTTCCATAAGCTCCAGGATGCAACAGAGAGCTGTGGGCACCACCAAAAGAGCAGGGAGAGAAGTAGAAATAGCATGATGCTGCTTTGCTGCTTGGGTTGGTCCATTTTCAGAGCTGAGCTCTGAGCATTTCCAGCGGCTGTTTTTGGTAACACCACTGAAAGCTGCTACTAGAACCTGACATATGATTTTATGACCGTGGGAGATATTCATAAGAGAAAGAATATTACAGTGGTCCCTTGCTTTTTATGTAAGGCACTTTGACTACCATTAGTTGGAAAACTTCTACAAATAACAGTTGATTTACTTTGATTTGCTATATTGCAGTTTACCTTTTTTGCTGGATTTTTTTCAGTGCAATTTTGCATGTTTTTTTTTCCTTTTTTGTGCACTGTATTCTGCATCTTGATTGGCTGTTGACCTTCTATGAAGGTTTGAACTTTGAGAGTTTAAGCAGGAGAAAGAAGTGTGAAAATGTTCATGTGTGTCTGAGAAAAGTCAAGAGTTTAGTGAGGGGTTTTACAGCCTTAAAACATCTGTAATCCTACTTCACAGATTTCATCTATTGTGATTTATTTTTGGATCGTAACCCCCTTCAAAAACAAGGGAACACTGTATAACAAGAAGTAATACAGTTTGGCAGATATGAAGAAGTATTTTTGGACAAGTAAGGTGATTCCTAAAACAGATATGTCACCTCTCAAAAAAGATCAGGTGCTAAACAATGAAAAGCAAGGACTATAATTTATTGTAACATTTTCAATAAATAAGCAAAATACTATGTTTTAATTGTCTTTGTAGAACAGGCTTAATAAGATTGAAATATTTACCATGTAAGAGTTGGAAAATGTAATTAGAATTGCTTTGACTCTAAAACTCTCGGACAGGTGTGTTTAGTCCTGCTTTTTGTTCCGTCCTGGATTTGAATGCAGGCTAAACATTTGCTTAAACAAAATGAAGCCAATGGTAGAAAGCAAATGAGTGGGTCTGCGCTGATTTTCATGAGTGGACAGGTGAGTCCAGGTCACAGTTGATGTGCACACTGCCACACCCAAAAGAGACTCATCAGTGGGCTGCATCCGACCTCTTCCTATTGGCTGCTCAGGTGTGTCTCCCGGCTGTCGGGGAGGTCCCATTTACGCGTGTGGCTTTGATTGATACTGCTTTTGTTTCCTCGCACCACAAAAGAACAACACATTGTCATCAACAAGCTGAGGGCCACAGAGACACGGCAGCTGGGATGTGTTTGACCTCAGGGCCCATGAGCAATTACAGTAATTATAAATAAAGGAACAAAGGACACGAATGAATGAATCCATCCACACAAAAGCCACGGTAGAGCAGGATTTTGCTCTTCACGATCTCCATTTTCGACACTCATAACCTTTACTATTCACACATAAATGTGTTTGACCTAAGAGTTTTAGTATAAAGCAGTCTATCCAGAATCTTGGACGTTTTCTGTGATTTTTGCAGTACAATAAGCCGGAAGTTGCACATGGCACGTTTTCTTAAAAGTTGCGATAGTTTTCAGTAATATTTTTTTAGCTAAAGGCTGTAAGAGGATGTAGAAATTTTAAAGCCGTTGCTGTACCCAAAAAAAAAAAAAAACAAGCAGTTGTTTTTCACCAGATCAGAGCTTGCCTATTTTGTCCATACCATAAATGCAGATAAACTTTACACTTGGAAAGCCACTTTGACCTCTACCTATCTATTGCATCCATTAAGTACTATGTTCAGCTCATAGAACCATCTATACAGACTGAAGTGTTACGTTTATTTAAATTCAGGTCCCAGATAATGTGCTAAATGCTTTTTATTAAGGTGTTTATTTTTTGTAAAGTACTTTGGTTCAGTGGTTGTTGTACAGGAAGGATGATCACTTAAAAATGAATTGGGCGATTATTGTAAACTTCAGAGCTTACAAATGTGCAAAGTGTTGTAGAGCTAGGAGGACAATGTAAACTTTTAGCCAAGCTTTCCTTGCTTAAATTGTTAAAACATGTTAAGTCCTTAAAACCTATGTAGTCTAAATTTTTTTCCAAAACAAACTAAAAGAAAAAATTGTCAACATGTCTAAATCATAGTTTTTATTTAAATAATACCTTGGTTTATTGTGCTAGTTGATTGCACATTGGCCTAACATGTTTAGCTGCTGAATTTCTTAATTATTTAAAAGTTTTTAAGCAGAAAATTGAAGCTAAAGAAGGAGGTTGAATGCAAAATATGACGTAACATAAACAAACTTTTTAAATGCAAAACAATCCAAGTTAAGTCTTTTGTTTTTCAAATTTCTTTTATTGTAAAAGTACTTTTCTGTCAAAATTTTACAACGGTGTTTTGGTAACATACAATTGTGTTCATAAGTTAGACAAAATAGTTGATTTTTAGATGTATTTTTACTTTATTACAACTACCCTTTCGTCATAAATGTGTAAAATCACATAGAACTCTCATCTGCAGGGTTCCTAATGTTAGGAGTCCTCAGTTTTTTGCTCTCTTGTCTTTGTCTTCTTGAGGTAGAAGATATGCTGTCAATATTGGTTGTCTCCTAGGCATCCCATAGGCACATACTCTTCTCTGTTTGCACATCCTCATCCTCATACCTTTTGTTCTTCACAGCGACTTCCACATTTCGGTTTTCGTTGACCTGCTCTTTCTTCGGCATTTGTGCCCATCTTTACTTTCCCGCACGTCTCCTTTCTCGCTTTCAAATAAGATGGTTTCCAGGGTTACGGCTCTGTAGAGATTTTTTAGCATGTTTCTGACATGGCATGTCACTGAAGGCCAAACTGCTCTGGTGAGCTACCATGGTGGACTTTCATCATGGCGGCATGGTGATGAGCTACACCTTGCAGAACATTTATCAACAAATCAATGAATTTAATATATTTTTGAAGGTTCTTTGTTTTAATACACTTTAAAAGCAAGGGAAACTGTGGGCCAGTTTTTTTTTTTTGGTAAAAAAATAAATAAATAAATATATATATATACTTTTTTTTAAGAAAGGTTCCTTAGCAAACACATTTTTAGTTTAGACTTTGCGCTGTCGCAAGGGTTCATCTGTTTTTAATTGAAATGACTCTACCCACTTATTCTAGTTATTTTTTCTTTTTAGTCAATATTTAGTCACACACCTCTGAAAGTCTGCCCACAAAGATCTGGTTGTACATCTGAGCACAATGACAGTTTATGCTAATATTAAGCTAGCACTTTTGGTTTGAAGGTTTCAATAGGACTTTTTATCAAAGTTTAAAACCCATTATCTCTGGGGTGGACCTATTGATGTTATTAATTACATCCACTTTTAAAAACTTGACAGCATGAAGAGTATTTATGTTAAACGACAGAGCCTTTTCATATTTTTAGTAAAGCAAATCCTGCTAGCACTATAGCTTCTGTGAACAGCAGCATAGAAGACAAACAATGAGTTATATATTGCTAGAGATGGCACGCAAGCCTTTTTCTATTGTCCAAGATATGTAAACTGTTTTGGAATGGTATAAAAGCAATTAGACACATTTAAAGACAGTGATGTGATGAAGCGTCTAGTGGCCAACTAAAACCAGTGAAAATCTGTTAAACGCTAAAGTTTGAGTTTTTAAAAAATAAAGTGGTCCTAAAAATTATTTTGTTCATTTATGCGAGGTGATATTGAAATACACGTAAATGTTGTACAATTGTATTAACGCCTGTTAAAAAAGACCTGCAGCAGACTTTTTAATGCCTCTAATAAAAGCATAAATGTTAATTGAGGACGTGCTAATCCAATCCAATCTAATTGAAAAAAATAAAATATTTTTTGACAGACTATCAACAACAAATGCCCAAATCATCCAAAGTAATTATGTTTTTAAAGTTTCTCAAATAAGAAAAAACATCCAGGAAAGTATTTTTTTTTTAACAAGCTAACTGAAAATGTGTCTTTGTTGTTTTCCGTAGTCCGTTAAAATGACATTTCAACGCTTTTTTTTTCAGTTTAGGGGGTTGGTGGGAAAGCCTGCAGAAATTTAATATTAGCATAGAAATCACAACTGGAGGCCATCTGATTGACTGTGACTGATATGGTGTGCCATGCATTTGGCAAAATATTTCGTTTGCATTGGCTGTGGCTCATCTTTTCAAATGATCTTGCAAATGGTGTCTCTTCTTTTTCTGCCACCTCTCATTCCATGTGCTTTCTGCTTATCTTATTCAAAAACAAAGCCAACTCTTGTCTTTTTTTAGGATAATATGGAGAAGTTTTAAGAAAAAAAAAGCAATCCTTTTCTCGTGTTTCCTCTAGATCTGCATTATTTTGTGACACAATTTAATGACTGTTATTTTTATCGTTGAGTGGAAAGACAGCCGTGTAAAGGCTGTCTGTTTAACCTCTGGCACCCCCACCCCAAAAAAAAAAAAAAAGTTTAAGGAAACAGTAAATCTCTGTGATGAAACCCAGCGCTCCTGGACTCCTCTTTTTTTCTGGATCTGGAGTGTGTTTGTTGGCTGTCATGTGAGAGATGCTCTCAGACTGTTAAAATGAAAAATCTCTGGAATAGTCATGGCAGCCAAACCCCGCCCCCATCCTCTGTCTCTGAGACACAGTTACACAGAAAGCAGAGCATATACAGACCAAAGATAGGATATCTGGAATTCATAACGTTAGAAAGACCAAACATGCTAATGATTCTTAGCCAAACTACCATATTACAAGAACTACTCTTTATTCTTCAGTTTTATAATGTTTTAACAATTACAGTTAAAATATTTTACAATATTTCGAGTCACAATGAATGTAAAATACAGGTGCAGATTGACAAAAACCCCAGTATTTTTATTTTTTTTACCAAAATAAAATAAATGTTTGAGAGAGTTCTTTTTTTCTTTTGTTTATTACTTTCAATGGAATTTGAATTATAATTTTTAGAAAAGAATTTCATAACGTTTTCACAGCAAAAACTTGACAGTCTTAAACTTAAAAAAAAGAAAAAGATATTTAGTTTATTTGAGCCAGAAAGTTTGGAAAAGTTTTTTTTTATCTTGCTTTAAAAATAAATTTAAAATAAAAATTTAAATAAAAAATGTAAAATAGAAATACATTTAAAAATAAATGGGAAATATTTTTTTTGTTGAAAGTGACAGCAGGTCAGTAGGGATAAATGCACTCACTTTTAATTTTTATGAGAAAATTTGTGACATCCTCATCCTAATTTTTAATTATCTAGATAATTATTCATAACATTTAGCATGGTTTTATTTAATAACACACAAGCTGTTTAGATAAGCCTTTCATCCCCCCTAAAGCTGCACCACTTGTGTTTCAGCAGACTTTCAAGGTGGGTTTTTTCTTTCCTATGATGTAAATGTGACTTGTAGGTAGACTACACTTTTATTGTACTCTTAAGCTGAGCTTTAGGTTTAAAAGCACGCTTTTTAATGTTTATCTTTCATCCAGTTAAACACACACTCAACCAGAGCTTTAAGTGTGATTAAAAAAAGAAGAGAAAAGTGCTGCAATTATTAATTTTTGCTTGGCTGGTAAGTCTTGTTTACACTCTCAGTGTACTGTTGCTGCAAAAGATAATCTTTTTATTTAAGTTAAACATTATACTAAAGGCTCACACACATGCAGAAACACACCTACCAATAAATAACCTAGCACTGCATTAGACCTGTTCACACACAGACGGTATGTTTGAACAGAGCAGCCTTCAGGGCTCTCCAGACAGACAGTAGATTTTGTTACTCATGTGTTACTGTCTGCCTTCCCGAATCGCCGTGTGTACGTTCATTTTTGTACTTTACCTTGAAGCGGAGACGCAGTTAGAAATGCTTTTGGGGTTTTTGTTTTTTTTTCTCCCTGTTGTGAGTTTCACACGCCAACGGGATCTGTGTTTTCTGCTGTTTGCACGGCCTGGGGTCACCTGGTACGTGGACGGCCGCTGAGATTCAGCATCAGGATTCATTAACTGGGTATCTGGCTGAAGGCAGACACAACACAAACCTCTTTCAGCTCTGCTGCTGCTATAAGTCCAAATGCAACCAAAAATATCGTAATCATGACCTTTCAATTTTTGATTTTATAATTTGAAAATACAAAAAAGTCGAAAATGTGTGTATTTTGGTCTGTAACTCCAATGTCTTAACAATAAATCAGGTGTTACGTTAGTAATAATATTTTAAATTAGCATTTTGCTCAAGTGCACATTTTGGCTACTCTACTTTCTTTAGTACTGGATGTCATAATATTTTAAATTACTTTTGGAAATACAAAATTAGATTTAATGTGGTCACCTTTTGGCTAATCCCTTTAGGGGTCGCTACAGCGAACCAGCTTTCACTGCTTCGCACCGGTGAAAACTTCGCATCCAGTTGGGCAGCAGCGTCATGGGTCTTGCCTTAAGACCCACACTGGATTAATCTCACTGCACTCCCTGGGAAGTGAACCCAGGTTTTTTTACGTGGCAGCCCTACACCCCACTACTAAATTAGATTTAATCTGAACTGTATTTTATGAAACCCACATGTAGTCATTATAGGCACGGTGGTGGTCAATGGGATGAACAAGTTAGACTTATGGTTGAATGCCAGCTGCTTCTCTGGCCTGTTAGCCTTGGGGATTAGGGGTGCATGCACACATTTCAATTCATGCCTGCAGTCAGTTATCCTCTCACAGTCAAAAAAACCAGACACATTCAGCGCATCGCCTCCCAGTGGATCCATAAACCCAGCAGGCTAATTGAAACAGAAGGGAGCTAATAAATCAATGTGATCTTGGGCTTGGTGTTCCAGACATTATGAAGATGTATTAGTATTAGTACGTGGATGGAAACAGAAGGCCTCTGTTCTATCTTCATTTTTAGTTGTTTTAGAGAATTTTTTTCATTTTTTTATTTAAACTTGTGAAAAGTCACTAGAGTTAGCCCAAATTTACACTGGTCCGTTTGCGGTGCATCTCCATTGCATTGTGTGGGGAATCTGTTTCACGGCCATCAATTAGTTTTACATTGTCTCAGTTGGGTCTCTGGTTCGTCCCTCATCCCCCTGGCTAACAGAGGAGTAAATTGTCCTGCTATCCCTGTGTCATCAGCATCCAAAATTTTAGCAATAATTCACGACTCATGCCCCAGAGGGCCTCATGCCCTCTGGGGCATGAGAGGACACGGTATTATCTGCAGTGTTAACTTGTGAAATTGCATACGCACATCATCGTAAATATGACATAAAATTTATATTTTATTTTGAAAGTACAGTGGAAGTTCTTATTTTAAAACCCGCATCTGTTTCCTGTTTCTCCTGTTTCGAACTTGACGGACTAGACATAGAACTCCTGTGTAAAGCTTGTGTTACATTGTGATGAGACGCAAATATAAGGCGATGTAAACACTCTAATTGATTAATGAACGTTCCATTTTTTTAATGTTAACACAACGCAATGGACATGCACAACAGATGGACGTGGAAATCCTTTACAAGAGCTCTTCAGCTACACTACTACTCTCCAGTTAAATCAATCATTTTTAGGAAATCCAAAATGAAATCTCAGAAGACAGTTATGTAGCTTTGCAAAACTATTTGAGGAATAGCCTACTTGTTCTATGGGGTTGTAAAAAGAAAAAAAAAAGAAAAACGGCATTAAAGCTAGCTAAGCAACACAGCACTTCAAAGGTTGTTGTTGTAGTAGTAAAGTATTCTGTTACTCAACAGTAAAACACATTTAAGGATAAAAAATGTCTGTATTCCATTGGTAAAACTATATTTTATTAAAAATTATTAGACTTTGTATATTTCAGTTTTCGTTTCCATGTACCTCTTTGTGCTAAACATAGCGATGCAGTGCATAATTTAAGATAGTGTGATAAAAGTACTGTTTGGTACAACATAAAGCATCCATCCATGTTTTAAACCCTTTTTATACATTATGGGGTCTTGGGGCTGTCAGAGCCTTACCCGGCTATTGTTGGGGGAAGGCGGGGTACACCATGGACAAGTCGCCAGTCCGTCGCAGGGCCACAGTCACCGACCCATACACATTTCATACCTAAAGACAATGTAGAGTTGCCAATTCAATAAGACATTTTAAGCCAAATAATGTTTTTTTCATTGAAAAGATACATTTTAATTAAAATTTTTAGAAATATTTTGAATTAATTTTTTTTTACTGCATGTTCCTCTTTTTGGGGCTGCACGGTGGTGCAGTGGTTAGCGCTCCTGCCTCACAGCAAGAAGGTTCCCGGTTCAAGTCCTGGCTGGGGGACCTTTCTGTGTGGAGTTTGCATGTTCTCCCCGTGCATGCGTGGGTTTTCTCCGGGTACTCCGGCTTCCTCCCACCGTCCAAAAACATGCTTCATAGGTTAATTGGTTACTCTAAATTGTCCCTAGGTGTGAATGTGAGTGTGTGATTGTGGCCCCTGCGACAGACTGGCGACCAGTCCAGGGGTGTACCCTGCCTTCGCCCATGAGTAGCCGGGTTAGGCTCCGGCAACCCAGTGACCCCGAAAGGGATAAAGCGGATTGGAAAATGAATGAATGAATGAATGTTCCTCTTTTTATTAAGAGTAGCAAAACTGCACAGTCCACAATTTTAGCTAGTTTAGTTCCATAATAGTACTCTAGCTTTATAATAAAACATATTTAAGTAGAATTTAAGTTGAGCATGTCTGCCTCACAGAAAAAAGTTACATTTTAACTTAAGATATACATTTTCTAATGTTTCTCTTTACAATAACCATGGCAGTAATGCGTAGTTACATGAAAGGACTTTTGCTAAACAATTATACATGATTAAGCCAAACAATGACAAAATGTTGCATTCCAACTTAAATTATTTGAGTTTTTTTGGTCATCTCTCTACTTTCTGTTTCTTTTTTACATTAAACGTAGCATTAAACTTTAAGGTAACTTCAAAAAAGTAATTTGTTAAACAAAACACGCAGAGCTATGTGTTATTTTAAAGGAAAAGTTACATTGAAAATGTTGTATTATTTTCTATTGTATGTTTCATTTTACAATAAACGTAGCAGTAGCCTAGTGAACAGTGTACCATTTAAGCTAGTTCCATAAAAGGACGTGTTCTAAATAAAACAGTTAGGATGAACAATGCCTCTGTCTCAAAAGTAGTTACATTTCAATTCAAATTTTTGGAAATAAATTTGTATTCCTTTCTACTGCATGTTCCTCTTTACACAAAAACGTACTAGGCCTGCAAAGTGCATTATTTAAGCTAGTTCTATAAAAGTATTTATACTAAATAATAAAACACATAAAGCTGAACAATGTCTCTCAAAGGAAAAGTTAAATTTAATTATAAATTGCATTCTTCTTTACTGTATGCTCTTCTTAAAATTACATTTATTAGTACTGCGAAGTTCGCTTTTCTACGCTAGTTCCGTAAGTACCGTAGGCATACACATTTAAACAGTAAAGCATTAGTATGTGTAAGAAAATGTTACATTTTGAGTATTAATTATGAGAATTGCTTTTGTATCATTTTATACATGGTATTTTAATCTCCATTAAAACATTTCTGAGCCCAAGACATCAGCCATGTTTGGCTCCTCTATCCCTTTTCTTACTGTCTTTGCTTTCCCGTCTTGCCCCCTCCCTCATCCTGTGATGATGAAGCACTTTTAGATTTACTTCTTAAATAATTCATGCCTTTGATTCCAACTTACTTTACTCTTGATTTTTTCTGGGTTTTTTTTCTCTTTTCCCCCATCTTATGTTCTCTCATCTCGCCCAGACACTCTTCCTCCCATCATCCTCAATCTGCCTCCTCAGCCACAGTTCTCTGAAGTCTCTGTGCACTCCTGTCTACATTCATTAGGATATTGTGCTCCTTGTTTTTTCCCCTTCTTTTGCCTCATCTGCGTTGTCTCTGCTTAGCTTGTTGTGGTTCAGCTCCTATAAAAATCACTTTATCCCAGTTCAAAGCACTTGAATCCAGAGTAAAGATGGTTTTCATTCAACCTGATCTGTTATTTCATTTCATCTGGACCTTTTTTTAAATTAAATATATTTTCAAATTAGTGAGAGTTTAAACTGAAAAACAACCCAATACATATTTTTTGGTTGGTATTCTGTTTAAAATAGTCAAAGCTTTTGTTTTAAGTGTTAAGTTTATGTCATAGAAGGAAAATCTCAAACGTTTACACAGCTTAACCTCAATTTATTATAGCCTCTCATCCAACTCACCATTTCTCTGATCTACCTACAGCTTTGATTGCTCGCGTCTCAAAAAGCCCACGCTCTTTGTCTGTCGAATTTGTTTTGCTAATGTGAGATGAATGGAGGGTCTCTCTCTGGAGATTTTGATAATGCATTTATGGTCACGAAAAGAGGTCTGTTTGCTGGAGGTGGTGGGGGGGCACAAAGCAAGTGTTCAAGAGGCAGCCTTTCATTTGGGCGTGGACCCTGCTGGAGGTAAAGTAATAAAAGTGACAGGGGGCATTTTGGTTGATTTATGCTCTTGTACTGGCAAGAAAGACATTTGCCGGAAACTCCCGAGAGAGCTGAGGCAATTTTTCCATGTATTCATAAAGTGCTTGTAGGCGACAATAGCCTTTATATGATTAATAAATTGAGGTCTGTTTGCTTCAAGAACCAAATTCATTTGATTGCTTTGAAGCAGCACTTGACTTCTTGTATTACAAGAGCTGCTTTTTCTGGGCTTAATAGATTATAAACAAGTTCTAGGTTCAATTACCATATTTTCAACACTATAAGTTGGCCCAGAGTATAAGTGGAAAACCAGAAACATACGTAATAAAGGAAAACTCATATATACAGTAAGTTGCACTGGAGTATAAGTTGCACTTTGGGAGAAATGTATTCAACAAAATACAGGAACAAGAATGAACATTTCATTTTGAAAGGCAAATGATAATAATGGAATAGATGACAGTAACAGACTGAATATATGCACGCTTCACTACACAATGAAACTTATTTTAATTCATGACACATTAGAGGAATCTAGTATATTAGCACAACATATGAACAGTTATTCCGATAACCATAACATAAAGAACATGCTAACAAGTCAACTAAACTCTTTGGCTGAATCCGAATTTTTCCCCTACCCCTAAATCTTCTCCCAACCCTTACATTTATCCTTCCAAACGGAGAGTTATGGAAAAATAGTGTCTTCAAATTCGTATGTTGTTACCACTCGATGATGTCATCAAAATTCACCGGTCATCTATGTTAGCGTGTAGCTGCCATCGCTTGGAAAATACACATCATTGATGTATACATTTAAAAAGTAAGGCTAAACCAAAAAGTAATTTCATACATTTAAATGTAAACTTCTGTACATCAGAGCACATGCCACATGAAGAAATGCGTTTCTCCTCCCCGACAGCGCGACCTGGATCCCCCTACTGGTGGAGGTATACAGAGCCCTTAAGTCCCTGCCCCTTTTCCTTGAAAAAAACCATATATATATATATATAAATATATATATATATTGTATATATATATATATATATATATATATAAATATATATATAAATTTTGGACACCACGAAAGGTCCAAATGCCCCTACAATTTCAGGGGTAGGGAGAAGCAATAAAGGTTTAGGAAGAATTTGGATTTGGCCTTTACGTCACATTAACTCACTAAAGCCATTAAATTCTTCAATGTCTGTGTTTCTTTGGAACAGCCCAGCTGAATACTGAGAGGTCCTTCTTCTGCATTGCTGTCAGTAGTAAATACTGATACACACAGCTACAATTCCCTCTAGTGGTTATTGTTATTTATTTCAAATAAAAAAAAGAAAATCACATACTAGTCGCACCTGAGTAGAAGTCGCACCCCCAGCTAAACTATGCTTAAAAACGCGACTTATACTCTGAAAAATACATTGATATATGTTCAATAAATTTTAGCGTTAACATGTATTTATTTCATTATCTTATAGGAATAATTTTGATTTCTATTCTATATTTTATGACCAAAAAATATCACCCAGTTACAAATCTTATTTTTTAAGGGTGTTCCCTGAAAGAAGTCCTGGCTGGAAAGAATAAGAGCAAGAAGAAGAAAACCAGCTGTTGGATTTAATAAACACTTTCACCTTGCTACTGTTTACCAAATAAATATTTTAATACCTTTGAATTGATCACCCTCCTTCCCCTTTGTGCTGCTTTGGTATTGAAGAAAAAAATAATGTAGATCAAACATCCTTCACGTACCCAATCTACATGTATGTGCACAAACTGAAAACTTATGGGAAGATGTGTTTTGGGCCAAAAAATATAAACTAATCACTATCTTTTTTCTTTTTTTTGCAGGTTGACCAACCTTCTGGAGTTGTGGAGGCTGAGATTTATAGCTTTTACAGGTAATTCAAAAATTGTTTAATAGGATTGTGAGGAGGAGTGGCAGACAATGTCAGGCTATTGGTCTTTGGAAGTTTTTGGAAAATGTTTTTAATTATGTTTTCGGACACTTTTAATGATTGTGGTTTATAAGGTTTATTCCATACCTGACTGAAGTAGTGGCCCCACAGTGCTGTAGTGGTTAGCGTGTGTGGCCCTGCAACAGACTGGTGACATGTCCAGGGTGTTAAGGAGTGCCTTAAAAAGTTGGACTGCATTGCAATCAACTGTTCTGGGCTGTACTGAAAACAATTAATTTCCCCTGGAACCAGTGCTATTCTATTCTATTCTATTCTATTCCGTACTCCACCTTCGCCCAACAGTAGTTTTGCTGGCTCCAGCAACTTTTTGACCCCAAAAGGTAATCAGGGGGTTCTGAAGACAGATGGATAAATCTTCTAAAGCGCCCTGTCTCTCATTGGCTCCCGATTCTTATTAAGAGGGGTTTGAAATGTTGTTGTGACTAAGAGACACCAGTTTCCTTAAAGTGCTGGTCTGTAGTAAATGCAGATCTTCTGTGTACCATTGACTTTTCTTTACGGTAATTGGTAATACTGTCAACTGCTTTAATATTATCCTACTGCTACCACACAGTACCATATTGTAATGACACATTAACTCCATTTACCCATCACCATTCCATCTGAAAGGTGAGTAAAAGCAATTCTCTTTTGAATAAATAACTTTCAAATATTATTTTGAATAAATGTTGGGGCTACCATTATACGAGATTGCTACTTTAAAAGGCATCTACTGCAAAGGCAACGCCACCAGAATTTGCATTTCTAGATATTTTAATTTGCTTTAAGAGGGAAAAAAATACTACTGTGTAAGTGGTAAAAATCTAACCTTTACCCTCACTCCTTTTTCTGCACTTAAAAGGTTTTAGAGGTTCAAGATTCGTAGAAAAATGTCAAGACATTGCCAAGATTTCACTTTAATTGTCAGTTGGTCAGTCTGTCGGGGATGCCGTAGCGTTGACGATGTATACTTGTGGTTATCTGTACAAAATAGCAAAGTCTGGCTAACACAATTATTTTTCCTCTAGTTTTAATATTTTGGTATTACTTTGGTCACATTTTGAAGCATCACATCCTTTTTAAACTCAACAAATCTGAAAAGGGTTTCTAACTTTCAAAGGACCGAGGCGGTTGTCATTGATTGAATCAATGCTGTAATGATAGAAAAGTTTAGTTTTAAAGTACTGATTCTCAATGATCCTGATTTTACTTACTTGACATGTAATTTGGAGGCAAATATTGCAGGATTTCTGCAAGTTTTTTTTCAGGAAAAATTCAAGAAGTCAATGTATCCTCTCTGGTGTTAGAAATTTGTAATTTCAAACCTCAAGGTAAACCAGAAAGCTGTCTGTGATGTATTTATCCATCTCCAAACTCCAACAACACTTGCTGCTGTTCTCTAGAAGTGAACAAATTAAAAGGGCTTTTAGTGCTAAGAGATAGACATGTGTTATTAAATTGCAGATCATCACTATCATTCCACTCAGATGTTTAGTGCAGTGGTGTAATCATAAAGAGATTGACTCCATTACTTTAAACAGAGCCATAAAGACATAAGCCATTTGACCTTTAGGACAAACACATACAGATCCACAGAACTGCACGGTTAGTGGTGTGGGAAAGCCCACCAAAGCCTCATGCAGTTCTCAACTCGTCAGTACTTTCCTCTTTGCAGAAGCACCAGAGACTTGGCTCACTTACATCCACAGATGGATTTACATCATGTGTCCAGAGACATACAGCACTAGAATAAACCAACATCAGTTTTAGTTCCCCTTAATCCTGCATACGTGGCCTTCGTATTTTTCATTTCAGCACATGAATCCACCTGGAATCTTTTTTTATCTTCCTCTGGGTTCTCATGTCGAAGTGTAGCATTAACACTAAAGATAAAGGTTGTCTTTGAGATGAATAAGTCTTGAAATATTGTTTTGGATGCCCCTTTGTGGTGAGAGATGTTTGATGAAAGGAATTCACATCTAAAGCTACGTACACACCGCTCTTAGCAACACACATTCAAGCAACCAATTCCAATGAAGCCGTTCAGTGCGTTCAAAACTCTCACGTTTACGCGTAGCTACATACATTTTTATGACAGTTTTTTTGGCTCTACGTACAAAATGTGTGGCAGCTAAACCAGGCTGAACTCTGACCAATCAGGCACTCAGATTTGGTAGTGATTCAGTTAAACTCATCAAACTCTGAGCGTAGCTGGTTTATCTAATGAACCCAGACACAGCGATGATCCTGACGACATCTGCGTTTGTTTTTAAAAAAAAGTTAAACCAAGGCCACTCTCCTGACATGATAGTGGTTCATATCCGCCATCGGAAGGATGCTAGCAAGGAACCCAGCGTTTTTGTTTTGTGTCCAAATTGTGACATTTGCCCCGTGTCAACATTTTGCCTCTTCCAACCGTAGGTGGCGGACATATGCTAGTTAACAGTGGAAAAATAATTAGACCTACTGAGGTTGGAAACGCGAGTTTGAGTGACCAATTCCATTAAAAACTCTATGTAAGCGCAGGCATATGCGGGCTTCCTCTTGCATTCCTGCATTGCTACGCAAGTTTTAAGTTCGTGTGTAGTTAAGTTCGCTCTATATACAAACCGCATGGCAATTTTAAACACGGACTGCAAGTTAAGCACGGAAGTGCTCACCGTTTGAAAATTGATCATAGAGTAGTATCGGGTAGTGAGAGACTTGTGTGAACACCGTATGATAAGAGCGTATTCAAAAACTCGCGTTCAAGAATGCGCTGAACTTGCCTGAAATGTACGTAGCTTTATGCTTTTGTTTGAAGAAGGTATCGTCATCAGAGCTTCACCATCTCAATTTCCATTTCCTTAAATGTACCACCTGAGTCACATTGGTTCTGCCTGCATAAATGTTGGCTGTGAGTGGGTGGATGCAGTTCACCAGTGGGAAGTGATGATTCATGGGATTTGATTGATGTCAGAGGTTTTTAAAAAATGCATTCACAAGCGAGGATGCCATAAACAGTAAATTCAGTGTTCAAAGTTTTAAAACACTCCAGTTATCACATTTATTTTTTATAGTTTAAGGTGGTAAAGTCCAATAAATAGTTTGAAACATTACTACAGTAAGTTGTGGACTTCCAATTAATAAAAAAGTTAAAATGTGCTTAAACTGTTAAATTACACAAAAAAGCCTTTTTAAAGCTGTTATTTGAAGTTGTTTATGTGCAGTAAGGGGTTCTCCAGAAACATTTCCTATCCATTCCTCTGACCAATTGCCTGCCTTTTGGCCTCTATAGGCATTCTGGGTACTTTAGTCAAACTGAATTATATAATTTGTTTCGCTTAATGTGTCCTGTAATCCAGTACAACCTATAGTCTGAATAAAATATGGTAAGAGAATATAATGAATGAGTTTGACTCGCAACACTAATCCACTGTGCATGAAAAGATCACAACTCTGAATACTGCACAACTGAAATTATGTGTAGTCTTTGCGTTTACTCAGAAAGTAGGCCATACAAGTGCAGGAATTCAACCTTACAGAAGCCGACCCCGCTGTAAAACATCAAGACGCAGTCAAGTTGTATGAATTGTTATTGTCTGAACCGTCTTTGTTAAAGCATTTTGACATTTTGCTGATTCATGTCGCTCAGCAGTTTGAGTCAACATTCCTCCAGCTGCTTGAGTGCTACGACTTTAGATAAAGTATGTACATTTTCTGAAGCAGAATCAACTGCAAATTCCCCAAAATAATTGAAAATTATCCTAAAATGTTCCTATTGTTGCTGGTTTATATTCATTTGGTTATTTCTTTTATGGCGCTGCGGACTTAGAGGTATAACCTTGTGTCCGGCAATAGCCCTGCCGTCTCAGCATTATCCCAGTAGTAAACAGTTTGGAAGGACAATAGTCCCCAGGGGCCAGTGTTAGAGTAGCGGAAAGAGGCGGGCACGTGCTGACCATCAGCACTTCGTAAAGCCTCAGAGAAAAAGCAGGCGTAGGGTGTGTGTGGGGGGGGCTCTTTGGATGGTGCTGGGTGTTCAAAGCAGGCGGAGACAGCCTGTTTGGATTAGACGGCCCAGTGGGATCCAGTTTAGGGGGTTTTGGACACAAAAGGTCTGTCAGTTCCGTCTTTTGATAGCGGTGTTAGTGTAGTGAAAGCTCCTTTTCATGCTAGCTTCCCGCGTTGCAGGTGGCGCCTGATTGGAGTCAGCAGTTAGCAACTGCCGGGGGCCTCTTGAGCATCCGACTTTTTAACAGTTCATCCATTGTGTCCAATAAAACTATATTTGACAAAAGGTTTTAAAACTTTGGTTTTGACACGTGTCCCTATTTCCCAGGGTACCATTGGGTCATCCAGACTGTTGTCGTTAACTATAAACACCACCTCACCTGAGCATCTACGGCTTCACTTAAGCTTGAATATAAACCCTTTATTGTCAAAGTATCTCCTTAACTTTCAAGCTTAGGAAGCTGCAACAGTATCCACCTATTGTGTGAAGTTGTATTGTACAAAAGTAAATAATTCTGGGGTGTGTAAAAAGATATGAAGGGTGTTTAAATGGTAGTCCATATGTCAGGAGGAGTTTGAGAAGCAGTACTATCTGTTCAACAGGGATGCCACAATTCTCGGTTTCATATTGAACAGTATGTTAAACCATTAAATCAAATCGTGGGGAACGTGAATCGTTAAATTATTATGGCAAACCATTATTTTTTGTATCCAACGTGTGTGTAAGAAGGATTTATTATGTATTGCTTTATTACGTAACACCAGACTTAGGGCAAATCCGGATTCTTCCCCTACCCCATGTTTTCTCTCTTACTCTACTTTAGCTCTCCAAACAGAGAGATATGGAAAAATATTGTCTTTAAATCTGGACATTGCTACACAACTTGATGATGTCATCAATAGTCGCTGGTCATCTACCTTAGCACATAGCAGCCAGCGCTTGGAAAATGCATATCAACCTCGGTTTTATAACCTTAAAAAGTCATGTTAAAACTACAAATCATTACTTATGTTTAAATGTAAACTTTCGTCAGAGCACACCCTCATGAAGAAATAAGCTTCTCCCGAGCACCACAAGCGCGACGCAGATCACCCTACCGGCAAAGGGATAGACAGCCAGTCCGTCCCAATGGACACCCTTACCGTTTCAAATGCCCCTTAAATTAGAGCAACAGGAAGAAGCCAGAGGGCCAGGGGAGGATTTTGGATTCAGTATGAGCCAACTGAAAGCGTTTTGGCATTGTTACTTGCTTAGTCGCACATCAAAAAAATAATATTTCCAAATTTTTAGTTGTTGCTTTTTTTGTAATACGCACATCACATATCGAACCAAAACAAAACTGTGACCCAAAAATTGAGGTTTAAACTCAGTCGTGTTTAGGGTGAATTGTTGCATCCCTACTGCCCATCAAGTTTTTTTTTCTTACGTTGCAATAGTTTATACTTATATCAAATAGTACAGCGGCCCTGAAGTGCAAATCACAAATCGCTCAACACAATAAAAGATAAAATTTCACAACGACAAATGAAAAAGCAAAGCTTTAAAAGCATTAAATTTTAGAAATCAAAACAAAATTCAGAAAGACAAAACACAATTACAAAAAAGTGAAACAAAAGAAAAAGGAAATGTTTCAGAAAACAAAAGTCATTTCCAGAAATAAAAATGAAAAAAACTGAAAAGGTAGGTACTATGGGACATCTCTGATTAAATAATGATATTCAGTATCACTTCACGAAAAATAATTTTGGTTGAAATGATGGATAAACGTCATCATCCAATCAGTGATGTCCCGTAGTACCCACAGTCTCTTGTTTTTCTATCGTGCTTTATCTTTACCATTTTATTTTGATTTCTGGAAATTACTTTTTTTTTTTTACAAAATGTTTCATTTTTATTCCCTTGCATTTTTCTTGAATTGTGTTTGGATTTCTAAAATGTAATGTTCTTTTATTATTTGTTTTGTTTTTTTATTTGTCAGTGTGGTTTGTAAAATAGCACTAAAATGAAGATTTAAAAAAAAAATGTATTTGTGGACGGATTAGAATGTGCCAGAAGTCCAACCTTTTTCCAGGTAGGAAGTCAAAGTTGATGTATGAACCTAAAACCTGGTAATATCACAGGGTTAAATTACAGTTTAAATAAAGCGGAGTTTCAAATAGACAGACAACTGTGTCTGCTTTTCTAAAAGAAAGATCAGCATTGTGAGAAAAGGAGGTAAAGGTCTTGCCTCAAGCCATGGTTGCACAAAGGTTACGATCTGCGCAGAGATGGTTTTGTATTTGCTCACAGAACATACCTTCAAGTTTCCTTTTTCCACACAGTACCTGGAGTTTAGAATTTCATTTGTAGCTACATGTAACATTTTAGTTTACAGTTATTCTTCTCTTTGTTCACGGTAGTGTAGTTAAAAACCTTCAGATGCATGTTTCCTCCCCTCAGGGAACCCAAAGTGGAACAACAAAATATGCAACGTTAGTTTTCTCAGATGTCAGCAGTTATGCAGTCAGGCTGTTGCACCTTTCCATGCATCTGGAGAATCCGTCCTTGTAAATGCGACATAGCAAGTAAATCCTTGATTAAATCAGATGAGTATAAGGAGGCAACTTTTCTTATCCTCAGATTCAGATGGGATAAAAACAGACCCAGTCGGCCATCCATCCATCCATTTTCTTCCGCTTATCCGGGACCGGGTCGCGGGGGCAGCAGTCTCAGTAAAGATGCCCAGACTTCCCGCTCCCCGGCCACTTCCTCCAGCTCCTCTGGGGGGACCCCGAGTCGTTCCCAGGCCAGTCGAGAGACGTAGTCTCTCCAGCATGTCCTGGGTCTTCCCCGGGGCCTCCTCCCAGTGGGACATGCCCGGAACACCTCCCTAGGGAGGTGTCCAGGGGGCATCCGAACCAAATGCCCAAGCCACCTCAACTGGCTCCTCTCGATGTGGAGGAGAAGCGGCTCGACTCCGAGCTCCTCCTGGGTGACCGAGCTTCTCACCCTATGTCTAAGTGAGTGCCCAGCCACCCTACGGAGGAAGCTCATTTCAGCCGCTTGGATCCGGGACCTCGTTCTTTCGGTCATCACCCAGAGCTCATGACCATAGGTGAGTATTGGGGTGTAGATCGGTAAATTGAGAGCCTTGCTTTCTGGCTTAGCTCTCTCTTCACCACGACGGACCGGTACAGCGACCGCATGACGGTGGACGCAGCACCAATCCGCCTGTCGATCTCACGCTCCAATCTTCCCTCACTCGTGAACAAGACCCCAAGATACTTAAACTCCTCCACTTGGGGAAGGAGCACTCCACCCACCCAGAGAGGGCAAACCACCTTTCTCCGGTCGAGAACCATGGCCTCAGACTTAGCATTGCTGATGCTCATCCCTGCCGCTTCACACTTGGCTGCAAACCGTTCCAATGCATGCTGGAGGTCCTGGCTCGATGAAGCCAACAGGACAACATCATCTGCAAAGAGCAGAGAGGAAATCCTGTGGTTCCCAAACCAGACCCCCTCCGGACCCTGGCCGCACCTAGAAATTCTGTCCATAAAGACTATGAACAGAACTGGTGACAAAGGACAGCCCTGCCGGAGTCCAACATGCTCCGGGAACAGGTCTGACTTAGTGCCAGCTATGCGGACCAAGCTCCTGCTCTGGTCATACAGAGACCGGACAGCCCTGAGTAAGGCCCCCCGGACCCCATACTCCCAAAGTACCCTCCACAGGACACCACGGGGCACACGGTCGAATGCCTTCTCCTAATCCACAAAACACATATGGACAGGATGAGCGAACTCCCATGAACCCTCTAGTAACCCTCGGCGTCGGCGTCTCATAAATATCTCTGTTGCTGTGATCTGATGTGACTGCAGAGTTTTTCCCATCCCTTCCTCTAAACCACCCCCTACTTCCCCTTTTGTCCTCCCCTATCTTTCTTGTCAGCCTGTCATCTCTCAGTTGTCTCTGTTTGGTGTGATTGAAGGCTATGCAGTGACCAAGCGGCTTGCTTCAAGGTTTTGTGGGATGAGGGTCAGAAGGACTTCTGGGTTCATGTCATCGGGTTGCACATCAACCTTTGCTGAAGGGAAATGCTAGCAGCTGAAGGGGAAAGAAATGTTTACATGAAATTATTGCACATGCTAATGACAATACTCCTTTAATACTGGAGATGTTGCCAGTGACACTTTTACACACGTTCTTTGACACACTGGACCTCTTCAACCGTCTATATGATCAACGTGAATCCGCTGGTTCTCACACAAAGAACAAGCAACTTCTTATATCGGCTTTGCACTGATATGCAACACATTGCTAACGTAAAGTGTTTCATACCAACCCAAAGCAGCTTTTCTTCCAGAATCTGCTGGAATTTGGTTAATTGCATACATGATTAAAGGGTTTCAGTAGTCCTAAGAATGTAAATACTAAAGCTAAAGCTCCAGAGTTAAAGGGTTTTTATCAAATAAAGGGTAAGGCTTTATTTCAATACTATTATTACACTTTATCCTGAAAAATAATAAAGTTTAACAAAGTTCTCATCCAAATTTTTTATTAATTTAACTCTTTGTAATTTAACTGTCTTTGTATTTTAAAACATTTTCTTAAGACACAGTTAGCAATAATTTGAGCTAACTAGTTAGTTAAGCTAATACTAAAAGAAGTTAAGCTAAATAAAAAAAATATTCAACAATTCAGGGCAGTGACCCTCATGATTTCTTTTGCTATCTCAAATTTTGAGGAGATGGGGGGTGATTTGCCTGATAGCTAAAGTCTTTCTATGTGTCCTTCAAGTCTAACATCCTCCCCGTGTCCCCGTGGCTTTTGCTGAATGTTTGTTGTGTACATGTGTGTGTAAGAGTTTCAGTGTTCTCTGGAGGACAGTGATGCCAGAGTAATATCTTACACTTCAGTGCACAGTACAGCCCTATGGTATTGTCTTGAACTATAAAATAATCCAACAACACTTAAAGCCTCTATAACAATTAAGCATAAAACAAACAGGCTTGAAGGCTTGTCTTTTTCAGCCTACATGATGAGAAGTTACAGCAAAAGCGTTGATATATGGAAATGCTGACATTTACTTGTTAGATAATGTTTGGTGTATTTTTCCTGTTGTGACTTCACACAGATGCACTTTTTGTTTCCTCTTTACATATTTTGCTCACAAATGTATTAAATTCAGTCATTCATTTGTTAGAGATGTTCTGCTCAGTGTCATCTCTGAAGATGTCACCCAGTTTAGATGTAAAAATAGAAGAACAGAGCAAGGACAGTTAAGTCAACCGGGTTATTTTCATAATTTGTATATTTGGATTTGGAAATGGTTTATTTCAAGCAGTCAGGCAAAAAAAAAACACATAAGTAACACAATCATCAGAGGTTTACATCCATAAAAAAAGCACGTCAAACATAGGGCAATTAGGCATCAAATGATAGATTGCTTGAAAGGGAGTGGGAGGAAGTGAACTTATATAATTCCACCCCGACTCGGCCACACCATTTAGTTTTATTTGTTATCAATATCCGGTTTGTATCTTATGATCGGTTATTAATACTGCACCAACATTGATTTAGGTCATTAAACATCCTTAGATAACAATGAATTAGATTGCTATGCCACTGTTTTAAACTTGTTAGTAGCTTAAGCAGTAAAAACAAATCAGTGTTGTAAGTTTCAAACATCCACTAATGTATATTATTTCTCATAAGCAAAACTCAGCAATATAGAGCAAGTTTCCAACATCTGAAAAAATCATTTACAAAAGTCAGTATAAAAATAAAAAATATGTGCAGGTTATTTTCATTAGAAAGATCATTAGTCACGAATCACACTTTAGGGAACCAAGTCAGGTGATTTGATTAGAGCCTTTGTCCTTCTTCTGTTACCTGATTAACAGCCGTCCTTCAGGTTTGAACAGAGTTTATAAAGTTCTCCTCGTTGTTCTGACTGCAGACTTTGTTTATCAAGTCCATTGTTCTTAAGCTGATATCACAGCAAGTAAGTTGAGCTCGAATTGTCTGCAGGGCGGAAATCACTCCTGAAAATCAGGGTCAAAGTTGATCTTAGAGACAGTGGTAAAACCTCGGCGACACATTTTCTTAAAATCATATTTGACTTTATTATGCATCAATTAAAGGCTCAGACATCCGTGACCACACACTTATCAAAGTCTTTCATGCTGGTGATTACCATTGCCTTGGTTAGGTCAGGTGGACCAAGTGGTTTAACGTAGATCCTGGAATTCAGCACCCATATGTTCTGGATCTGCTTTTTCCGCTTTAGGAGCCTTGCATGCTTTGCCAATGCAGCATCAATTTTGGTGAGATGATCATTAAGATAAGGAGCCATCCCTTTCAAAAGTTTTCTATGAATCATCAGAACTATTTTGTATTTTTGGTTCCCAAACCTGATAAGGAACGCTGGTTTATCTGACTCCTTTCTGGAAGCAGGTGGCAGATCTTGATGGTGTTCAGATCCAGAGAAGTCACTTTGGAAGTGAGAAATGATCCAACTTGACTCTCCACGCTTTCGGCTGTGGCCACTGCAGCTAGCTTCTGTGCTAACGTTAGCTGCGCCAGGCCTGGCCTGGGGTTGGAGTTGAAATCCTGTGAGAATGACATTATTCATTCTTGCTTGTTGATCCAAGTCGTTCGTTCTCCTGTCCAGGAGGTCAAGCTGATTATCCTGTTGTTCATTTCTTGCTTTTTCTCGTCAGAATTCCTGCACAAGTTCCAGCAGAGGTGTTAGCTTAGCATCAACCTCCAAGAGTGGTGTTAGCTTAGCTTCCAGAGCCATAAGTGGGTTCCGTTTAGCTTGGATGTCGGCAAGCGCAATTCTGAGCTCTGCAAGGTCTGATGTTTCTTGGTTTTTCTTCGGTGCCATGCTCATCTCTCTATATTGCAGAATTGCTGCTGTTTTTTGCAGTAACTTTATGATGATTCAAGATTAAAGTCACTTATATCAGGAGAGCTGTAGTCACACGTCCTCTTGTGACTGGAACCGGAAGTCTTTTTTTTTTTTTTTTTAAAGGGATATCAAAATAACAAGATGGAGAAACAGTCATTTGTGTTAAACTTCTAAATTTTTAGACAACTAAAGCTAGTGCACTATGTTCTGGTGTGGTTTCTGTATTTTTTTTTTTTAAACATTCAGTTGTTTTAAAAAGTGTCATTAGACCACTACAGAACCACCAGGATGTCCAACCCAGCTCATCACTACCAATGTCACCATGGAAGTGGGGGGGTGGGGTGTTTGCTATATTTACTGCAGCTTCATTGCACATTATTGTAATTAAATTAGATTTCATTTGATCATATTGCCAGATTATTTTTTTTTTACAATACAATTAAAAGATTTAGTATGCATGAAAGGATTCAGCAGTATTGCTTGTCCCTGCAGTATCTCCCATCCAACATGGCATTGTCCCAATTAGCTGTTTCAAGGTGGGATCAATTCGATCTCACCGTGTAGCTCAGCTGGATGAAATTCTAGATGAGTTTCATTCCCGTGCTATTCTTCTTTCTCTTGTGTCTTCTGTAGATAGGTGATGCAACCAGTAGCTTCACCTTGAGAAACCTTAAATGACTTAGGTTTCTATAAATAAACACCTCCTGCATGGTATCTTAGAATATTGTGTCCACAGTGTGCAGAGGACTGTGTGCTGTCTTAACACTGTAATGTCAATGTGCTGAGACATAACTGACAGCAAAACACTGATAAGCAGATTATATAAGGGCTGTCTGAGGCTTCTGACAGGAGGTACTGGCACATGAATTCAACCAGCCTACAGTCTGGGGAAAATAATCTATTGTGGGAGATGTCTGACAGCTATGAGTGTGTAAATGGCAAACTCAGAGTAATTTGTTGAAAAGAAAATATGTTTTTGTCAAAAAAAAGTTTTGCTATTTAAAACAATTTTTTTTACTACTACTTTTATTTTTTTTTTTGTTTTTTACAAAATTATTCTGCAAAATACCAGCAAAAAAACCCAAACTTTACAATCTTGTTTCTCTCTACAAAAAAACAAACTGCATCCACTGCTGCCAGGGATAGAATGTCTTCTGGGAACAAGGAAAAACTGACACCCTTCACAGCCTAAAATATACATCCAATAAGTATTTGAGTTACTCTTTCTGAGCAGCAAGACACACATTTTACAAAGTGAATACTAATGATGCAGCGGTTAGCATTCTCACCTCGTGCCGAAAAGACCCTGGTTGGAATCCCAGCTGGTACCTGTGCATGTGGAGTTTAAATTTTCTCCTTGTGCATGTTTGGGTACTTTAAAAACATGCTTCATAGGTTAATTGTGCATGTTGCCCTGTGTTGGACTTGCAAACCATCCAGGGTATACCCTGCCCAAGAGTAGATGGGATAGGCTCCAGCAACCCCATGACTCCAGAAGGGTTTAACTGAGTTTGGACAATGGAGGGAATTCTAAAACCAGCAATCCGGTTGGTGCCTGTGCAATACCACCCCATGTGGTCTTTTGAGTTTATTGCATTCCAGGTTTAACATGCCAAATAAAAACAGACAGTTCAGAGGAAAAAAGGGTTAAATAACTGTTGTCTGGCTCTATTTGAGCATCTTCTTTGAAGCAGAACAGACTTTACACCAATGTTTCCAGGAACAGAGAAAATTATTTTTCCTCCATCATCTTTTTAAAAGTAATGGCAAACAAAAGCCAATTAGAAAGTATTGAAAAAAAACAGCGTAGATCCTGGATAACTCACTGCCACATGTCATTTGATCTTATCAATTCTCAGAAAGGCTTCCATCAAAAGGAAAGCACCAGCTCTTTCAGTATTTCTATTTATTGCAGTATCATAAAACGTTCTGATTAATCAAAGCTGTCTGCGCCGGTTTACACACTGCAAGCAGATTAGAGGAACAACCAAGCACACATAATTCCAGATGTCCACGGGGCATTAATGCTAACTTCCTCATGCGCATTAGTGACCCATCCGTTGATGATCCGCTGGAGCGTAGCTTGATTTACACATCACCTCAGTGTGGAGAAGAGGCAGCTCTACTTCAGGCTTCTTTTGCAAAACTCTATCAGCCTTGCAGATGAAGCTCCTTTTTGCCTTGAGACTCTTCTTCACTTCAGTGGATTGATTGAAAGTTAACGTTATGGCAAATGTCGAGTCGATTTGTCAGGTCTGTTGCTGCACATCTGTTAAAAACAGGTGAAAGAGGTGAGAGATTTAGGGTCTAAAAAATTATCTGGTTATAAGCAGCTTTATTTTTTATATTTCTAGTAACCACTCTGCTCCTCTCCAGAGGGTGATTTAAAAGGGAGCATAACTGCAACTTATAACACCTTTAGAGCATAGATGCAACTGACTTTAAAGCTCTTCACATCATAGAATCACATGGGAAACGAGTATTTAGAAAACTGGGAGTTTGTATCTTTTAGCACACAATCTTTACCCATACTGAGTATGGCTGTATGGCTGAGTATGGAGTATGGCTGTAGAGTCATGTACATCTTTTAGTAAATGGTAATGGTGAATGGCGTTTACTTATATAGTGCTTTTCTAGCCTATTGAAGGCCCAAAGCGCTTTACAATCACAGACCCATTCACCCATTCACACACACATTCACACACTGAGGAATCATTATACCATGAATGATGCAAAGCTCCTGCTCTATTAGATTAATAAAATACATTTCAGTGAGAGATCTGAACTTATTGATAGGTACCAGTGATGCAGGAAGAAAAATGCATCAAGCTTGATAACAAATAATTTAAATGAAGACAAAAAAATGGTGACAAAGCAGACGACCTGATAAGCCTGAAGGAATGCAGCTTTACACATCTTGGTAAAATGACTTCAGCTGAGTTTATTTTATAAAGTCATGTGTTCAGATTTGCCCTGAAAATTATGATTTTAATATAAATCTACATTTTATTCTAATAAACAAGTTTAAGTTAATTTATATCCATTACCTATACTCACTGTAACATTCAGAGTGGTTGTATGTACAAATAAATAGGTCTTCTACTGATGCGAAGTGTGTTTATTTCTTATTAGACTATGACAAAATGTAACAGTACATGGTACAGGAACATCTTTAAGTTTTATGGGCAGAAATGAAAATCCAATTACCTGTAGTTTAATTATAAATTAATTTCTCATTTTGGTTGGTTTTTATTCAAAGTTTTTTCAATAATATATGAATGGTTAGCATAATTCTGCAACTTTTTACTTTTTAGCTAGCTGAAACTTGCTTTTAAATGTTATTTTACTTCAATATAATTAGTTTCAATCTCTATATTAAGAGACTTATGTAAAACATTTAGGACCACACAGATTAACAGATCAGTGTAAAAATGTCAAAACATTACAATAATTGTTACTTACCTTCTTCCAGGTGCCACAGAAACATTGTTTTACATCCTTTAAGCTAGCTAGCTAGCCCAATTGTCATCAGTCCCTAACAGTAAAATAATGTATTTGTTTTATATTTGATAAAACAATTTTACTCGTTCAAGCAAAAAAAAAAACAAACTTTAAATTTGGGCAGACATAGCATAACTTAATAGTTTACTGCAGTAGCTACATTTCTTGCGATTGGTAACAAAATGACACTAAAGAAATATATATATATATATATATTTACATTACCCTAATTTTTTGCAATGTAGGCTGTAACTTGATTGGTCAGTGAGGTCTGTGTTCCTATTTGTTGGAGAATTTAGACAGAATTGTGACACAAAATCTAGCATGATCAGAAAGATCAAGTAAAAAGAAAAATTTGGTGCACTGCAACCACAAAATACTGTAAACGAATAGCTGGTTCAAGAGCACAAATACAGATTTTGTGACATTTTGATTGTGAAGGGACAGTCTTGAAAAGAAGCGCAACAATTTCTGAACATTATATTGTTTAAGTGTTCTTACATTTTAAAACAACGCTCTAGATCAAAAGATCTTATTCTAAGCCATACATCACACAGGTTTAAATGAATCAAAAATATATTTTTTATGTTTTTCACTTTTTATCGACTGTAAACTTTTCTCTTCAACCGAAGGAAGGAAATTCATCACCAGTTGAGACATCTGAAAATGGACAGTAAACCTCAGTGTGTCCCAGGCTTCAAAGTGGTGCTGCTGTTTCTGCTGAGTCATGTATCTTCAGCGTTTGAAGTGCCTCTTGATCGTGAGTATTACCCTCATACCTATAGATAACATGCACGAAGATGATATTATCCAATTAATAGATGAAATAGCTTAATGTTTCTTAAATGGTTTTGAATTTTGTAGTGATACAAATATTTTTGTATCCAATAAACCATTGACTGTTTCCGAGAACTGGACTGAGTGAGTGTGATGTCACTCATAGAAAATTGTTTACTTCATTTCCAACAAAATGAAGTCAATTCAGTCGCCATTTTTTGTGATACAGACATTTCCATGTTGAAGCCAGATTATGTGCATCTGTCTGAAGCACATCACACAGCACAGCTGAAGATGAAGCCAGATGATAAGCAGTGATTTTTCCGAGTCGGTCTTTGTGTCATCGTTTCTATGGTAACCACTCTTGCCTATCAGGAGTGAACTTGTTGGAAGTCCACACCCCAACAGCTTGAAAGAGGTCTTGATATAATCTGTCAACGCTTCAAACGTTCGACGGGAGACCAACTACTTCTAATAAAGCATCCGATTGGTCAGTTTATAGCTTAAAAAACTTGCACTGTAAAAAGCAATTCGTAAGCAAAATTAGTATTAGCAAGAAAATGTCTAAAAAAAGTTTCAGAGCAAGAATGATTATTGTGACAAATACAGTGACTGAGTAAAAGCTGTTCATTTCTCAGTTGAAGTCTCAATTGGCTCTCTTGGAGTTGGTGGACGCTTCCTAATTGAAACACAAGGGGGGGGGGGGGGGGGGGTGTCTCTCAGTCCAGTTCTTATCTACAGTCAATGCATAGAACAAAAATGAGAAAAATTTCAATCTTTTCACCTGCTTTCCTTAATTCTTTTGCTTCTGCAACAAACTAATGCTACAAAAAAGTGGTAAAAACAGTTTAGGATCACGAGTTAGCTGTTTTTATCTTTTTCCACTTAAACATGTTTCAATCATGCAAAAAACTAATATTATTTCTGAAATCCTGTTGTTTGTTTTTTTTTATTGTCATGGCGAACAAAAAGCTAAAGTGCTGGAAGGATGTAAGTTGGCCTGAACACTGATGGGTCTTGTTGTGCAGTTTTGAAAACGTCTGGTCTTGAAGGAGTGCTGTGCATGCAGTGGTCATAACACTATGTCCAGCTTGTGCTTTACCTGTTGCTTCTCATGGTTTTTTGCGGTGTAAGGGCTGCTGGGTCATTGCCTATGTTCCATGTCCATGTCCAAAAAGTTGGGATTGCTTTTTGCAAAAATGCTTTGTTGCATGTCGCTTGCACAGATGCTCTCCAAAGATCCATCCTTAATAGGTTTGTCCGTCACCAACACCTGCCTCTTGTGCTCCTCTAGTGCCTCAGCCTCCAACCATAACCCTGCAATCCCCCAAGGATTACATCTTTGACCCGCGGGAACACATCGTCATCCACTGCGAGGCCAAAGGGAACCCTCAGCCCAGGTGAGGCCGTCACTTTCAACACTGTCAATTCTTTCTGCCAAATTAATAAATACAAGGACAGGAGCTTTAAATCTCCATACAGACTGTAATTTGGTCTCAGAAGTGGGGTTACATAAAACCTAAGATTCTTTAACCTTACACACCACTTGTTTTCCTTTTGCTTTCCCCCTTAAACGGAAATCTTTGCTCTTATGGACTGAAGCTTCAAGTGGGCGAGAAACGGAACTGACTTCGATGTGGACACTGACTCCAAAGTCCTAATGAAGCCCGGTTCAGGGACGCTGGTCATCGACATCAGCGGCGGGAAGGCCGAGTCCTACGAGGGGACCTACCAGTGCATGGCTGAGAATGAGCACGGCAAAGCGCTGACCAACAAAATAGTCATCAGGCAGTCAAGTGAGACAGTTTCAAAACCCCAGGGTTTCCTTAGCAACACATGGATGGTTGTTTCTAAGATATTACAAGGTTTGGGGTTGTTATTTGTATTTAAATTCTTTAAACTGTCCAGTAAGACAAAAAAGAACCCCCAAAAACTTCTAAAAAGTCCCACTCCCATCATCTTTTTGATCTAATTTGAATACGTTCCCGGTGGTCTTTTAATTATGATAATGCTGTTTTTAGCCACAATCAAAAGAACTTGTGTAATTTCTTTAGGATATAGTTTCTGCAGAGTGGCAGTAGTTCCTCAGAAATTTGCGTCAGAGTTGTGAACGGGATTGTTGGTGCGAAGTAATCCTGCCCCTTTACTGGAAGCTCTTTCTTTATTGCCCTTCACATCTCCAACCTAACATTATCGATAAAACAAAAATGGTGAGCAATATTGAAACTATACGGCTGTCAGGTTTTTTTATGAGTTGTAATCAAGTTTGTGTTTTATTGTGAATAGGCTAACACAGCTAATGTGTAGCGGTGTCGGACTGCGTTTTTTACGTGCCACTAACAAGGTTTGGCGTTAGCATAGTCACAGTAATGTTTGTTTTAGCGATATGAGCCTGCTTTTTTCCGAGTAACAAGCAAGGTTGGGAGTTGGAGGTATTGTGAATATGCTAACATGGCTAATGCTTCTAATGTGGCTAACGTGTAGCGTGTTACAAACAAGTTCTATCGTTACTGTGAATGCAGTTTTTAAAGTGTGACTGATCGATGGACTCTCCCTTAATGCGCCTGATACAGTAGTTTGGTGCTTAAAATATATATTTATAAATTCAAAAATTGACCATTTATTGTCAGTGCGCCTTATAATGTGCAAAATACAGTGCTCAGTGCTCAATTTTAAGATGAGTTTTCATGTTAAAAACACCAAAAACACAATTTTTGTTGGAGTGGGTCTTTGTGGGTCTCTACATCTTGTGTCAATAAAAACAAAAAGAAGTGTGGGGTTTTGCAAAGCTCTGAGTCGCCTGTTTTCTGACTCGCAGGGTCCCCCTTATGGCCAAAGGAGAGAAATGAAGCTATGGTTGTGCAGAAGGGGGTCTCCCTGGTGCTGAAGTGCCGACCTCCTGCGGGGCTCCCGCCTCCTGTCATCTTCTGGATGGATAACAGTGAGTCAAAAGAAACAAAAGCCTGAGTCTAATATGTTCTAAAGTGAAAAAAAGTGAAAAAAATTGCATTTTTCTTGCAGATTTTCAGAAGCTGCAGCTGGATGAACGGGTGTCCCAGGCCTTGAATGGAGACTTGTACTTTTCCAACGTTCTCCCACAAGATGCGCGGGATGATTACATTTGCTACGCTCGCTTCCCCCACACACAGACCATCCAGCAGAAACAGCCCATTTCAGTAGTAGTACTAGACAGTGAGTAACAGTTGACAAAAATAACCTATATATTTAATAGAATACACATTTTTCCATCAGAAGTTGTTATACACATATTTATTTTTTGTGTACAAAGAACAAAACAAAGGATTAAGGTGAAATGGGTCAGTGAAAGTAAAAGTTCCTTGCATGTTCACTAGTTTTTGCATGTTTACTTCCTTCTGTTATGTTCTAGTGGACACACTGAATGAGACTCTGGCTGCTTTGTACAATCTCACTGATTTCTCTGGTGGTGAGTGCCCATATTTACCCTCCATAAACTCAGTTGACGTGGCCTTTGCCCCAAATTTTACCTCCTTGCCATAAAACCACCATCTTAATCCTAATCCCTGATGCCATGATTAAGACAACATTCACTCCACCAATGCTTTCCCCCTCCTCATCACTTTGGTCATTCAAAGTCTAGTAGTGAATCCTAAAATATGAATGAAATAAAGCTAGAAATTATAGTTTGACAGGAATGGCTTTCAAAATAAAGTAATGAGGAAACAAAGGTCTTAGTCACCACTGCCCTTGTGGGTGAATTTGGGCTATCTGCGGACGAAATGTGGGAAAGCCTGTACGAGACACACTACTGAATTTGTAGAGACAAAATGTTCATGCTAATTTTTTTATAGGTAAGTTGTGAGCGACTGGTTGTAGCAAAACACTTATACAAGTTAGGGTAAGGTAGTTGAGACCCAGGCAGGCCTTGCAAATCTTTTATTTTTTCAACTACCCTGAAACCTGTGCACTTTGCAAGGGGCCCGTTAGTGATGTTCAAGTCAAAAGTGCACACTTCATGCGTGCAGCCTGACCGTTAGAAACAAGGAAATTAGACAGTCAGTGTGTAGTTTATGTGGGCGTCTTACAAGCACTGACATAAAACGTTCATGCGCCTTGCGTGCAGCATTTGCTCAGGAAGGGGCCAATACTCGCACCTCACTAATGCCCAGAGTGACATACGAGCATCACTCGTATGTTGTAAGTGCGAGCAACTCACAGTATCCTTATAAATACTTCATGATACATTTACCACACACGCAACATGCAACTAGCTTCAAAAATGGAGCTTTTGAGCATTGGAGCTCTGTCTATCTAGCACCTGGCTAGTGTTTGGTCAAAATTAAGTAAATGTCCAATACCCATCATTCCAAAAGGAAAAATTTTAACTCAAAAGAAAGAAAACAAATCCATAAACAGCTTTAGTTTTCAGGTTTTCAGGAGCAGGTTGAAGAGTTGGCACCAATTACTGTCAATAGATGGAGCCTCTCTTTATTTTTTTTCTTTTTAGCTTTGTCCTTGTAGCAACAGTAAGTAAGGCTACAACTGCAGTCACCGGAGACGCTGTGGCAATCCTAATGTTTGCAAAAATAAAAAACAATGCTCCTTGGCCATCAAAGACATCATTTTCATTCATAAACAAAATAAAATTTAACAACAACAACAAAAAATTAAAATAATTCCAGTTAAATGTGGGGATCTAAGCCACCTTGTGGTTATCTGCTAAACTGACCTGGCTCCTATTAACTGTTATTTTTTTATCACTTAAATCCAAGTCTTTCCTTTCTGGTCAACATATAAAGGATGATAAGTAAGAAACATCAAGGTTTCCCTAGCAACAAAGGGAAGAATATTTCTTTAAGATGCTACAACATTTTTTTTTATTATTATTCAAATTTTTTTCAAACTGTGGTGTTAGACAAAAAAAAAAAAATCCAAATAGAACTTCAAACACATTTATGTCAAAGTTGTCTCTGATTATTTTTTTGTTCTCTTTTGTGGTCAGACAATCCTCAAGGAGAACGGCGGCCTCGCATCCTGTTACCTTCTGACCCCACCAGCACCAAAATGGTTCTGAAGGGGGTACTTCTTCAGTTGGAATGTATTGCTGAGGGGTTGTAAGTTGTAGCTTTACCTCCAACAGCTGCTCACTTCCTTTTCCCTAAAAGATTACACCAATTGCTATAGAAGAATAAACCCTTCAAGCTTTTACAGGGCTAAATGCAACGTCTTCTCTGATAGGCCGACGCCTGACATCTCCTGGCAGAAAATGGGAGGAGAGCTTCCAAATAACAGGATGGCGCTCCACAATTTTGGTAAAATCCTGCAAATTTCGGATGTGAATGAATCGGACGCTGGGGATTACCGCTGCACAGCCAAGAACAAGCTGGGCTCAGTTCACCACGTCATCAAAGTCGCTGTCAAAGGTTAGTTTCTGAAGAGCTATATCATGAACTTGTCTATCAATGAACTATAGAGATGTCGTACAAGAGCTAATGGGAGAAATGTTAGCAATTCAAAGCTTCGTTTGTCAACTTGTGATCTAACATTTAGAAAAAAGCCAAATACCACTTTAGCTGTGATGCAAAGCAGCTGTTTTTAGTAAAGTTTTCTCAAAAAACATCTTTCATGTTCTTTGTTTTTGTTATCTCAGCGGCTCCATTCTGGGTCAGCGCCCCGAAGAACCTGATCCTTGCTCCCAATGAGACCGGGATTCTAACATGTCGTGTTAACGGGACCCCAAAACCAGAAATCAGCTGGTTTGTCAATGGAGTTTCCATAGAAAGTGAGTGTGTTGTGGATGAAGGATTTCTATATTTGCAGTTGAATAGAAAGCGGACTTTGAAGTTCGCTAGAATGTGTCACTTTCCTCTGATATGGCACAAATACACTGCAGCACAGTGCATGACCAACAGGATTCATGACAAAGTTTAAGGTCATCTGACCCGCCTGTTTCTCTTAAGCGGGCATTTTCCAAAAAAGGGCATGAAAATCATAAAACCCATCTACATCTATGTCAATGAAAAGAAAAGCTTTAATTTGAAATACAGTGGTTCCTTGCTATTATGGGGTTTACCTTTTGTAACTTCGCAGTTTTTGACAATTATTTGTGTGTGTACTGCATCCTGATTGGCTGTAGACTATTGTCAATCATTGTCCTTTGTGCCGTGTCCATCATACAGAATGTGTTCAGTTTGCCAAATTTACGTAAGGCTTCGATTGCTAGCAGACCTTTGTTTTTATTCTATAATACTAGACTTGTTTTTCTATGAAGTTTTGAACTCTGAAAGAGAGAACAAGTGTGAAAATGTTAATGTCTGAGAAAAGTGTGTAGAGAGGAGTCATACACCGTAAAGCCTTTGACACCAGAGCTTTGACAGTCTTTGACTACCGTAAGTTCTCAACTGTTTGCAATTTACCTAATTCCAGCGGATTCTGAAGTGGAGAAAAGCGGTTTTGTAACGCTATGCAACACTTTGCGTTAGTTTTGGGTTACATATCGTTGCAAAGTCAAAACGAAAAGCTGCTCAGGACCAGCTGATTGATGTTGATTGCATAAACGGTCAAAGAGCAACTGTGTTTCAAAAAAAGTGTTATTTTGGCGTCACCTACAACATCTCAGCTGTTAAGGGGTTAAAACATCTAAAGCTATTGTAAAAATACATATGACTGCTTTGCAAATTTTGTCTATTGTAGGTTATTTTTAGAACGTAACTCGTGGGATTAATGAGGGACCACTGTATGCATAAAATGTAATAAATAAAACAAAATAAGTTTTTCAAGCCGAAGTGTAAATTTGTTTGATTTTGTTTGTACTTTTGGCTAAATCACTTTAGACCAGCTGAGAACTGACTTTCTTGCGCAACAAGCCCCCTGGTTGAAATGGCATGTCTCTGATCAATGTGGTTTTTTAAGTTGCTTCAAACAGGAAGTCATGGTGTTTTTCTATTCTGCTTGTGTGTGGCAGATGCTGCTGCGGACCGAAGCCGCAAAGTCGATGACGACACCGTGATCATCAGCAACGTACAGATCGGGTCCAGCGCCGTCTACCAATGCAATGCTTCAAATGAGTTTGGCTATGTCATGGCTAACGCTTTTGTTAGTGTTCTCGGTTAGTTGCGTCTTTTCTTTTTACTTGTCCTGCAGGTCAAAATAAAGATTTTTTTGTTGACATACCAACATTTCTTTTAGGTTTTCCATCTTTCTAGTGCCTTAACTTTTTGATTTACATTTTTTGTTTAGGATTTATTTGACTTAAATGGCTTAAAGATTTCATTATGTTTTTTTGTTTTTGACAGCTGAGCCACCAAAGATGCTCACTCCACCTGACCAAGTGTACCAGGTTATCACTAACAGCCCAGCTTTTCTTGACTGTGCTTCCTTTGGCTCACCAATACCAACTATTACATGGTAGGAAGAGATTTTCAAAATAAGATAACCAAAGCTTAGTGCATAACATTGTATTCAAAGACATTCTTCTTTTTTTGTGTGTGTCCAGGTTCAAGGATGGCCGGATCAGTATTGAGAATGGTGATCAGTACGTGATTCATAAGAATGGTACCCTGGAAATCATTGTGGCCCAGGTACTAAATACTGGGAAGTACACCTGCGTTGCCACGAACAACCTGGGGATGAAGGAGAATTCGGTCAACTTGGAAGTTAAAGGTAAAGAAACAGCACACACATTAGCTTAGATGTTAGCAACACAACTAAGTGCACTAGCTTGATTACTATTTTTGTTGACCAGAGCCTACGCGTATCCTGGAGCAGCCAGAGTACAAGGTGGTGCAGAGAGGAATGAGCGCTAGATTTGATTGTACAGTCAAACATGACAAATCCCTCACTCCTATAATGACTTGGCTGAAGGACAGAGGAGAGCTGCCGGATGATGAGAGGTACAAAAGATCATGAAACAAGAATGTTTGTTCTATGAAAAAAAAGCATTACGCTCACTGGTCACTTTATTAGGCACACCTGCCAAACTGCTCCTTAACACAAATTTCTATTGAGCCAATCACATGGCAGCAACTCAGTGCATTTAGGCATGTGGACATGGTCAAGACGATCTGCTACAGTTCAAACTGAGTATTAGAATAAGGAAGAAAGGACATTGAAGTGACTTTGAACGTGGCATGGTTGTTGGTGCCTGATGGGCTGGTCTGAGTATTTCAGAAACTGCTGATCTACTGGGATTTTCACCCACAACCATCTCTATGGTTTACAGAGAATGGTCAGAAAAAGAGAAAATATCCAGTGAGCAGTTCTGTGAGTGGAAATGCCTTGTTGATGTCAGAGGTCAGAAGAGAATGGCCAGACTGGTTCCAGATGATAGAAAGACAACAGTAACTCAAATGACCACTGGATACAACCGAGGTCTGCAGAAGAGCATCTCTGAACATACAACACGTCCAAGCTTGAGGCAGATTGGCGACAACAACAGAAGAACACTCCTGTCAGCTAAGAACAGGAAACTGAGGTTACAATTTACACAGGATCGCAAGATTGGACAATAGAAGATTAGAAAAACGTTATCTGATCTGATGAATCTCCATTTCTGCTACAACATTCAGATGGTAGGGTCAGAATTTGGCCTCAACAACATGAAAGCATGGATCCATCCTGCCTTGTACCAATGGTTCAGGCTGGTGGTGGTATAATGGTGGGGAGTATTTTCTAGGCACACTTTGAGCCTGAGTACCATCTTCTGAAGCTACTTCCAGCAGGATGAGGCGCCACATCATAAAGCTGAAAATCATCTCAAACTGTTTTTTTGAACATGACAATGAGTTCACTGGACTCCCATGACCTCCACAATCACCAGATCTCAACCCAATAGATCACCTTTGGGATCTGGTGGAACCGGAGATTGGCATCCTGGATGTGCAGCCGACAAACCTGCAGCAACTGTGTGATGCTGTCATGTCAATATGGATCAAACTCTCTGAGGAATGTTTCCAGTACCTTGTTGAATCAATGCCAGCAAGGATTAAGGCAGTTCTGAAGGCAAAAGGGGTCCAACCAAAGTACTAGCAAGGTGTTCCCATTAAAGTGGCCAGTGAGAGTATGTGACATAAAAAAATATATTTACTTTACTTTTCTAAATTCTCGTTTCAGGTTTGAGGTGGACTCAGATAGTCTTACCATCAGAAATGTAGTCGAGGGGGATGAAGGCACTTACACTTGCATCATGAAGACGAGCCTGGATCAGGACTCAGCCAGCGCCGTGCTCACTGTAGTCGGTGTGTTCACACTGAACCATAATATTTGGTGCAAATCCATACGGATCTACCAACTGTTTACTAAACAGTTTTCTTAATGTTTAATATTTAAAATATTTATTAAGCAATTAAAATAAATCAGTCACCTCTTGCCTTTTCCTCTTGCTCTGCCTCCCTTTGGCTGTTTATTTTACAAAAATAACTCCTGTTTTCTGCCTTCAGCTTTGGTTTTCATTTGACCACCTCTTAGATGTCTTCCTAGATCCTTTTGTCTTCAGTATTTACCTGCTCTTTCATCTTTTTTCAATCTCTGCCACTAACACCGTATCCTTTCTTGAACTTTACTTTTCCTTTTCGCTGTCAGAGGCAACTCCGACTCCTGGAATTGTCTACGGTAAACCAACCACAGTGTAGCTTTCATTTCTGTCATTCCATCTTTAGATTGATCCTCTGACCTAAAGCATTTTAAGTATATGATGTTTTTACACGTGTCCACTCTTAAAAAGTGAATTTTATGGACTGTGTTTAAAGTTCCACTCCGATCATCTTTTGATCTATTTTCAAAGTGTTTTCAGTGGTCTTACGCCGTTTTTAGCTAAAATAAAACATAGTTTCTGCAGAATGGCTGGAGTTCATTCAAAATTTGCCTCAGAGTTGTTTGTGGGACCGTTGACGTGGAGTACCCCTCCCCAATGCTGAGAGCTCAGAGCAGGGAGCTTTACGAATTTCTTACGCAAAAAATGAGCTCTTTTTCAAACAATATTTTTTCGTCTGCTCCTGATTCACAACGATGTGAATAAAGAAACACTCAGAAATGCAATTCAACTCTTCATTTTCTTTATAAACATTCTCCATCAGCAGAAAAATGCCACAAGAAAACACCACTACTTTCATCAGAGTGGAGCTTTAAAACAACAGTAATACCTATTTTTCTCCAAACGCAATAGCAAAACAATTTTCCTCGTTCTACAGGAAAACCAGACCCTCCCACTGACTTAGAACTGACTGACCAGACGGAGAGAAGCGTTCAGCTCACCTGGACCCCTGGAGATGAGAACAACAGCCCCATACAGAGTATGAAACATCACTTCTACCATTTGGAGGAACTCACACATGTCCTTCAACTACCTGTACCAAATGTGTTTTCTGAAACAAATTCAATAAATTAGCCTTACGGCTGGGCAATACAATGATAGCTCTCGATATCGCTATAGTACTTTTTCTCAATAATAAAATGAGTCTATCACGAAAGACTTATTTAGAAGGGTCAGAAATTAACACTCACAAGTCACGAGCATTTTTTCCTCTTTTTTAAAAATTAGAGGATTAGTCACCACATGGAGAGCAAATGTTGGTATAAACTTTGTCATGTTTGTTAGCAGTTCTTCTGGTGAATTTATTGTCCTCTTTTTCTCCACTGTCTGCACTCGAGGTAAACAAAACACATGTGACACAACATCCACCCCCGTGGTCAGCGTTTAGTTTGGCTGATGAAACAGTGGAACATGTGGAGATTTATAACAGGATCCAGTCAGAATTGGAGGATAAAGCTGCTTCACTTAAAGCAGCAACAGACAGATTCATAAAATGTGTTGATTTGGAGACAGTGCTGTTGTTAGACAATAATGCTATGATGCTAGCTTGTTAGCCGCTAATTCTATGGTGCTAACTAGCTGTTCTGTGTGTCCTGTGTAATTATGGTCCGGTTTGAAGTCGGACAGTATTTTCACAGACCGGCTTTTGAGACGCGGCTGATAGATATAACAAGATTAATTCATAGAACATTCATAAAATGATGAAGATGATGTGTTATTATAACACAAATCCTTTAACTACCGTAACTCTTCAACCTTTCGTGTATGTAATATAATTCCAGCAGATTCTGAAGCTGCTTTTCTCTGTGTCAGAATCGATTGGTTTACATAAGTTGCGTAAACACTTTACTACCATAAAGTGTTACATATCAGTGCAAAGCTACTTTTCTAAGCATCAGAACGCTGAAATTACATTTATTGCGCAAACAATCAAAGAGTTTCTATAATTCAAGGAATGTCAAAACTGGAGCCGGTGTGCAACACTTAAAAATGTTGCATATCGGCACAAATCTGCTTTTCTGTGTTGCAGAATCCATTGGAATTTTGGTAATTGCATAAACGGTTGAAGAGTTACCGTAATTCAAAGAGCGCCAACACTGGAGCTTAAGCTCTGGTTAAATTCAGGAACCACTTTGGCAGAAGCTGACCAACTTTGTCTAAAAGTCTATGAGGCCCTTGGAACTCCGTGGACTATTATCAAAAAATGGTTTCGCCCCGGAATGACCAATGCACCTATAAAAAACTAAAGATGCCTCCCTCAACAGAGGGCACTCAATGTGTCTCGTGTTTACCATGCTACCCTTTCATTAGTTCCAAAGAAGAACAGCACTCTGGCATGACCGCACCCAATATATATATATATATATATATGTACATATATATATATATATATATATATATATATATATTTATAATGGGGCTAGGGGGATTTCAAGACGCAAATTTTGGTTACTTTCCATTGTTTCCCTTAATGAGCCATTCGGTGTCCCACCTGGAGGACACAAGTGTGGACTGGATCCTGCACCACTCATACAGATGAAGCCACTAGGATGAGTGGCTGGTTGAAAATGGTTTGAAAAACAGTGGAGTTTGCAGAGGGCTTGAGATTTAGGATTTTAGATTGATATATGTACTTTATACTTTATATATACTTTATCAATGATCGACTTTGTAGTCGTTTCAGGTGACCTTTGGCCGTGTGTTTTGGACACTCGGGTAAAGAGAGGGGCAGAGCTGTCCACTGATCACTACCTGGTGGTGAGTTGGATTCGTTGGCGGGGAAGGAGGCCAGAAAGACTTGTTAGACCCAAACCTACTGTGAGGGTCTGCTGGGAACGTCTGGCTGAGCCCTCCGTCAGGGAAGTCTTTAACTCCCACATCCGGGAGAGCTTCAAACAGGTACCGAGGGAGGCTGGTGACATTGAGTCTGAATGGACCATGTTCTCCACCTCCATTGTCTCTGCTGCTGTTCGGAGCTGTGGCCACAAGGTCTCTGGTGCCTGTCGTGGCGGCAACCCCCGAACCCGTTGGTAGACACCGGAAGTAAGGGATGCCATCAAGCTGAAGAAGGAGTCCTATCAGGTGTGGCTGGCTTGTGGGACTCCAGAGGCAGCTGACAGGTATCGGCAGTCTAAGCGAGCTGCGGCTCAGGCTGTAGTAGAGGCAAAAACTCGGTCCTGGGAGGAGTTCGGTGAGGCCATGGAGAAGGACTGTCGGTTGGCCTCGAAGAGGTTTTGGCAAACCGTCCGGCGCCTCAGGAGGGGGAAGCAGTTTTCTGCAGGCACCGTTTTCAGTGCAGGTGGGGAGCTGTTGACTTCAACTGGGGACATTGTCGGGCGGTGGAAGGAATACTTCGAGGATCTCCTCAATCCTGCTGACATGCCTTCTCTTGAGTAAGGAGAGGCTGAGAGCCTTGGGGTCGGGCTGTCCATTACCCAAGCTGAAGTCACAGAGGTAGTTAACAAGCTCCTCTGTGGCAAGGCACCGGGAGTGGATGAGGTCCGCCCTGAGTACCTCAAGTCTCTGGATGCTGTGGGAGTGTCTTGGCTGCAGCATCGCGTGGCAGTCGGGAACAGTACCACTGGACTGGCAGACAGGGGTGGTGGTTCCCCTTTTCAAGAAGGGGGACTGGAGGGTGTGTTCCAACTACCGGGAAATCACACTCCTCAGCCTCCCTGGGAAAGTCTATGCCAGGGTACTGGAGAGGAGAGTCCGGCCAATAGTCGAACCTCAGATTCAAGAACAACAATGCGGTTTCCGCCCTGGTCGTGGAACTGTGGATCAGCTCTACACCCTGTCTAGGGTACTGGAGGGTTCATGGGAGTTAGCTCATCCTGTCCATATGTGTTTTGTGGATTTGGAGAAGGCGTTCGACCGTGTGCCCCGAGGTGTCCTGTGGAGGGTACTTTGGGAATATGGGGTCCGGGGAGCCTTACTCAGGGCTGTCCGGTCTCTGTATGACCAGAGCAGGAGCTTGGTCCGCATAGCTGGCACTAAGTCAGACCTGTTCCCGGAGCATGTTGGACTCCGGCAGGGCTGCCCTTTGTCACCGGTTCTGTTCATAGTCTTTATGGACAGAATTTCTAGGTGCAGCCAGGGTCCGGAGGGGGTCTGTTTTGGGAACCACAGGATTTCCTCTCTGCTCTTTGCAGATGATGTTGTCCTGTTGGCTTCATCGAGCCAAGACCTCCAGCATGCATTGGAACGGTTTGCAGCCAAGTGTGAAGAGGCTGGGATAAGGGTCAGCACCGCTAAGTCTGAGGCCATGGTTCTCGACCGGAGAAAGGTGGTTTGCCCTCTCTGGGTGGGTGGAGTGCTCCTTCCCCAAGTGGAGGAGTTCAAGTATCTTGGGGTCTTGTTCACGAGTGAGGAAATATTGGAGCGTGAGATCGACAGGCGGATTGGTGCTGCGTCCACCGTCATGCAGTCGCTGTACCGGGTCGTCGTGGTGAAGAGAGAGCTAAGCCAGAAAGCAAAGCTCTCGATTTACCGGTCGATCTACGCCCCAATACTCACCTATGGTCATGAGCTTTGGGTGATGACCGAAAGAACAAGGTCCCGGATCCAAGCGGCTGAAATGAGCTTCCTCCGTAGGGTGGCTTGGCGCTCACTAAGAGATAGGGTGAGAAGCTCAGTCACCCGGTAGGAGCTCGGAGTAGAGCCGCTTCTCCTCCACATCGAGAGGAGCCAGTTGAGGTGGCTTGGGCATTTGGTTCGGATGCCCCCTGGACGCCTCCCTAGGGAGGTGTTCCGGGCATGTCCCACTGGGAGGAGGCCCCGGGGAAGACCCAGGACACGCTGGAGAGACTATGTCTCTCGGCTGGCCTGGGAATGACTCGGGGTCCCCCCAGAGGAGCTGGAGGAAGTGGCCAGAGAGACGGAAGTCTGGGCATCTTTACTGAGACTGCTGCCCCCGCGACCCGGTCCCGGATAAGCGGAAGAAGATGGATGGATGGATGGATATATACTTTATTGGTCCCTATCAAAGTTATAAATCTCTGCATTTGACCCATCCCCTGGGGGAGAGACTTTTCCACAAGGTCACTGAGCTGGTTTTCATCAAGAAAAGTACAAAAGTATTTAAAAAATGGATTCTAAAGTAGAAAAACAGGGTCAATAATCTGTTTTTAGGAGTTTGTTTGCATTTAGTCTATTTTTAAAACATGAATGATTATTTGTGTCTTGCCCAGGCTTTCTGGTTCAATATGAGGATTCACTGCACCATAAAGGAGTTTGGCTAAACTTAACAGAAGTTGATGGCACCAGAACAACAACCCAGCTGGAGCTCTCTCCATATGTATACTACTCCTTCAGGGTGTTGGCTCGGAATGGAGTCGGCTATAGCGATCCTAGTAACCCATCTAGCCAATACAGAACCAACCCAGCTGGTAATGAAAGTGAATGTAAAAATAAAACGGATTAGTTAAAATGTCCCAACATGCTGAGCCATATTTCTTGTTTGTTCAGCTCCAGATGAAAACCCGTCAAATGTTCGAGGAGTTGGGACACAGCCTGATAACATTGTTATTTCCTGGACGGTAAGACGACCTCAGTCAGTTCTAGATGATTTAATCTGATGTGGAGATAAATCACACAGGGAGACTATTCTTTGACCAACAAAAATGAGTAATATTTAATGTTTTTAGGCACTAATTTCACTGAAATGACTCTGCAGCCACTGACAGGTTACCAGGCCAACGGACCGGGTCTGAAGTACAAAGTCCACTGGAAACGAAGGGACGTGGATGAGAGTTGGTCTTCACAGAATGTGGTCGACAAGTCTGAGCTTCTTGTTACTGGAACTCCAACCTATGTTGCCTATGAAATCAAAGTTCAGGCTCTTAACGATTACGGCAATGGCCCCGATCCGGAAATAGTGATTGGATACTCTGGGGAAGACGGTGAGGGAATTTTAGAATAAACGTATTCTCCTGGTTGTTGCAGAATTTAATGTTTTTTTTTCTTCTAACATTCTGGTTCTTCTGATTTGTAGTTCCTCTGTCTGCTCCTGAAAAAGTGCAGGTCAGGGTTCAGAACAGCACACTGGCTGAGGTACAGTGGGAGCCTGTGAACGCCTCCTCGGTTAGAGGGCAACTTCAAGGATACAAGGTGTGGTTTCTTTTTTGTGTTTTAAAGCTCTTTCTTTCATCCAGTATCACTGTCTGTGGCAGGGATAGGCAACTCGAGGGCCGCATTCCTGCATGTTTTCCAACATACCTTGCTCTGGGATGTTCTCATTGGCTGGACACACCTGAACCAGGTTATCAGTCATGAGTAGGGCTTTAAACTCATGCAGACGCTGCAGCCCTTGAGGCCTGGAGTTGCCAATCCCTGATATATGGTTCCTCTTGGCAAAAACAAAGGTGTAGGAAAAATTGTATTCTGTGAAATATCGTGATATTTCATTTGGCAATACTTGTATGGATTTGAAATGTTGCCAAAACAATGTTTAATTTATATTAAAAAGGGGTATTTCCCTGTCTTACTTTTGTTTTCCACCTCAACAACAAACCACTAGTTGGCAGCACATCACACTGAACCTCTTTCAGTAGCTCTACACCTCACCAAAACAACAAGAAGATCTTGTGAGAACCATTTTGTAGTAGATGTTCACTCATTAGCCCCGGGAATGTTGTTGTTACAGAGCTCTATGACACATATACAATTCAGTTTAAACCAGGGATGGGTACCAAAACTCTGTGCCAAGTTGGTACCAGTGCAGCTGCATATGTAATTACTGGTACTGTAAAAAAGATGTGGATTTTGGTGATTTGTTTGAGACATGTCAATCATTTGCATTGTAATATGTGATTGTATCACCAGACTCCTGCCAATACACAGCCCTAATGCTACGCTCACACTACATTCAGAAACGCACGCTCAAGCAACCGCTTTGAGTGAGAAGTTTATGGAAACACGTATTTGCCCGTTTCGGTTTTCCCTGCTCAAAACTCTCAAGGTTACACGTCGCTATGCAAATTTACCATTATATAATTTACCATAATTCTTGTACGTACCCTAATGGTTAGATACGTAGATGTTGGACGAACAAATCTGAGACCTTGGTTTCTTATTCCATTATTTTAAAGAGTCAGAGTAAATAAAAGTTGCCCAATACCTGTCTCAGTTGAATTGCATTCATTGGAGATCCTGTTCTTCAAGGTGTCCTACCAAAGACTACGTGGTTTGCTTGGAGGAGAGCAAGAAGGTCAGCAGCAGGAGAAAGTTATAATATTCAGCGGAGACCGAAGTCACGGACAGATACCCGACCTTCAACCTTTCAGTATTTACACGCTCTCCATCAATGTTCTCAACAACAAAGGGGAAGGGCCTTCAAGCTCCAACCGAACCTTTGAGATGCCTGAGGGAGGTGAGTCTGAGGCACAGACCTACTTTATAATCCAGATTAAATGTGATCTTGGATTATAAGGATTTAGACATTCATTTGAGTGTCCATTTTTAATTTATTATAAAAGGTTTAGAGTCTTGAAATATTAATTCATCAAGTCCATGAATCAAGTTTCCTTAAAAGTCTTTTTTTCGTTTCCATTGTCAAAAAGCATCTTAATGTTGGATTTTTTATTTGCTGTGGTGAAAGTCCTGCAACTGTTCTGTTAACAATAAAAATACTTATGTGAAAATAATCTTCATTTACCAAACAAGTTTGGGTTTAGAAGGGAGTCTGAAAAAAATATATTATCAAAATATATTAAAATATATAGAAAAGATTTCAATATTTAGTTCAGTGTTGCTGATTGCAACCAAAGGGCACACAATCTAGTGCTTTGGTGTTTGGTCCCATGTGTGGGTAAATGCGGATCAGAAGGACCTCAAACGTAAAACCAAATTTTGTGAATCACAAACAGAACTTTCATTATTAGGATGCATCCTCAATAAAAAAAAAAGTCCAATTACATTTTTTTTACAATTTTTTTTGCCACTTTCAATGTCGTTTGTGCATGGATCTTTCATCATCCCTTTTTCTTTTATTAGTTCCAGGACCTCCTTCCTTCCTGAATGTGGTCAGCCCTGGGTTGGACTCCCTCTCACTTGAATGGGGCCCACCAGTCAACAACAATGGCCGCCTCACGGGATACACACTCAGATATCAGCCAGGTGATGAATAAAAGCAGACAGGCTACAAAAGTCCAATGTCTATTTATTGTTTTTTCATCTTCTCTTTTCCTGCTTCTACAGTCAACCGGACAGCTGAACCAGGAGCCGTCCATGAATTAAACTTTTTTGCCAACGAGACGACCACCACCCTGGAAAACCTAAATGGAAGCATGCTCTACAAGTTTTACTTAAGCGCCAGGACGACAAAAGGCTCTGGTCCCACCATCACAGAGGAGGCCTCCACAGCCATGGATACAGGTGAGATCTATGTACACCAACTGTAAGCATCTAGCTTATCCTGAACCGAACGAGGTCAGAAACCTAAAAAAACAACATTTTTGTTCCACATATTGGGTTTTCCCTCAAGATTTATGACCATGACCCGACCCGTCTTATACCTCCTTAATTTCTGTCTTTCTCTTCTTTCTAAAGCTCGTATTCAGCCTATTGTAGAGACGGGCAAAGGTAACCCATGCATGTTAACTTTATTAACACAGTGTAAACAATGCAAACTAATTTACCGTATTTTCCGCACTTAAGGGCGCACCGGATTATAAATTGCACCGTCAGTGAGTGGTCTGTTTTTGAACTGATATAATATAAAGGAGACAAAAGAGTCAGAGATAAGTTGGTCAGTCAGACCTCATTAACTGTGTTTACAGTAATTGTAGAAATTCTTTGCAACACACTGCATGCTAGCCATGTTAGAAGCGTCAGCCGTGTTAGAGTATTTACTACACCTGTAACTACCAACCTTTTTTTGCAAATCAAAAAAACAGACTGATACCGCTAAAACAAAGGTTACTGTGACTATGCTAACTCCCAACCTTGTTAGGAACACACAACAGTAAAAACACAGTCCAACACTGCTACATATTAGCCACGTTAGCATGTTAACAATAACACCCAACCTTGTTTGCAATTCGTAAGAAAAGCCAGACGGGGATCCGTGTACCTCTCAAAATTGCTTTGACATCAGTAATCACAACCAGAATTAATCCATATATAAGGGGCTCCGGGTTATAAGGCAGACTGTTGTTTTTGGAAAAAAATTATGGCTTTTATGTGCGCTTTAGAGTGCGAAAAATATGGTAGTAATATTTAGTTACAATAATATTTATTTTTAATGCATGTTAAAATGTTTGCAAAACTGCTAAATGTGGTAGGTTTGCAAACAACTGCGCTTGGCCAAAATACGACTTCCTCCCGATGTGAAATCAGTAATCTTTAGATTGTAGATAAGTCGTGTTTGTGATCTTTAGCTATTCTGTTTTTTTCCTCTTCAAATGAACTTGCCTTCATTTGAATGCACGTTTAAATGCAGCTCCTTTGTTTTTCAGCTCTCTCACTCATTTAATTTATAGTTTGGTACCCCTTTCTTATAAAAAACAAAAAAAACCACAATGGTCACTGAAATAACTGAAAACCTTAAAAAAGTAATGGTAATTATTTTTTTAAGAACCTGAAAATCAACTGATGAAATTCTGACTTTGCTTTTAAGTTGTTGTTTAACAGAATTATTAGTAAAATGGTAAATGGTCTATACATATATATCATGTTTCTACCTACCTTGAAGGCCCCCCTCCCACGAAAAAAAACACCTCACTATAAATTTAACACATTCAAGACAATTGTATGTTCCATTTTTCATGACGTCTCTTGAGCCTTAAGGGAACTGTAAAGGTGCATTCACACAGAACGCTATTCGCGCGGCCAATTCACGTGGCTCGCCCCTCTCTCGCCGCGCCGCGAATTCGCTGCTCGACGCGTGGCCAAAAATGGGTTCTTTAAACTCGCCGCTTCGTTCGCGTGTGGGAGGAGCTAGCGGCTAATGTTGTTGATCACTACATGAAGCTTTGTCTGTATTTTATTTACAGTGCATGAAAGACACGGATGATGTTTAGAGATCAGTTTTTTCTTTTTGAGGAGCTCTACAGAAACATCGGTGATCATGTCTCCATGTAGATCGCTGTCATGTAACCGCTGTCACTGAAACAGTCACGTGCCCAAAGTTGAGTCCCTGATTGGTTGACACAGACGTGACGACCTCTCCAGAGTTTAGATTTTTTTACTCTGGCTGCTGAATTCGCGCTGTTTCCAGACTTCTGCGCCGTGCTTGCTGCTAAATGCGCTCCGCAGAACCTCATTTCGCGTCTAAATCATTGCCTACATTGAAACTAGCCGCCTCCGCAGTGCGACTCGCGTTCAGTGTGTGAGCACCTTAAGAGCTTCCCTCTATGGGCCTGGACAACCCAGAGCCTGCAATACCCGTACGGCTATTTGTGACCAAGGCTATAGTGAGTACCACGCAGAGAGTTTAGATTGGAAGGAAAATGACGAGCAAGATGTTCCTTTGACTTCATCACATATTTAGAAATTTAAGATCCCCAGGATTGCAGCCAAACACCCTACTGGGAGAGGAAAACTGATGGCAAAAAAGCCCAGAACCTTAAACAACATTTAAGTTGAACCGCAAGGTCAAAAAGTGGTGGTGTCAGATTCCACTACTGATCTCTGAGCGAATGAGATCCAGGGAGATGACCAAGAAGTTTGGTTGAGACCAAAATTTACCACATTCCATCTTGACAAACCATGAACCTTCTTAGTAAATGATAACCTTTTTGGCCGGACCTGTTATCTCTATGTGTATAAATGCAAAAATGAAGCTTACAGTGAAAAGAAAACAAAGTTTTTTGGTATTTTTCTGACCATTGTTTTTCTATCATCTAACCTACGGGTACCACTAAGTTTGTATATGGCAAACAGATGCACTTTGACAAAAAAAAATAAGAATGCATGCAGGAATGTTAGTTGTTGCTTAGTTAATTGTTATGCACAGTTTGCATTTTGTCTCACTCTTTTCCGTATCCTTTCAGGCCCCACAGAGTCCCCTCACCCAACACTACCCATCACTCAGTCTCTGCAACCCTCGATTCTCAAGGGTACAGGCGCTCCCCGTATGTCCCTTATCACTCTTTCTGCCCAAACTGTAAAAACTCGACACAAAAAAAATGCATTGTTGCAAAAAATAAAGTTGTAATGCTCCGAGCAATTTCTGTATTCCAGCACTAGCATGACTTTGCAAGCCTGTCACACAAATACCAACATATAGCAAACAATAACACAATGTAGATAAATGTTTGATTTCAATTTTTACTGAACTAACAAAACATAAAAGCAGAGTTTTTTTTCTTCCCTTTTTTTACTGGAATGAAGTGGAAACATCCCATATCATGATATCACCACCCCCTTGTTTCAAAGTAAAATTAAGTTGTTTTAGTAGGAGTTATTGCTAAATAAATTAACTTCACTTAAGTTTTTTTTCTTTCACTTTTCTTCAGACAAATTGGATGATATGCAACAATTTTTCTTCAGATATAGTTTCAGTTGTAGTGCAGAAAAAACAAACACAATTCCCAAACTGAGCAGAGAATGCAAGTCTTGATCTAGAAGTAGCTGCATCAAAACACACACAACCACAGAAATCAATTCACCAATCCAGGCACTGAACAATAATTCAAAAGTGTTGCAGCCTTTATATTTGACATAAAAAACAAATGCCCTTCTTGTTGTCTCTCTTGTGTGCGCAGCGCCTACCGTTGGCCCTGCGTTCGGCACAGTTAACGCATCTCTTGCAGAGGAAGGTGTAGTGATCAGTTGGGAGTACTATGGACACCATAAGAATGTAGCTGTGCAGTACACTTTAGAGAACAGTAAGGCTTCTTGTTGTATTTGCGTTTGAACATGCATGCCTTCACTAAATTACCTTTATTAGTGCTGTTCCAACCAACTCTTTTGAAGGCTAATGAATTTCCATCCATTGCAAACACTATAGGTAAAGAGGACTGGATGAAGGAGTGGGTTAACGGTACGCACTCACATATGATAAAGGGTTTAAAGCCGGGGATGTCCTATAAAGTGCGGGTGGTAGCTACAGATGAGGCTGAACGGATGCACAGCTCAAAGGAAGTGCCGGTTACAGTGCCAGGTGAGGCGGCATGCCTCACAGTGGATGGTTTTTTTCCTGTTTGGTTTTGTCATTTTTTCTTTTTCATGCTGTTCCATCGTCAGATATCAAGTATCTCATTCAACCATAACTGTACGGTGGTGTACTTGTGTGCATGTTCAATGTCATCCAGAGTCTCAGGTCATTCCATGTCGACAAAAACAGTTTTTTTAGTTTTGCTAATGCTACATATTTGGGCAAAGAATGCTTCAGTGCTTATTAAAATACAAACTAGTATTTAGTACCAGCTTGATTTAAAGAAATGCGAATTAAAGTTTTTTTCCTTTTTTCCTTTTTTTCAAAAATGTTTAAAAAAAAACTATTGAGGCAAAAAAAAAAAATCTTAGCGCTTTGCAACAACTTTGTTTTTGGAGTACACATAATTTAATCTTAATCTATGTCGATTGTTGGATTTGCATTGAATGCTAACTGGATGCATTTTAGCTCATTTTGACCTATTATCATGCTGCCAAGTTCTCTACGGAGGAATCCTTTTAACTAAACTTCTACCAAAAATGTTCCTTAAGTCTATTTTTTTTTTGCATTTGCTTACAAATTTTGTTCTACCTACCTGTCTTTTTGTAAACAAAAACAACACTTTTAATAAAAGTTACCGGCTTTGCCCAAATTTCCTCTCTACTCTCTGCCTAACTACCAAGAAACCATGTAGTGCAGGACTCACCAGTGCCCTGGATTTTAAAAGGAATTCAGACACCATGCTCACTATAAATTGACATCACCGATTTTTGAAAGTAAAAACCTACTAAGAAAGAACATTTTACGAAGACTTTGTATGAATGCACTGATGATGAAAACTTTGATGCTCTTTTTTAAAGAATAAATACATTATTTTTTCACATGAAAAGTTGTTCAAACGCAATACATTGTGGTCTATATTTTGTTGATTGATCTATTGAGCATCAATGCATACACGTTTTTCGGAGTCTTCTTGAAAATTTCTCATGTACTGTATTTTGCAATAGTAGATTCAGACAGCCCTACATAATGGTAAGCACACTAGGTAGTGCACTAAGTAGTGGACAGTGAAGGAATTCGGACACAACTCCTAATCAGCTTAAATGGTGACCAAAAGTAGCTCCCGTAGTTTCAAGCATGCCATTTTTAATCATCACCATCTGGTCCATATTTTTTATTTGGACTTCATTTCTTATTTCTCGCATTTTCTGTCTCAAAGATTGTTTTTCATATTAACTCATTTTAGAATCCCATCTTTTGTTTGCAGCTCAACTTGAAGAGAGCAGCTCCCCCTGTTTTATCCACTCATATTTCTATTTGGACATCATGCTAGCTTATTCTGCCTTATGTTTCCCTCCGGTTTCTTGTTTCTGTGTCCAGCTGTGCCAAACAGGCAGGTGGACATCGCCACCCAGGGCTGGTTTATTGGACTGATGTGTGCCATTGCTCTCCTCATTTTGGTACTTCTCATAGTGTGCTTCATCAAGAGGAACAAAGGTGGAAAATACCCAGGTAACTCTTTAGACTTTTGTACTTCCCAGAATGGATGGTTAAAAGTCTTAAGTATATCAATGTAATCCACAGTGAAAGAGAAAGAAGATGCTCACCAAGATCCAGAGATCCAGCCTATGAAGGAGGATGATGGGACTTTTGGAGAGTACAGGTGTGAAGCAATTTCATACATGTGTAATTTGTTGCCATAGGTAGGTCAGACATGATCATAATTTGAGATTTACTCTTGTTTCACTTGGTTATTTGCATGTAGAATGTATTGCCAGGCTGCTGAGACACTCTTCCCCACCGACTCAATTTCAAAACACTCAATGGAGGCAAGGCACAGTCTAAACTCTCTTTTGTTTAACCAACATTCACATTCAAACCAATTCAAGGGTTTATTTTCATGCAAAAATAGAAGTTTTAACAACTGTTTTATCATCTCCTTCTTAGTGAAGCATAAAGCACCAAGTGCTGGAAAACTATTCTACCACATCTAGAAACATAAACAAATAACTGAATTTAATGGGGAGATTTAGTGGGATTTTGATCAAATACCATAGTTTTCGCACGATAAGGTGCACTTAAAACCTTTTTTTTTCTTCATAAAACGACAGTGTGGCTTTTAATTCATAGTGTTACATATATATGAAATTTGGCTATGCATTCTGATGTGATGATTACGAAGACCAAAAATAAAAAAGGGAAGAGTTGAATTCTGGAGTGCTGCAAGATATGAAATGTAAGAAAAATATTTTTCCAGTAACTTGTTCTATTTTCTATCTAGTTGTCTGCTCTCTCAGCCTCTCTCTGTGTTTGTAGTTCGGCATTTACTTTCGCCTCTTCAGTGAGTTTTCATCATTTTTAGTTTAAAAAATACATTTTTCTGGACAGAGTTTCCTCTGCATTCCCATACTCGTAATCGCTGGAATAAATTCAAATTAAGTGACGGTGTAAAATTACAGTCGCGGGTGACGTCACCAGCAGGTGGCACATTTTTAACCAACTGGGTCGTTTACGCTCTGATGGCCGCCAGCGATTACGAATCCCTTGGAAATATAAACCGGCCCTTATGGTGAATAAGCTGATGCGGCCAACATGTAGCAATGTCACACTGTTTTTTTTTACATGTTGCTAACAAGGTTGGGAGTTAGCATTGTCACAGAAATGTTTGTTTTAGCTGTGTCAGTCTGTTTTTTTACGTGTTGCAAGCAAAGAGTTAAAGGTATTGTAAATACGCGGCTAATGTGGCTAATGTGTGGCGTGTTAAACAACGTGTCAAACAAGTTTCAGAGTTACTGTCAATGCAATTTATAAAGTCTGACTGACGGACTGACTTATCTCTGACTCCTTTGTCTCTCTTAATGTGCCTTAAAGTTCGGTGCACCTTACAACAAAAGTTTAAAAATAGACCATCCATTGACGGTGCACCTTATAGTCCGGAAAACACGGTAGTCTTTTTTTTGTATTTAATCTCTTAATAGAACTCTTCTTGCTTTAACATTCCTATATTCATGCTTGATTTAGCAAAACTGTAGCAATGTTTTTGCACAATAAAAAAGGGTAATTGACTGACATGAACCATTTTCATATGTATTTGCATTTTTATCTTTCTGTTCTTGGGGTTTAGGTCAATAGAGAGGTAAGACAAGATGTGCTAAAATTAGCATGCAGCTCAAAGAATGTCCAGAGAATGTTCTAACTTTATCTGAAATTAGCAACAAACACAGAATTTGTACTTTTATACACTGTTTACTTCTGGCATTTAGGTGCATCTTTATTAATAAGTGAATCACAAGTAGACAGAATGTAATATCCAAATACTATACATGTTCGTGTTATGTTTTTATGGATTCAGAATGCATGAATTAACTCAAAATATATATATCTTAACTAGCTTAGCTAGCATTTAGCTTAAAGAGGAAATGTCAGGTCAAGTGAGGTATACATAAAGTAGTTTTGAGTGATTGATGCATTCTGTCTGTTAAGATTTGGCTCAAGATACACTAGCTGTGTTTACATGAACACAAGAAATAGGAATAAAAGCCTGAAATCCTAACACACTATTCGGAATAGTTTGACCCGATCAGACTATTCAGATCAAAATTTCCGTCTGATTGAGATAAGTGGGTTATGCTGATTGTTGATCCGGTCGTAGTGCATGTAAACAATTTATTCTGATTGAGGGTCATCACTGCCATCTTTTTTGCGCCATGCGTAGACGTTGTGCAGTCCGTCTTCGGGAAGGTGTATGAGCTCTGGAGGCAGCTTTTTAATTGTGGAAATGCCGCTTCGTGCTCCGAGCAGTTCTATGAAACCGTGCAAGCAATCACGTGAACTTCTGTTACCAATCGTGCCGAGAAAAAAAAAAATGTCATTTGCGCGTATTTAAGTGTGGCCAAGATGCACATTGCTGCATTGCCTGCACATATTTTAAGTGCCTCCAAGGCTAACCCTTCCTCCAGGTCTGTGTGGCCAAGGAAAGAGTTCAGCACTGGCTCCACGTATTTAGAAAATTATGTGCAAATTGTCACTTTCAAAAATAAATAATAAATAAATAATTATAATAATAAAAAATGAAAGCACGTTCAGAAGAGTATCGCACTACATGCTAACAGCAGCCATGTTTGTTTACAATAGAACTGCGCTACTTCTTCTTCTACGGCTGTTTCCAGTAATTTAGATAGTTCTGCTCATGTTAAAATGGTTTATTGTAATCTAACTTTGCCATATGTGAACATTTGTTATCATTGGATAAAGTTTTTCAGGCCCCATGTACACGGTTCAATTCTATTTCAACCTTTGATCAGATTAAAGACATTTTGAACATGTACATGCAGCTAATGTTGATCAGAGCAGCCATTGTTATGGAATTTGTGGCAAATGTTTGGAAAGCTTATTTGCTAATGCTAGTAAGCCATGACTTCATGTCTTCGTCCAAACTACTTCATAGATGTCTACTTGTGATTAGATCATTAATGCCAGCCATAAACACATTCTATAATCTTAGCAAACAAGAGGCATTGAGACTAAAATGTCACATACTTTGCTGCCTTTTAACTTCCTTCATTTTAGAATTTTGTGCATTAGCTTTTTCTTAAAAGAAGTTAGCAAAATATGTTTAGCAGACAAATGTTTTTCCAACTGAATAAGAACATGCTTAAAAGCTGACAGGTGTTTTTGCATCAAAGCAGGATAATGACTTTTTCACTGCATTGTTGATTCCTGCATGGATAACGGAACAGACTGAATTGACTGAAGTCTTTTCCAAACTTCGGTTGAAACAGAGATGCAATGAGACTGAACAGCACGCGTTTGCTAGATCCTCTGTCGTGGTGCATCCATAGACTGTAAAAACAATGGACAAAAGATATTTTTTCTTTATCGCAAGTTATTCAAGTAATAAACTGACCAATCAGATGCCTCAGTGAGGTCGCATGTGAGGCCCTCAAATGTTTGATTGACAGCTTCTCCCGCCCGCTTTTAGTAGAAGGGACCTAGTGGAAATGGACTTTGGACAAGCTCGACTGTAGTTCCCCTAAAAACGTGACTCAGACCGACTTAAACCAAATCCCTGTCGAATCACTGGACCAATCACTGTTGACTGGTTTCAAAATGACGGCGCATGTATCAAGAAGCAAAAGTGACAGCTTTGGCTTCATTTCACGAGAGCCAGAGGTAAGGCATTTTCTATGTGTGATGTCACCCCTCGATTCGTCCATTGTTTATTTACGGTCTATGGGTGCATTCAGTCTTGAGCAATCTACAGCACTAATGCAACACATATCATATGTGACTTAGCCGCTCCACTGTACAAGCAAAGTCACCCTCAATGTAACCAGAAATGTTATCAACCACTTAGTTTTAATGTTTTACTGGAGTTTATCTGTTTGTACATTTGTTGTTCTTATAATCCAACAATTCAGGCAGCATATTTGCAGCTGCTATAATATGGTTCATGCAACACTTGTGCAGTGGAAACGCAAAAGTACTAATGTGTATAAAGTTTCAAGAGCCTGCAGAAGGATTTGACCCTAAGAGTTCTGTACTTCATTCATTCATTTGCTGTGCTTCACAGTGACATGGAGGACCACAAGCCCTTAAAAGGCAGTCGGACACCATCCAATGGGACGGTGCGCCGCGATGAAAGTGACGACAGTTTGGTGGACTACGGGGAGGGCGGGGACGGACAGTTCAACGAAGACGGCTCCTTCATAGGCCAGTACAGTGGCAAGAAAGAGAAAGACACGCACGAAGGCAACGAGAGCTCAGAGGCGCCGTCGCCCGTCAATGCCATGAACTCGTTTGTCTAACTAGAGTCCACTGCCTGGTCGCAGTGGTTGCCACGGCCACCCTGGCAAATGGGACCCTTCTTGTGGTGGTAGTTGCTGCGGTAACGGTTGCTCTGCACTTTGCCCCAGCTGCGGCTGTCACTCCGGCAGCCATGGCTACCTTTCACCAAGACTGCTGACACCTCATTGTCCACATCGTCAGCCCCCAGTCACACTGTGACTTTCCCATGAACACACATCCCCCAAAACCAATCAAAGGCAGTGTGAAACAAAGGATGTTTGGAGGGAGCAAGCAAAGTGGAAAAGCAGACAGAATGTACCACAAAATAAGGACTTTTTTGGTTTGCGTTTGACAAAAGCATGGTAAATGACCCGCAGGCAGGCAAATATGCATCAAGACGTGTTCATTAGCATCTGCATGGAGTAAATTGTGAGTCTAAGGAGTGTTTTACCACCCATGTGTTGGTCGTTTCAGATCTGGGTATGGCTTATTTTCCTATCTTCAGAATGTTAAACGGTAAGTGATATATAGATAAAAATGGCAATGGTGTCTGTCGTGGACACAGCTGTGACAAATGTGACTCAAAGTAGAAGCTAGTGTATTTTTTTAAAAGACAGACTCTGTATATATAATTATATGAATACTCAAAAAAGATGGAGGTTATATTTCCAGGTCAGGCGTGCCTGTTCGTAGAGTTGGGGAAGTCGACAAGAATCAGGGCTTCATTAGTTCAAATAATCTATGAAGTACTAGAGCAAGTTACTAAAAGTTCAAATCAAATTTGGTTTAGATTATTCCAATCCATCCAAAATATATAACAGTATGTAAAAGAAGATTGATTAGTGACTGACAGGTATATCTGGTGTTATACCTCATAGTGACCATGCAAGTGGAGAAGAAAACTCCCGCTGAACTATAGGCTCAGTAAGGGCGACCATCTGCTTTGATTGGATTGGTTTGAAAAACAATAAAAGCACCAGAACATCTGTGATTAGATCAAACGTTTTCTAAACCTTCAAAAATGACCCTCATGCCAGGATCATTTCACTACCAATCTTTGTAGATGGTACAGTTGGGACAGGGGAAGTGACATTCTTTTGGCATACTCACCAAGCTGAATGCCAAACAGAAATGGAATCTGAATTGATTGCTCAACAGCCCGTGGCAGCCTGTCTTTTGTACACCAACATTTGCCTCTGAGCTTGGCAACATAACAGCTTGTTACATCGGCTCAATACAAACCCAGTGTAAGAAGTTTCAACTCTGTCAGAGGTAATCTGGAATTTTTAAAGCTTGCCCTTTAGCCGGTGTGAGCATGCTCTGTGACCTTACTCAACTGTTAAAGCAGTTCGTTTTTGTCCCATAACTGCAGATCATGAAAAACTTCACTATGAGGGAACATCAGAAGTGGCAAACAGGCAGTAAGCCAAAGCAAATCCTCAGAGACAAGTGAGTGATCTCATTTGCCTTCTGGTAAAGCCTTGGTGACCTGAATCATGAAGCCTTTTCTTGGGTTTTACCATCAAAAGATATTGACGGGGTTACTAAACACGCTCTGAGCTCTCCACTTTGTAGATTCCAGCCAACTTGAATACAAAGGAGTGTTTCAGACCAACATCAAAATAATGTCTTAAACTGTTTGTATCCATTGCATTGTATCCATGCAAAACCCCTCCAACCATGTTTCTATTATATGATGCAGTTTGAGTAACCGTTCACAGCTTTGGTGTTTCATTTCTCAAGTGTTGCAAATCTCAGCAAAGTAACGAGATTGAGCAGACATCCAGACCAGTTGTCTTGTTCTCATTGAGCCCAGCATGTTGCATCACAGTAAAAATTAAGGAGGAATATGTCTCTAAAACAGATGTATTATAGGTATTTTTTGCCACACAGGCATCAAAAATCTAACTTCTTACCATTTTTTTTTGTGAAACAATGTTTGTATGTGTCGGTTCAAGAAGCGCCGGTCCATGTAGGGTTAGTTTGGAGGAATTAAGTCCATTCTTCATGAACAACATACGTTCCAGCTTTGTTTTGGGCCTACCACTAGGGCTGTGGATTGTTACTAAGGTGGCAATCCGATTCGATTCACGAATCAAGCTCAACGATTCACAGACGGAACCACGATTCTGACTTTTTAATAAAACACGTTTGTTGAAATATGTCAGTCTTATTACTGGATGTATTCAATTAAAATTATATGTATTAAATCACCATTATTTATACCTTTTTTTAGAACAGGAGATCAGAATCAACAAAAAATGATAAAAACACAAAGATTTCGATAAAAAGAAATGGAGTTTGTCACTTTAAAGTGTTTTTTGGTTAACCCTTTGGTTAAGTTCAGGAGTAACTTAAACAACATAAAAACATAAACTTTGCTGTTGTTTTGGATAATTTAACAACAAATCCTGAAAATGTCGGCAGAAGCAGCTGATTTGCGCTGATATCATATTTTGGGCTTAAAAATAAAACACTCAATAGTTTTATTTTGAAAATGGGAAGCTTTACTGACGCTTTATTTTGAAGATTTGTTACTTCCGGTGACAGTAGTTCTGCACATTCAACTTTTTTTTTTTTAGTTTATAAATTTAAAGTCCAGCATTATTCTTCATTTCAGAGCCATAAATACACTATATCGGTATGAAATATTTACTACACTCTACAATATCTATCAGAAAACCGCGAATCATTGATCTTGGACATCACGTATATTTGTAATCAAAATTTGGAAGGAGATTTTGAGTATCCGAGTGCTCGGATACTCGTTACAGCCCTACCTACCACTGATAAAAAAATCCTTTCAATAAGAACCGTGATGATGCAGAACACAGTCGCGTTCTGTTACATACAGAGGTAACAATGGCAATCTAAAGAGAAGTCGTAGGGTTTGAGTGTTTAAGTTAAGAGTACCGAGGCCGAATAAGAGGCTTATAGGTGAAGTACTGTGTGAAGGTACTGTTGGATCGTAGGACTTTCATAAATAGGATACACACTGTCCTTCTCATGTCTTTGTCTTCTGGAGGAAAGAAAAGCTACTGCCAAACTTCTCACCAGATTACTGCCACCGGGAACCAGACTCCGCCCCTGGTGTAGCACTATGCTAAACCGTAGCGTTCTAAAAAGGAATCCAAAGTTACTGATGGGTGGACAATGTATCCGTCAAAGTGAACGAAAACGCTTGTTTCACTGCGGTAAACACCGTAGTTCATGCATCTGACCTTTGACAGTACGTGATGTCCGGTTGAGAGTGCAGCACTCGCGTGACTTGTCTATCGCTGTGCAGGAAGTGGCTGTAGCTGGAACGTTTGGCCACACGCGCGTGTGTACAGCACATGCATGCCTTACAGTTTCTCATGTGGGTGACGTATACTCTTCCTGTTTCCACCGACACTATGGCTACGTTCGAATTCCATCACTACTCCCTAGCCCACAAAAGACTATATGATGCGGGAATATCCAGTGCCCTGGATTTTAACGCAGTTTGGACACTTACTTTTTTTTTGAGAAACATCAAATATGATGTCACAATTTTTGGTTCAGACGCAATGCATTGGTCTGTATTTGTAGTGAGCATCGATGTACACTGCTTTTTTGCAGACTTCTGTGAATTTGCAGGGCACTGGAATTTGGAGGTGGAGATTCGGACACCCGAAAACATGGTGAACGCCCTATATAGTGCGCTAACCAGAAGTAGTGCATGACTTCGGACACAGCCTATAACTCCAATGTGTTTGTGTGCGCGCGTTTGTGTGTGTGCGTTTGTAAGCAGTGTCCCTCCTCTCTATAGGATTAAATATACATGTACAATTTTTTATTTTGTTTTTTATTTTCAGAAATATTTCAATGTCTTATCATAACTTGCATCAAGTTTTTAGGTTGTAATGTGTCTGCATTCCATGTGTAGATAAATATATATATATATATATATATATATTGTTTTTTCTGTTTTATTTATTGTAAATATCAGGTGACTTGGAGTCCAGCTGTCTGGAGGAGTGGAAAAATGGCGTAGGTTGAAGCTAATTACAGTTTTAGACGTTTCATTTGGTGTGAAGTTTTATTTTATTTTATTTTGTAAGCTGAATTTGCTTGGTTTGAGCCTGTCTGGTATTGAAGGAGATTATTTTAGCTTGTTACTGAGCTCGTGTGACACCTGTATTGTTTGAGTTTGACAGTTCATGCACATTTTCTGTAATTTTCTACAAAAAGAAATCCAGTTTGAGACATTTGGAAAAACTCACAGGTCTCATTTTAGAACGGCAGGTGATTTTACACGCTGTTCTAAACTAAGAACCCCGGTGAAGACTGTGGGAATGTGGGCTCAGAAATATGCTTTAAGAAAAGGGATTTAGCATACAGTGAGATGGCCTGCATGGACACATAGGTGCACATTGGTGTGTAATAAATGGTGACCTTTCCATGGGATGTATGACCCTAATATAACAAAAGCATGAAAGACTGTCCAAATGGTTCACTATACAAAATACCATTGCAATTTTTTTAATGAAGTTTTAAAAAAAATCAATAAATGTTGCTTTCAGGATTTGGAATCACTCAAGTTTTTTTGTTTTGGTTTTTATTTTTTTAGGTCAAAAATGAAAAAGTGCTTTATCTTCATCTACTGGAAGTATTTTTTTTTTCATAATAAAAGCCTATGAAGGAAAAAAAACCACCAAAAAGTAAATAATTCGTGTGAGATTAACAAACGCCTGGTGTTTTACCTTGATGGGTTTCTGTTCCTAAAGGTAGAGCTCTGCTGATTTGCAGTGGGCAGCACCTAGCTTCGCAGTTTTGTGAAAAAAAAAAAAAAAAGGAATGTTCTCATAAACAAAAACAAATAAGAAAAAGACTCCTAAAGTTCAATGTATAACAGAGGAATGATCACAAAGGGAAAGTATACAGAAAAACACTTCTGATCGTTGCTGTAACCTGGTCATAAAAATGAATAAACTGGAGGCCCCCAAGATGTTAGTTATCGGCTCCTGCCTTAATATGAACTGCCAGTTTTGTATGAATGGCCTTTTACAGTGATGGTTATGAAGCTGGCGAACCCTGGCGCCAACCTTCCATCAGAGGCAATGTAGGGTTCAGTTTCTTGCCCAAGGACACTTCGACACATGGGCGGGCAAGGCAGGAATCAAACCTGCAATCCTTCAATCACAGGCTGACTGCCCTTTCCACTGCACCACGGCCGCCCAAAGTCAATTGGCTTTTCAGTGAAGGTGGGCGATAACACACCAGTAGACGCCCCCCTCCCCAAACCACATAAATGAGTTCCTCACTTTTCTTTTTAGAAAGCGTCTGTTCACAAGCCTTTTTTTGATCTCTGGTATGTGTGATTCCTGTGCTGACCTCCAATGAACAGTGCCTGTTCTTTTAGTAATCACAGACTGAATATATATCTTTATATGATATATATATATATATATATATATTTATAAAAAGGAGCATTTTTATATGATATAAAAATATAGGGGTCAGTGACTGGCTACTCTTAACTTGTGACAAGGGTTAAAATGTTTAAAAAGTAATAGATCAAAAAACGGTTCATGATTTTTGTTTCTCCATCAATGATTTGGCAATTTAAGGAGCAAACTAAAAAAAAAAAAAAAAACATTCAACACAGATTCAAAATTGGGAGCACATACTTCTGCAGAAAGCTCTTCTCCACATTGAACTTCAAAAAGTCCAAGTACAGGTTCAGACTTTCTGACGATCATCTTCAAACCGTACTGAGGGTCTCAGCTGCTTCCTCTCTCAAACCAAATGTGGCTCACTTTGGAAAGGAAGCACTGCCAAGTGTCCATTAAGAAGTAGACATGAGAAGCCATGCCGGGAAGAATCCATTGATGGAGGTTAAAGAACTTTTCAATTTCAGTCTTATTTTGTGTTTAAACAGTTAATTATTTAATAAAAAAGTTAATTAAACTGTGTTAATAAGGACGTTTAAATCTGAAAACAGCAGATATAGAAAACTGAAATTTATTACTGATTTATTTACTTATTGATTTTTAATATGTTTATGTATTTGTTGATTGAGTTTTATTAGGGTAGTTATTTTGTACAGAAAACAGTACAGTTACTGTGTGCTTTTCTACCTTCATTGAAGGCCCAAAACGCTTTACTGTCATGGTCCCATTCACACACACATTCACACTGATGGCGGCTCTGCTGCCGAACACTGGGGCCAACCTTCCATCAGAGCCAATGTGGGGTTCAGTGCCCAAGAGCACTTTGACACATGGTAACTGAACCTGCAATCCTCCGATCAGAGGCCAACAGCCCTTTCCACTGCACCACGGCCGCCCCATGTACTGTCCTAGGATGTGTTTCATACAAATTTACAACCAAAGAAGGGATGTGTCTGTTGAAGATTCCTTCTTCATCTTTTTTGTGTAATAAAATTAAAATAAAAAAACTGAGTAGATTGGAATTTCTTAAATTTCTGATTCAAATTAGCATCGACTACCAGACACCCACGAGCTGCATGCGCGCACATGTACGCTGAGGTTGCGGCCCAGCCACAACCAGACTCTGCCTTCAGTGGCAGAGTCAAAGTGCTTTATATATATATAAATAAAAGCAGGAATACAATAACAATCATGACAATAAAAGTTGCTGAGAGCTCTCTGTTTACACTCTCTCTCACTAGGTTACAGTCCCTCACACTCCCAACCTAACGTTAGTGGTACGATCTCTTTCAAACTGCATTTTTTTCGTCAGCTCCTGATTCCCAACAAAAGGCAGCACGACGGACCAGGAAGAAGGAGCACATCGCTCCAATGTTTAAAATCTTTGCACTGGCTCCCAGTCAGTTTTAGGATCGACTTTAACATGAACAGACTGACCCTCCAAGAGCCCTCAGGTCCTCAGGTGCATGTTGGCCCCAAAGGTCAGCCAAAAAACCAGGCCTGGCCTGTGGAACAGCCTGCCCGAGGATGTGAGTCATCCCCTGTGGAGGAAAAATTCAAAACGAATCTTTCTAGCATAGATTTCAAGGAGGGGTGTAACGATTCATTTTAACAACAGTTCCATTCATATCAGAATTTGTCGTTGCTGATGCGATTCAAAATCGATATTGGTTCATTTTTGATCCAATTCACTGACCTAAGATCGATCCTGGACATCTTTAGCCAAAAATTCCATATATTAGAACACTCTACCACACTGTATGGTCACATGACTTTGCAAAATTCAAAGTGTTTCCACACATTGGACTGTAATGATGGATTCATCCTTTTTTGCTGCCGTCACGTGTGTGCTGTCCGCCGTGATGGTTTTTATGTTATAGTAACCTAAACCTACCAGGCCTCCTTCCAAAGGGCATTTTCTCACCAGATTGATCTAGTTGGATCGTAGGAATAGAAATCAACGAATCCACTAATCGTTACACTCCTACTTTAAAATGTTGCATAAATTCAACACAAAAAGATTTTTAAAAAATTACTTTTAATGTTAGTAACACAATCAAATGTCATACTTTTTTTTCTCTGTTTCCCAAGCAATTAAGAGTGGTCCGATTTAGCTGATGTCACTTAAATATTGTTTTTTTTAAATAAATTCTGTTTGCAATATATACATATATATATATATATATGGTTATTTATTTTGTAAAACACTTGAGGTGTTCTCTAGCAGGAAAAGTGTTCTATAAACAAAGTTGAATCTGACGAGAAACGTTTAATTGGACACTCCATCTGTATTTTGCACGTCTGTCTGATGCTTTAACTTTGATTTAAACATTAATAATAGATTAGAGTGAAGGTCATTTGTGATGCACAGCACGTGGCTGCAGATGTTTCGGGTTTCCTTCAGTCAACCTGCTTTTATTTGTCTTTATTTGTAATAAATCTTCATCCTTGTAATCATGAAGCTTCATGTGTGTGTTTTTTCATCTTCTGCTTTGGTAGCAGGATTTTAATCCAACCCCTCCTGTCCTCTCCTCTCCCCCCGGGATGTGCCGCGGCGTGATGCCCGCAACCCTCGCATCCACCTCACAGAAGGACCAATCCGCGGCTCGTGCACGCCGCCCCGCCGCGCGCGTCACCGCCCTCCATCCAATTAAAAAAAAGTTCACGTTGGGACGCTCCACTTGTGCGCTGTGTTTGTGTGTAGAAGTGTGTGGGATGCGGTTCCGATCCAAAAAAGAGACGGCGCGCCTCCCGATTCCAGTCTCATCCTGAAGGTAAGCGCATCCGAGGCTGCGCACGAGTTCTTATTTTTGGGTGGTGGGGGAGTGGAGGTTGGTGAAGTGGACGCGGCGGTGGAGTACCGCAATGCAGACAGAGTTGCCGGAGTGGTGTCAGGAGCTGCGCAGACGCCGGTGCGCAAACGCCGGCGTTCTTTCGGCTCCAGGACGCGCTGACAGACGCCAAAAACACCAAAGTGACAAACAAGGGGGAGAGAAGAAGGTGGAGGTGAAGGTGGCCGCAGCTGGAGGCGCCATGGCAACCGATGCTCCATTTCCTGGCACCTCCCTTGGTAGGCCTCCCAGACTCTCTGCATCCTAATCCAGGATTATTACGCAGTCATCTCCTCTAGAAACCCAAATAAATCTAAACCGTTTAGTTTTGTTAGCAGTGTTCTTTTCATGTTACGTTTGAGACAACATTCTGATTTCAACTTTTCCTGTTCTTGGAATCAAACCAAAAATCTACTAAAAAGTCAAATAAAATGGAGATGGTTTGGGATTGTTCATCTGGACTGGGTTTAATCTGACCTACATTTCTCTGGTCTGTCCAAAGAGGATCTGCCATGTGGGATTATTGCCGTGGAAATGCAACAAAACACTGACTGGGACCACACCAAGGTTTTATCTATAGTGGGCTGATGTAAAGCAAATGCTGCAGTGGTGAGTTTGTTGAGTCATCAGGATGGCTGTGGAGCGCTGCAGCTTCTGTTTGGGCTCGGATTCTGGGCTCTTATTTTGTGGGAATCAGAGCTGGATGGAGTTCTCGGCTTCTTGTGAGGATCTGTTTGCTTTTTCAAGTGTCCGTTCCTAGTCTGCCCTGCTTTCATTTGACAGTCACACAGTTGTTTTTCCAGTGGTGTAAAGTACTCGAGTAAATGGATTTTGTCACTTTACTTAAGTTTCTTTTTATTTTTTACCTATACTTAGTACTTGTGCCGAGTATTAAAAATATCTGCAACTTTTACTCTCTACTTGACTACATATTTGATTGAATATTTGTACTCTTTATTTACTCCACTACACTTACTGTTACTCCTCACATTTACTCGAGTAAATACGAAATGTGACGAGTAACAGTAATCGTTCATTCAAATGTAGTGGAGTATAGAGTACAAATATTCGATCAAAGATAAAGTAAAGTAATGAAATCCATTTACTTTAGTACTTTACACCACTGTGTTTTTCTGACAGGTGTCTGTTCTTAATGAAGGCTCTTATTCTGAAGGTTTGAGCTTTGTCTGGTTAGTCTTTCATTTTGGTTCATGTTTGAGCGTTTTGGGTTCCACACCACAGACCTACAGACCTTTTCCAAACAACCTGAATATCATGAATAAGTGTTTTCCTTTCTGTCTGCTGGTGCTTGAATCTTGTTCTTTTGATCGTCCGCTGATGCCCTTGGTCGTCTCTTTTGCTGGGACATCTTCCATGAGACTTTTTGTTGATCTTTTTGAATTTTCTAAAATCTGGTTTTTGTGGGTTTTATGAGCTGGAACCCCAATTTATGTATAAATAAACAAACTTAAAATTAATTAAACAGTATGGCCTCACTCCATATTCTATGGAAGTTCAATGTTTTTGTATGGAATTATGAAAATAAATACACTTTTCCACGACATTACATTTTTTGGAAGGGGTTTGTTTATTTAAACCTATGTACATTTTTTTTAAACTCAAAATTTCAATAGAAATTATACAGTTACATAGTGTCCTGTCAGCAACTTTTTATTTGTAAAATAGGCCAAACACTGTGGAAAGAAAATCTATTTTTCCCATTTGTCTATTTCTTATTGGATAATCTGTGTAGTTTTGCCATATTTAGGCACAAATCCTACTTTTAAGGAAATCGCTTTTTTTAAAATCATTGGTATCTATCTATCTATCTATCTATCTATCTATCTATCTATCTATCTATCTATCTATCTATCTATCTATCTATCTATCTATCTATCTATCTATCTATCTATCTATCTATCTATCTATC
>BSAI01000030.1:1800098-2068588 GCA_036245035.1 Adrianichthys oophorus
ATCTATCTATCTATCTATCTATCTATCTATCTATCTATCTATCTATCCAGTAAGCATAGCTTTTATACTAGCTTTTACAATACCTAGATAGTATATAAAAAGTAAACTTCAAGTTTTCTGCCTCACTTTTAGTATAGACTAAGTCTACTTGTAGTACACTTCAATAGACTACTTTTTGTTAAGGGAACCCATTTGGGAGATTTCCTGAGTTTCTAACAATGTTTGGAACTTTATTTTTCCAATCTTGTTCAGTCTTTTAATTTGAAAGGCTGCGTTCGTACAGAAAATAACAGAATAGAAGTATTTCATTTTGGACAAAACCTGAACTTTTAAAGAGTCACTAGCTAATCTAGAAAAATTTGTTTGATTTAACCTTTAAAGACCACAAAATATTATGCGATCCACAAATGATAGCAAATCAAGCTTTGAGACAATATGTTATTGAACAAAATTCATTTAGGAATGGAAACAAAAACAAAAGATTTGATCTGTCATCATATCCAATTGAAGTGTGAACAAAAGAAACCAACTTTGCAGTCATTTCAGCTCTAAAGGAACTTATTAGAATCAGGAAACAAAATATAATTTGAAACATTGCAGCTTTTTGAGCTTTCCATTTTTTTCTGCAGCATCTTTGAGATTTAGGCTCTGAGTAGGAAGCTCAGTATCGGTCTGCTGTCCTTTCTGGATAAAAGTCCATTTAAAGACTCTGTACATCCTCCTGATGACCAGAAATACAAATGTGTCCTCTGTAGACGACATTTCTAATCCAGAATATCTTCCAAACATTACTTACTACTGAATGAACTCCTTTTGGTATCAACGGAGGACAGTGAGGGCTCTACAATAACATGGTGGGGGTTATGGGAAATGCAGTTTGTTGTCAATTTAAAAGATTTGTATAACTTCTTTAAAAAATATATATTTAAAATAGCAGACAACACCTGCAATCTTGGTAAATCTGCAAAATAATTTCTAATCTGCGAGATTTGTTATGTTATAGTAACTCAAGTTGTTTCAACCATGAACACAGAGATTCCTTCCTGTATTTGTGGGGATCTAACATGTATTTTTTAAAAAAATCCCTCTAAGTTCTTTCTGATCCTCCTGTTTGTTTTTTGTTGCATCCTTCGTGTCTGGGACTTGACTGCTGCAGCTCCACACCGCTGCACTGCCATGTCCTCCTGCAGGGGTGCTGTGTAAGCATGTGCAAGGACGCAGCAGGAGACGGCGCCGCAGAGCATTCGAGCACATACCTGCTCAGCCTGCATCTTTCTGCTGACTCACCCTCTTCCTGTATTATTGAGACGCACAGCTCGATCCGTCTCCTGCATTCAGGTACACGTTAGTGCGTTCATATGCAATTTGAACAAGTGTGTTTTTCCGTCATCCGGTCCAGTTCATGCCGCCTCCATCAGCCACCTGCATTCCTGCATCTAAACTCAACCGCCGTGAGTGGCTGTGCCTCCCATCATGACTTTCCCCGCTTTACTGCTGCTGCTCGTCTCCTCCTCTGTTCCTGCTGCAGGTGAGCTCAAACGCTTTTCTCTGTTTAAAAAAATTGGGACCAGGCAGGGCTGACGTGAGGATGTTTCTTCTTTTTTTCTAGTGGCGGTGTTGTTTAATGAGCCCAGGATTTTTGGAGGTGAGTTCCCTGAACAATGATGGGGTAAAAACTCAGGGGTGGGAGGAGTTCCTTAACCTTTATACCGTGTTCAGGTCAAAACTGACCAGTTTTCAAGTGAGTCAATTTTGACCTAAACACAATGTCAGGGTTAAAGAAATTGCCATTAGTTCCCACGCACATAGTTGTGCCAATTTTCCACTTTTGACCCATCCCTGTGGGAGCAGTGAGCTGCAGACACAGCCGCGCTTGGGGATCACTTGATGCTTTAACCCCTCAATGTTGAGGGTCAAGCAGGGAAGCATTGGGTCCCATTCTTAGAATCTTTGGTTTGACTCGGCCTGGTCATCCACGTTAGCCCGTGGCTGCCAGCGCTCGGAAAAGACATAACATTGGTTTTATAACCTCAAAATAGCACACCCACATGAAGAAATGGATTTCTCTAACGCGCCACAAACGTAACATGAATCACCCTACCGGCAGATGAACAGTCGCCCTAAGTCACTACGACTCCTCCAAAAAAAACACTTTCGGACGCAGCTACAGCTTCAAATGCTTAGACAATTGAAGCAATAGGGAGGAGCCAGAGGGGTAGGGAAGCAATTTGAATTTGGTCTAAGTCTCTAGATCAGGGATAGGTAACTCCAGGCCTCCAGGGCCACATTCCTGCATGTTTTCCAACATACCATGCTCTGGCATGTTCTCATTAGCTGGACACGCCTGAAGCAGGAAATCAGTCATGAAAAGGGCTTGGATATCTGGAAATCATGCAGACACTGCAGCCCTCCAAACTTGTAGCTGTCCACTTGTGCTCTAGATGGAGGTTGTCTTGGGTTACACACCGTTATGGCATTGTGTGGCGGTTGGGGACAGTGTCTTTGGACCGCCAGACTAAGGTGGTGATCCCTCTTTGTGAATCCAAGAGACCATATGGGGATCACGCTCCTCAACCTCCCTGGAACAGTTTACCTACCCTAGGGCTCTGGACAGGAGACTTTGGCCATTAGTGCAAACCCCTGATTCAGGAGGAACAGAGCAGTTTTCGTCCTGGTCATGGATTATCTGATCAGCTCTACACCTTACAGTTCTTGAGGGTTCATGGGAGTTCAACCAATCCAGTCTACATGTGTGGATTTGGCAAAGGGCTTGATCTTGCATCTCATGGTCTTCTGTAGGAAGCACAATGGGAATTTAGGGTCCGTGACTTCCTACTACAGGCCGTCCCAACCATAGTAAGAACTCGTAGAAAGTTGCGTAGCTACACGTGAACACAAAATGTTTTGAACACGGAAGCTCCAAATGCACATTTACGCGCGTTTACATAGACTTCATATATATTGGAATAGAACTGTGAAAGAAAAATCTTTGGAGCAAGATTCACGAGATTCGTACCTCTTCAACATCTTGCACCAAGCCTCTTCCCACTGTAGCTGGCGGACATACGCTGGTCAGCAGTAGCCAAACAAAAAGAAGATCCACCCTTCTCATCCTGTATAAACACGTTTAGCCCCACAGGCTAAACGCCCGCTCTTGAACGCGCGTTACACGCCGTGGGAAACTCAGTCACCTGGACGGAGTTTAGAGTAGAGCCCCTGCTCCTCCACATTGAGAGAGAGATGTATTGAAGTGGCTCGGTACCTCCCTGGAGAGGTATTTTGAGCACGACCCCTTTGAAGGAGGCCTGGAAAGACCCAGGAGGCATTGGAGAGACTATGTCTCACCCTGGGAGTTCCCCCTGCAGAACTGGAGGAATGTTCTGTCACGAGGAAATTCTGGCGTCTCCACGTGTCTGCTGCCCCCGACACTCAGCTCCAGATAAGCAGGAGAAGATGGATGGATGAAATACAACCTTTTCTGCAGAACCTAATAGATCTTTTATCATTTTACCAGAGGAGGCCACTGGCTATGGGCCCATATTTGAAGAGGAGCCGGTGGATGTGGTCTACCCTGAGGATTCACCGGATAAGAGGATTTCTATGAATTGCCGGGCACGTGCGAACCCACCGGCTTTCTACAGGTGAGAAACAGCAAATCCTGAACATCGTAACGGTTTATGTTTTGTCTGCATCATTTGGATTTCTCCGTCACTAGGTGGCGCCGTGATAACTGGGAGATCAAGCTGATGGAGCAGCCAGACGAGCATTACAGTCTGGTTGGGGGGAACCTGGTCATCACCAACCCCATCCAGAAGAAACATGCTGGGACGTATGTGTGCGTGGCCAAGAACATCTACGGCACTGTCATCAGCAAAGAGGCCAGAGTCAAGTTTGGATGTGAGTCCATTACAGACCATTGACTGTATATGAGAGCTGGACCGAGTGGGTGTGACATCACTCATAGAAAAACAGCTTACTTCTGATTGACTGAAGTCAATTCAGTCGCCTTTTTTTTTCGCAATATGGACGTCGCCATGTTGGATTGGGTATGGGTCAACATTTCTATGATGATCACTCTCGCCAATCAGGAGTGAGCTTGTTGGAAGTCTTCACCCCTACTACTGAGAAGCGTGCTCTGGGGAACATGTCAATCAAACATTTTGAATGTTTGACGTCAGACCCTCTACTTTTATTGAGGCATCTGATTGGTCAGTTAATAACTGGAGTAATTCACACTGCATAAAAAATATCATGAAAAAATGAGGATTATCAGGAACATGTTAGAAAAAAGGCATCAGATCAGGAAGAAGGTATCAGAGCAAGAAAGGTTATCCTGACAAGTAGAATGATCTCTGTAGAAGTCCATGGGATTTTGGCTTCTTGGATTCAGTGGGTACTTCCTGTTTGGAACATGAGGGGGAGGGGTCACTCAGTCCAGATCTCATATACAGTCAGACAGATAGACTCAGCTGCTAATGACTGCTCTCAATTCTGCGTTTGAATACAAATGTAAAGGACGAGTTAGTTTTGTTACAGTCCAATGATCTATGTCAAACAAACACTCAGGTCCGTTTGTTACGTTTGTTTCGGGGAACTCCTTTCATCAGCAGTACAAACACAGATGGACGATCCACTACTCAAGAGATTACCGTCAGACATCGATTCTGTGAGATAACTCTCATTGGAGCCACATTTTCTTCGAATGGTTCAGAGCTAACTTTGCTGTGGATTCAAATATCTTGGTCGTCAAGCATTAAGGTTGGAGAGTGGCTCAAATCCCAGTTTTTGGGCAAAACACTTTACCCCAAATTAATGGTGTGGTCACTTCCTGTGTTGTATGCTGACACATTCCAAAAGAATGTTTCTCACAACCTCGAAGTGACTGTTTCCAAACATGGAGAAACCTTCAAAGTAAAAGATTGGGGAAAAAAACAACAATTTATTCAATTACATTCCTAAAGACCCACTTTGATCATCTTTGATCTATTTCAAAAGCGTTCCAGGTGTCTTTCAATTATGATTATACTTTTTTAGTCAAAATCGTGTCGTTTTCTAGAAGATAGTGTCTGCAGAGTGGTAGTAGTTCATTAGAAATTCCCCTCTAAGTTATGGATGGTACAGTTGGTGCGGGGAAACCCCGCCTCTACGTTGCCGTCCCCATTGCTGAGAGCTTGGAGCACAGCCCTGTGGACCACCCACCGTGTTTTTTACATCACAAAGAAGCTCTTTTTCAAACTGCATTTTTTCGTCTGCTCCTGATTCACGATTAGCATAAGGAAGTACTCAGAAATGCAGGTGTTACAGAGGCATGTACAGAAATCCAGACTTGTGTTTTAATCTTTTACTGTTTCTTCTTTATTTATTCAGTTGTGGAGGAGTTTCCTGATGAAGAAAGGGAGCCGGTCCAAGTGAAGGAGGGACAAGGGGTGGTCCTTCTGTGTGTCCCTCCAAAAGCCTGGCCGGGTATGTTTACAGCCTCCAGTTGATAAAGAAAATCTAAACTTTTGAACATTTATTTGATTGCTAGGATACTTAACCCTTTTAGGATAGATTTCTTTATTTAAAAAATAAATCCTTCCATTTCCATTGCAGAGGAGGTGACCTACCGATGGATTTACAACGAGTTCCCTGTGTTCCTGCACACGGATCGCCGCCGCTTTGTCTCCCAGAAAACAGGGAACCTGTTCATCTCCAAGGTGGAAGCTCAGGATGCAGGAAATTACTCCTGCTTTGTTTCAAGCCCCATCATTGGGAAGAGTGTGTACTCAAAGTTCACCACTCTCATCCCCTTACCCTCAGACGATGGTCAGTCCCCGCCTTCTTGTGACATCACAAAACAAATCCAGCTTTCCTCTGGTCTTTCATCAGCAGTTTCTTTTCCTTTTCTTCCTCTTCAGGTCAGGAGAGAAAATATCCTGCAGACATCCGTGTCAAGTTTGGCGAAACCACAGCCATGCTGGCCTCCAACATCACACTTGAGTGCTTTGCTCTCGGAAAGTAAGACCTCTGTGTTTTCTCAACATCTAAACTAACATCAATTGATCATAAACCTGAATGTTGACGTGTAGGAAAGCAAAACACAAGTGAAAATAAGAGCTTTTTTTGATGAAGAACAGAATATTTTAGTAAATTGTGGCTGAAAACAAACTCAGCATAATCAAAAACAAAGTATTACTTTGTTGAATCAACACGTTCAATACATCCAATTTCTGAACCTGTTTTGTCCCTTTCGGGGTCACGGGGGGAGCCTAACCCGGCCACTCACTGGCGAAGGCAGGGTACACCCTGGACAGGTCGCCAGTCTGTCACAGAATCACACTCGCATACACACTTGCATTGACACCTAGGTACAATTTAGAGTGACCAGTTAACCTATGAAGCATGTTTTTGGATGGCGGGAGGAGGCTGGAGTCACTGGAGAAAACCCACGCATGCACGGGGAGAACATGCAAACTCCACACAGAAAGGTCCCCCATTGGTGATTCTGTTTCAGGTCCTCCAGCCAGGACCTGAACTGGGGGCCTACTTGTTGCGAGGCAAGAGCGCTAACCACTGTGCAGCTCCTACAATGACACCTTCGATGTTGGAAATAAATCTTGTTCCCATGTTACTTTATCTGCCTTTTAAATAGTACCACAATTGGAAGGAACATGCATTTATGGCGTAGCAAAGTGAAAAATGTGGATTGTGTTCATGAAAATTAGGCAAATTTGGACTGCCAATTCCAAACAGCTTAATCTGCCCATAAGGTGACTTGACTTTCCACAGATGTATGTTCTTTGCAAGTTTAAGCCTTTGTCACTTACGCAAAATACCTGTACAAGTGTTTGAGTTGTTGGGTTGTCCAGACCCATGGCGGGTCATAGAGAGGAGTGGCCACATCTTAAGGGGAGCGCATGTGTGTTTGGTAACTCGAAAAAACGGAACGTACAATTGTCTTATGTGTGCTAAGTGTAGCGTCAAGTGTTGGGGAGCTACATTCCCACCGCCCTCTCTCTTTAAGGGGACACTATCAATGAAAAGTCGATGTAAATGCTCCACAAAATGCACGCATTTTAATTAATCAGTTCAATTAATCCTGGATTTTAAAAAATCACTGTTTGATGAAAACTGGTAATTTTTTTGGTCTAATTTCCAAATTCTTAAGTATGTTCTTTTGGTCAAATTCTTGTTGTTGTTGTTCCCTTCAGTCCGATCCCTCATATCGTTTGGAGGAAAGTGGATTCGACGGATCTGCCAGCAAACCATGAAATTAGTGAATCAGGAGCCGTGCTTCACCTGTACAACGTGCAGTATGAAGATGTGGGGGAATATGAGTGTGAAGCAATCAACACCAAAGGGAAGGACTGGCACAAGGCCTGGCTCTACGTGGAGTGTAAGTGTCGGAATGCTTTGAATGGTTTTCTCTTGAGCCAGGCGGACCATGATGCTGTATGAGTGTTTTTTTTAATAGCGGCTCCCGAGTGGGCGGAGACCATCAACAACACCCAGGTGGACATTGGGTCGGAACACACGATGCGATGTGTGGCGTCAGGGAAACCCTTCCCTTTCATCCGCTGGTACAAAGATGGATACATGGTAAAAAAAAACAAAAGGACAGAGGCATTAGCTGAGCTGTGGTAGCATATGAAGTCAGGATTTCTATGTCCTTTTCTTCTAATTATGTCCATGTTTACCTTTAAAGTATGGTAAAGGTGAGCTCAAGTTCTCCAGTCTCACCTTTGATGACTCCGGCATGTACCAGTGCATCGCTGAGAACTACTGGGGCATCAAATACGCCAACGCCGAGCTGCGTGTCATTGGTGAGCGCCCCTGAAAAAATACAATACAGTCTAAGTGGGTCTAAAAGTACTTCACACCGCCGACGGCAACGCATGTTCAATCCATCATTTTCAATAAAAAGTCTATTTAAACGTATATGTGTGTTTTGGGCTTCCCTGTTCAAAACTGTCGAGTTAACACATCGCTATGCAAGTTTCTACAACAATTTTTAGACTCCACGTATAAAACGCACAGTCATTGAACGCGCTAAGTTAAATCAAGTCAAGCTTTGACAAATTAAGAACTCAGATTTGGTAGCGACATATGGATGGCGTCCCTTTTAATTTACAAAAGAGCCAATTGTTTAAAAATTAACCATGGAGGAGAAATGTATCATTGTGCTTTGTGGCCGGCCTAAATTATATGACACCAAGTCTTTCATATATTGGAATAGAGCTGGGAAAGAAAAAGACCGGAGTAAGATGCGCAAACTTTGCAATGCTTTGACATTTCACACCAACCTGGCAGAAAGACCATTGAAGCCAAGAGAAGCCCCCCCCCTGCTCATCTAGTGTGACCATTGTGCTCAAAGTACGTTCAAGAATGCGCATTCAAATCATTTATTGCAAATCCCTCCCATCAGCCTGTGCACCAACGTTTGAGTTCAACCCGGTAAAAAAGCAGCTGCTTGGGGCTAAAGACGGGCGAGTGCTGATCGGGTGCAAACCCAGAGCAGCCCCCCGACCCCGCTTCATCTGGAAGAAAGGCGAGGAGCTCCTCTTTAACAGTACACGGTCAGTTCAGATGGTTTGATCCCACTAACGTTAACAACAAGGAGTTTTAAACAAGCTTTTTCTTTGTTTTGGTTTGAAGAATTTCTGTCATGACTGACGGCACTCTGGAGATTCGCAACGCCACCAAAAACGATGAGGGTTTGTACACCTGCTTTGCTGAGAATGACAGAGGGAAGGCAAACAACTCTGGTTATCTCACCATTACAGGTATGTCTGTAGACCCCAAACATGCTTCAGTTAAAGGACCCTTGAAGTAGGGAGTGATCAGGGAGGTTAGAATTGGAATGTTGAAATGTGAGTAAAGATTTATATTTACATTTTTAAAAAGTCCATACATTTTTGATGTTGAGATGATGATGCCTTGCATGCTTGGGGTGAACTCAAACCATGGATACATAAGAGCCTAAACTCTGACGGTGGTTAAGGGCCTGTTCCTGGTGATGAACGGGGGTGGAGGAAGGCCAGTGTATCGTTGAATGCAGAGAAATAAACACCTATGAATTTAAAAGTGAAAATTTTATTGTGATTGGCTGAGGAGAAGAGATAGCTACTTAGCTAGTGGTTCAGAGCGAAGGCATACTGAATTTTCAACACAATAAGTAAGAAACTTAAAAGCTTTGATTAAAAAAAAAAAAAAAACAACAACAGTGCACCTACTGTATGAAGGACTATGGATTAATTTTTGTTGTGTTGTTGCAAACAAAGTTGGGCGTTCTTTCGAAAATGCTAACATGGCTAACGCATAGCGGTGTTGATCTTCAAATCAGTCCCCATTTAATCACAATTTTGATTACAAATATATATATATATATATATATTTATTTATTGATCTGTTCTTGGTCAAACTCAATGAAATATGGCTTATTTGCATAACACACCCCCTAGTAGTAACTTTGTAAATTTACCTTATTTCAGATACTTTGGTTTTCAAAGTAAGTCAGAGTGTTACCTGTCTGTGATGCTGGATGAAGAAACAAACTAACCAAGATAACAGATTTTAACTTTTCCTTACATTCCTTTCAGCTTACCTCAATTTCACTGGACCTACTGACCCCAACTTTCCTATTTTTTTTTATTTCACAGTTTTTAACTTTGCAAGTATCATAGTTTATGATTACCTTTTTGTTTTTCTGTTTGAAGAAATATTTTAGGGAGAATAAAATGTCAATTTTTTTTTCAGTCTAATCTAGGAGTGAGGTATAAAACCCATATATGACCTCATCAAAATTATATTTAGTTTTGAGAAAAAACATTCAAACGGTAACTAGGACATTTTATCAAATAAAAGTACTATTGCTTACATTGATCCACCATATTATCAAACGATGTTGATCAAATCTTGCATTTGTCTCTTTATTTTGTATGTACATTCTCTCATTAGAGGCCACCAGCATTACAATAGCGCCTGAAGACAGTGAGGTGAAGGTGGGAGATGAGGTCATCCTCAGATGCAGTGCTTCATACGACTTCATGCTAGACATCACATTTGTCTGGGCCGTGGACTTCCGGGTCATTGACTTTGATTCTGAGTGGCAACATTATGAACGAGTTATGGTAGGAGGAAGTGTGAAGCTTTAGGAAACATTTTGAGTGTGCATGACCCTTTTCCTTCATGTTTTTATTTTGTTGGTTTATCTTCTGCTGGTTAGAACCAAGACGGGACTGGTGACCTACGAATAAAAAATGCACAGATTTGGCATGAAGGGCGCTACACCTGTACAGCCCAAACCGTGGTGGACAGTGACACAGCATATGCTGACCTCAAAGTTGTGGGTAAGTTTTTGTGGGGAAGCTTCAGTTTTTTACAGTGTTCCCTCATTTGTCACAAGGGGTTACATTCTAAGAATAACCTGCAATTCATGGTATCCACAATTTAAGATTACAGATGTTTTAAGACTATAAACTCCACACTACACACTTTATACACTTTTCTCAATTACAATTTTTTCACATTTCTCTTATTTAAACTCTCAAAGCCCAAACATTCAGAAAACTGTCAAAATGTTTGGTAAGGTGGTATGGTAAATACACTAACATGGATAATGTATAGCTTTGTTGGACTGTGTTTTTTTTAACGTTACTCAAGGTTTGGAGTTAGCGTAGTCACATTAACATTTTAGATGGTGGTATCAGTCTGCCTTCTTTACATGAAGCAAACAAGGTTGGGAGTTAAAAATATTGCGTACATGCTAGCACGGCTAACGGTTCTAATGCAGCCAATGCTTCTAACGTAGCTAACGCAATTAACGCTTCTAATGTGGCTAACGCTTCTAACGTGATCATTGTTAGAAGTGGCTAACCCTTCTAACGTGGCTAATGCTTCTAAGTGAGCTAGTGCTTCTAACGTGGCTAACACTTCTAACTTAAGTAACGCTGCTATTGTGGCTAACACTTTTACATGGCTAATGTTTCTAATGTGTAGCACGTGACTAACAAGTTCTAGATTTACTGTGAATGCAGTTAATAAAGTCTGACTGACGGACTTATCTCTGATTCTTTTGTCTCCCTTATTGCATTCTTAAAGTTCAATGCGCCTTACGTGTGACATAAGTTCAAAGATAGACCATTTATTGACGGTGCGCCCTCATGCGGAAAAAATGATAATTGTTTTATTCTTGTTATTTATGTTAATAAGATGAGAAATACAGCAGGCTATAAAGTTGGTTGCATTTCCACATAATTACCCAATCTCCAGGTGTCCCTGGGCCTCCTGGCGTTATCCGCGTGGAAGAGATCGGAGACACGTGGGTGAGGCTGGTGTGGACCAAAGGAGCAGAGCATAACAGCCCTATTCTCTACTACACCATTCAGACGAGGCACTTCTGGGCTTTGAATGAAGACGACTGGAAAAATGCTAGTACCTGTGAGTACTACCCTATACCAGCAGGGGGAAACCTCATTCCACTCAGAAAGTTATACTTTTGCCCAAATGGCTATTAGCTGAAGTCAAATGAGCTATTTCTTTGGATGCCATGTTTGCTCTGCAGCTCCAACCTTCTTGGATGGAACTGTGGAGAAGGCAGAGGTGACAGACCTGTACCCCTGGCTGGAATACCAGTTCAGAATATTTGCGACCAATGAGTATGGATCTGGAGAGGCCAGTATCCCTTCCCTCAAGATCAAAACCTGGGATGCCCGTAAGCACATACGTTAAAGTGTTCAAACGTTTTACTGTTCATCACATGTTAAAGAATAGGAACGTTCCCCTTTCCAGCTCCTGTGGTTTCTCCCACTGATGTGGCTGGATATGGAGGAAGAAATGGTGAAATCGTCATCACGTGGAATGTAGGTGTTTCCCAATCTTAATTTATATTTATGTTAATTCACTTTTAGACATGTCTCTTTCCTTCTTTAGCCTGTACAGCCATGTTTTTTCTATGGCAAGAAATTCGGCTACATCGTGGCTTTCAAGCCCCACGATGCTTACGACTGGTGGTACGAGACCATCTCTGATCCAGAGACGAGGCGGTACGTTCACAAAGACACCTACTTCGTTCCAACTGAGGAGGACTTCCAGGTTCGAGAGTTCCAAGTGAAGATAAAGTCTTTTAATGTGAAAGGAGATGGACCCTACAGCCTCACCAAAGTCATCTACTACCCGAGAGATGGTGAGGAGGACGTTTGTGGGAGAATTTTTGTGATTGTATCAAAAAGTTCTACTGCACTAAATATTTTGATATTGTTTCCTCTGTTTTCAGTTCCAATAGAGTCTCCAACAGACATCTATGCCCGGCCGGTGTCCTCCACTGAAGCGGTGGTTTGGTGGCTCCCGGTGGTGGACACAGGAACAGGCCTGCAGCAGTACGTCGAAGGATACCAGGTACAGTCCAGACAGTTCAAATTTTAAAGAAAATGCAATAAAAAGAAGTATCTGATTAAAAAAAAAAAAAAAAAAACATTTAATTTTTTTAAGCAAAGGAAGGTTCTTAAAAATATGTTGATCTATTTTAAAAGTGTTCCCAGTGCTCTTTTTTGAATGATTTTGTATTTTTAGGCAAACATCTAAAAACCTTTGTCATTTTCTAGGACATTTTTTCAAACTGCATTTTTTTATCTGCTCTTGATTCACAGTGGTTTGAATAAAGAAATAATTTGAAATGCAATTTTATATATAATTGTCCTCCATCATCAGAAAAATTCTACAAGAACATGTTAAAACACTAAAAACACAATATTCATCGGAGTGGATTTGAAAGATTTTTAAAAATGAGAAAGAAATTATTACAATTTATTTTATTTAAAAAAAAAAGAAAGACTTTGAAAACGTTTGCAGTTTTAGTAAAAAAAAATATGATTTGTGTACATCTTTTTTTAAATGTTAAAAGCAGCAACTGCATTCTTTTCTAAAAAACACATTTGGGAAATTCTCATTGACTTAAAGAATATAGCAGCTACAAAAAGTACAATTTGAGTCCAGGTTTGATTCTAGCAAAACAAAATATTACGAATCTGAACAAACATATGTTGCTACTTGCTTGCAAAAGTATTCATACCTCTTGAACTTCTCTACATTTTCTCACATTATGACCACAAACATAAATATGTTTTATTGGAATTTCATGTGAAAGACCAACACAAAGTGCCACACACTTGTGGGTCAAAGTCCCTCCGACGTGTCTTGGATCTTCCCCGAGGCCGCCGCCCAGCAAGACATGGTCACAAGCCAATCAAAGAGCAGTTCAGATCCCCCTTCATGAGAAGCACATTTGAAGACTCTGTTACGGCACCTGGATTGACGTCACTGGGGCCCCACTCTGGAGCCAGGCCTTGGGTTGGGGCTTTCTAGGCGAGTGCCTGGTGACCGGGGCTCCTCCCTTGGGCCCTGGTTGGGTCCAGCCTGAAGAAAAGATGTGGGATTACTCTCCCGTGGGCCCACCACCTGCAGGAGAGCTCAGAAGGGGCTGGTGCGATGCGGTTTGTGTGACCACCAAAGGCGGGTTACTTGGCGGCCCCAGTCATGGAACTTGGCTCATTTTTAAATGTTTTTTTCAAAATAAATCATTTGGTCCTTCAACAGACTGGCGACCTGTTCAAGATGTACCCCATCTTGGTCCAGCAGTAGCTGGGTTGTCTCCAACAACTCTGCGACTTGTTTTGATCTTGGATGGGTGAAATATTCCCCCCCATCAGCTGACAGACTTTCTGTCTTCTAAGGTTAAATACTGGAGGAAGTATGCTGATCCAGAACCAGGAGCCAATCGCATTTTCGTCCCAGCAACCGTCAACCAGACCAGGCTGGAGAACATGTTGCCAGACTCGCACTACCTCATTGAGGTCCGGGCCTTTAACGGGGCCGGCCTTGGGCCCCCCGGAGAGCACTGCGAGATGTTCACAAAGAGACCACGTAAGACAAATCCAATAATTGGAAATCAAATGTTTTATGAAATTCAAATGTTCAATAAACCCTTCCTCTACAGCACCACCAGAACCCCCCAGGATGTGGCGCTACATCAGCTGGACAGGAAAGTGGTTGTACGTGTGGTGGGACCACATCCAGTACGACTGGTTTGGTAACATCTCCTTCCCTCTTTACTATAAGGTGAGTGCAGGAACATTCGTAACTAAAAAGCAGGACCAACATCTACAAACACGTTAGGCGAGTTTGAAACCCACCATTCCCTTCGCAGGTCATGTTCAGAAAAACAGGCTACTACTACGGGAAGGTCTACATCACCGGTTGGCACTTTATGGACTTCCCCATGCCTCAGGTCGGAGACTTTGAGCTGATGGTGCGTGGCCGATACGAAGGAGGGGATGGCCCAATCAGGAAGATTCGGATTCAGGGTATGGCTCAGCGTGGACGCGGTTGCTTAAAATGTTTGAGGTTCCAGTCTGATTTGAAATGTTCCTCCTTCTGCAGGTACAGCATGCACGATGACGCCCGCGCTCAGCGCTGTGTCGATGGTGCTACTGGCGCTGTGCGCTGTGGGATTTGAAATTTAGCCCCGCCCAAAGTGGGAAGCAGATTTCGGAAACCCAAGACATGGATCCAACGGATGATTTGCTCCTTACGACTTTAGCCACTGATAGCCCCCCCACACATTATTACTCTGTAGTGCGTTATTCAAATGTAACTATACACTGACAATAGTTCATTCACAGACACATAAAGCACTAAATGTACAAACAGCAGCATTTGTTCTGGGAAAGTGAATAAAATGATTGAGTCTTGCCAATTAACAGGATTTAAAGCCTTTTTTCTTAAGGAGCACTGACTTATAAATGTGGGAACAATTAAAAACATAGTTAGAAGCTTTATTATTTTTAATCAAGACAAAAAACCTGCTTTGTTTTGGTACTATTTCATGTCGCGGATGAGGAAAAAAGCTTCCGATTTTAATAGAAGATCCCGATGCTTACACAAAACGGTAAAAGGAAACTTATTTTTGAAGTTTTGGCCTGCACATTTAAAAATAAATAATGTACATTATTGGAGAGCTAACGATGACTATGTCTAGAAACTTTGAAAAAAGTACACTTTTAATGAGCTTCAAGGTCGCAGTTGGATCCAAGTTTTGACTGTTACAGAAATGCTAAAGTTGCTGTTTTATTAAACAGAATTTAATCAACATCTTTATGTTCTGATTTTTTTTCTTTTTGCATCAAATCAAATAGTACGGAATATAGATTAATATAGTTTTTACTTTGATGTCCCTTTTGGGGTTCTGTAAAATAGTTTGTTAGGCAGTGTTTAAGACTTCTTAACCAACACATTTTGCAAAAATATATTTATAAAATCACAACTAGCGCTGTCATATGATTGTTTTTTTAAGGGATTAATTAATTAATTCGATTATTTAATTTGACCAATCTATAATGATAGCTGTGAAAAGCCTCATTTCGAGGTATTTTCAATAAGATTCACAACATTGTGGCGCAGTAAAAGATTAAAACATTGCTAAAAAGTGGCTTCAGGAAGTTTTTTTTTTTTTTCACTATAACGACAGACTTTATTATGAGACTTCTAGCCTTTACTTTTACAACACTAAGGGGTATTTTTTTGTAATTTTGAACAATTAAGAACAACCAAGAAGAAAGCATCCGGTCCAGAGCGCTCTAACACGTCAAACACCAGTAGGAACACTTTTCTGATCAATCAAAACATGCTGATCAGAATCTCAATAAATATGTTGACATGCCTTATTCCAGTTTATCACAACTTCAAAACAGCAGAAAAGACTAATGATTTTATTGTTTCCTTTAGCCTGTTTGATGAATCTGATCATTTTGAAGACTGGGATGAAGCAGAAGAGAAAAGAGAATCTAGGGAGGAGGAGTTGAGCCATGCGGAAAGAGGGGAACTTTCCCTCTGAAATGAGGTTTTCTTCAAATTTATCATGACGTTCTGCGTTTATACAACTTTCCTCCACTGCTGCAGAGTGAGCTTGGTGCAGGCTCTGTAGCCGTTACCATGACAACGTGTCCGCTTTTAATTGATTTCATACTTATTTTTTCCGTAAGTGAACATGGTAGAATGCACTTCGATGAGACCATTTTTAGAAATCAATGGAACTTTTGCAGAAGAAACAGTCTAACGTGATCAGACTTCCCCGTTAACCATTAATTCCTTGTAATAGACACCTCGTTGGGGTATATACTTTTTCCTAATAGATATGTAATAGTTATAGACTAAAAAATTAGATTAACCCGATTTAAGAAAAATTTACGCAGTAAGTTGTCTGTAATTAATTAATTACAATTCCCACAATACTTTGACACCACTAATCATAATCGTAAATGGTTTACATTATGGAGCAAGAAAAAAGGCAGAATAATGTAATTCTCACGGGATTACCGATCAAAATCCAGGTGAGGCCTGCCAAAGCCACCGCGAACAGCAATGCCGGCGGTGCTGCTTCTGATCCAGGAGGCAGCGTGGAATGTCAGATGGAATCATTTTGTAGGTTTAAAGGGATCTCCCTGGATCTAAATAACACCGAGTCCTGCCGGCCGCTCCCCAGAGGAACGGACGCAAGCAAACCAGCGATTCTTATCAGGTTTGTGAATCAAAAGCACAAGGTAGCTCTGATGAAGCAAAGGAGAAATCTAAAAGGAAGGAAGGACGTCTTCGTTAATGATCATTTAAGAGAAAGACACGCAGAATCGCCAAACATGCCAGGATGTTAAAACGCCGTAAGGAAATACTAGACACGAGGGTGATGAACTGCAGGATTTTGGTTAAACCACTTGGTCATCCGCAGCGGTCTAAAGCAATTGTTGTCAAGAATATGAAAGATTTGCTGAACAGACAAATGGAGTAATAAAAGAGCAATTTCAAGAAAGTCACAGCGCCCGGGATCTTCCACTATCTCTAATCCACATCTGTGACCCTGATTTCCAGCAGAGTTCTGACCTGCAGACAACGTGATTGCTGCAACATCAGCTGCAGACGGACAAGGACCCTGACAAGCAATGTTTGCAGACAAAACACAGAAGAAAAACTTTAGAAACTCTCTTCAACCCAGAAGGACAGCTGTTAATCAGGCAGCCGAAGAGGGAATACAATCCACAATCAATAAACAGAATATGGACCTCTTCATCGCACAGCATCACCATATAATCACAACAATCAACTCCCTGAATCAATTATTGATGATTGTTAAAATGATTGATCTGTAATCAGCACTTCAATTGGTTTACTAAAATGGGACTTTAACTACTGATTTTTCAAATGAAAATAGTCTGCACATAGTTTCAATCTTTGATACTTGATATATATTCATTTATTATTATTATTAATATTTTTGCCTATGGATAAAAAATCTGCTGTTGATTTAAACTTAGCTGCTTGATCTGCATATGCTATGATGAATTCTGAAATAATCGTATGCATAGTGTCATGATCATAATCTATTTCATCTTGTCAAATGATTTATTGAATCTTAAGAATTTTTAATGATCTGAATCTGTCTTGTAAAAAGCTCTGAGTAAAAGTTATGAACCGGAAACTGATAACATGTGTAAACGAGATGATTAGGCGGTGGTGGGATTTTATACGTTCGCTTCCTTCCACTCCCTTTCAAGCCATCTACAATTATCCGATGTTTGATACGTCTTTGTATGGGTTTAAACATTTGTTGATTGTACTGTTTATGTTGTATTTCTTGCTTTGAATGCTTGAAATAAACCATTTCAAATCAAATCAAAGCTCGTTTATATAAGAAAGAAAAAGAAAATTACTGTAAGAGTTTAGAAAGAGAAAAAGATGGTTATATAAAAGCTGTTTTTGCACCAAACAATGGCAAAACAAACAAGTGATAAATTGGAACGTTAAGTTGGCAGGTTTAAAGTACAGTTTGGGTTCAACTCACAACCTCAAGGTTCAATTCTAATGTTTCTGTCTGTTTTTAAGCAATCTACATCCTCTGAGCCCCTGAAGAATGAAGAACTTAAAAATCAAACTAAATCCATTTCTCTTTGATTAGGTGAATAAAGTGAAAACGGTACTGAGGTTGTGTTGTTTTCATGGAAGGCAGTAAATAGGATTTGTTGGTCCAGCAGAAGCTTGAGTGTGTTTGTGTGGAAACACTGTACTCTTTTTGGTTGTGTTTGATTCCATGACCGCCCACTGAAACCCAGCGAGGGATGGAGTGGTGTGGATGATCGAGCATCAGACCGGCTGCTGTGTTCTGGACCATCAGAGGCTGCTGGGAAATCTGCCCGTGAAGCACTGAAGGAGTTGAGGCGGAAGATAACCACAGCCTGTGCTTGGAGTCTGGAGTCACTCTGAGTCAGAGATCCAGCCTGAGATTTCCCATGATGCAAAGGGCTAAAAGTCACAAACCTGACGGGAATGGAAAATAGACCAAAGAGCAGCTCTCAGTGTGAAGGTTCTTCTTTAGTTATTTGACAGACAAGAAGAATGTTTTAAAAGTCTGTTGGAATATGTAAGATGAAAAAGAAAAAAAAGCAACTTTTAAAAAAAATACTTTTGAATATTTGACAGGCTTAACCAAAACTAAGAAATATTGAAATGATTGTTCAATTTACAAAATACAAAAAAAAAAAAAATCCAAACTCTGAAGATTTGTGGTGCAATCAAAAATATAATGAGCAAAATATTTGTTTTACAGTAAAAATATATTATCCAAAAATACTCCTAAATGTAAACTCACAGACATATGTAGTTAGAGTTTTCACCCAATGTGGGGGGAAAAAATTATTTTGGTAAAATATTTGACATCAAGATGACAGCAAAATACTACTACAAAATCTGAGCTAGTAATACTTTGCTGGAGTATTACGAATTTCATTAAACAAATTTGGGGTTTAGGAATGATTTAAACAAAACAATTGTCACATTTCTGAATAAGCACTCATTAAAATCTTCATAGCAACAAAATGAGCAATGTGACAACGTTGATCTTTTTCTTTGTGGTCATTTCAACCTCTACTTTTTTATATGTAAACACTAAAAAGGCTGAAGGTTACTGTCCAAAAATGTGTTGCAAAGTGAAACGTTTGCAGGAGACCAATCAAGACAGAACCTGGAAAAAATGTCCAAACTTTATTGGAATATTATTTTAAGGGGAACAAGGGTGTTTGAAAGAAAATACTTTAAAAGTAGAATTGTAAAGAAAAATATTCATTCAGCCATCATTTACTAACATTAACTCAAAGACAATGCCTTAAAGATTTTTTAGGTTTTTTAAATACTAAAATGTATAGATTTTTAAATAAAAAAGCTACTTTTATCTTTTTTTTTTCAATTTTAAAAAGTAATTTTATGCCATGTTTGTGGAAAGAACCTTCACGTTTTTCCTTTTAAAAAATGTCTTGCAAAACATATCTTATTAGTTAAAATACTACTACTACTACTATAATTATTATTATCATGGAATCAGCATTTACACAAAAGACATAATAACTTCACTGTTTTAAACAGGCTGTCCCATAAATGTGTGAACATTTTATTTTTTAAAGCAGTTTCGGAGCTAAATGTACAAATAAAAAGTAACGTTTGTTTTTTAATACATTTTTGTCATTAAAACTTTTTTTTCTATTTTTTATAATAATAAACAAAATAATAAATCATATTTAAGGGCCTTTGTATATGAATGAATGTGCATCAGTGTTTGAGTCAGTAGATGGCAGTACTGTCAATAGCTTACACCTTTGTTTTACCCTCCAGCCCTTCTATATTCCAGTCCCTTGTGAAAGCACTTCTTTTATGTGAGAACTGACACACCCATCTCCCCCACATGTGATAAAAATGTCTCACTTCAGTTGTCCTGAAACCCTTCTTTTCATCCACACAACAGCACCATCATGATCACTGGCTTTTAGAAACGTGCTGCAGATGATTTACTTTGCTTCAAGTCCAGCAGCAGAATCATGCCTCTAATATCTGCTGATGCTTTTAAGGGCTTAAGAAAAAAAAGGGATTTTCAGTGTCTGTGCGCTTCTACTCTTGCTCCATAGTCCCTCTGTTTGTACCCAGTGCAGTAATCTTTTGGGTGGATGGCTTGTATCTCTCCTGTTTCCATCTCCATTACCTGTTTTTTCCCCTTCCCCACAAACAAATTGCGTGAACAGCGTCTCGTGTGAGGCTGAAATCAATGCCGCCATCATTTACAAACAATCCCAGCAGAGGCGTAAAGGTGGCTCTTCTTAGGCACAGGGGGAGCGGGTCTTCCTCTAGACAATGAAACTGAAATGAAAGTCTCTGATCCGTCCTTCCTTCAGATTTGATGAACAAGCTCATGGTGGATCTCTGTGAAAAAAATGGAAACATATTGATTGTGTTTTTAGTTTGAGACCAAGACTGAGATTAACTAGAGCTGTGGAAGAGCCTTACAAATGCAGGGTATTTTGGACAGTTTTGAAAGAAAGCTTACCATATTTTCCACACAATAGGACACACTGGATTATAAGGCGCACCATCATTGAAATGTGTTTTTGAGTTTATGTCATATATAAGACACCCCGCACCGTTAGGTGAGACAAAAGAGTCAGAGATAAGTTTGTTAGTCAGTCAGACTTTATTAACTGCTAATAGAACTACACATTAGCCACGCAAAAAAGGTTTGCCATGTTAGCGTCTTTATAATACTCCTAACCTTGTTTGCAACACAAAAAAAGACAGATATCGCAAAAAGAAACGGTACTCTGACTATGCTAAATTTCAACCGTGTAAGCAGCAAAATAAAACATATACATCAAATTTCGACACCAGTACATGTTAGCCAAGGTAGGAAGTTTTTCACGATAACTGTGACTACACTTACACCTAAGCTTGTTAGTAACACTTGTTTGTAACATGAAAAAAAGTAACACACAGTCCGACTCCACTGCATGTTAGCCATTTCAGCGTAGCCAACCTTGCTTAAAACATGTAAAAAAAAAAAAAAACTGATACAGCTAAAGCAAACGCAACTTTAACTATGCTAACTCCCAACCATGTAAATAACACGTAAAACAAAACAGTCCGACATGTCACATTAACCATATTCACATATTTCTAATAACTCCCAACGTTGTTTGTACCGTAATAAAAACAGAATGAGACGCTAAAAGAAATGTGAACTGCAACATTTCTACTGTGACTACGCTAACTCCCAACCATGTAAGTAACACATAAAGAAAACCCCAGTCTGACCCCGCTACACGTTAGCCACGTTAGTGTATCTCCAATAACACCTAATTGTGTTATTCAGCAACTCATGCAAAAACTGACTGACATTTTGACAGAGTGCCGTGTACCTCTCAAAATCACTTCAACATCAATGAGTACAACCAGAATTAATACATATATAAGGGGCTCAGATTATAAAATGCACTGTCGTTTTGGTTTTTTTTTTATAATTACATTAAGGCTTGTCTGTTCACTTTATTGTGAAGAAAATACAGTAAATGGTCCCAGGTAGGAAAAAAGGAAGGATGCTTGTGTTTGTTTTTGTGCTGGCTTTTTGCTGAAATGGTTTTGGATGATGTGGAGGATGCACTTCAGGCAGGAAACAGGAAAGCTGATTTAGTCAACTCATCTCATCAAGGATAAATATGCACGGTGAGATTCAACAGTGAAGATGCACCGGGACAGCTATGAGTGACGGCGAGCTTCCTGGAGAAATATGATCATAACACTGATGCAGCAGTGACAAATATCAGCCGAATGAAGTCACATTAGAGGAAATAAACAACCGAGCCCTAACACATATGTGGCAAAAGCATGTTTCCACCAATTTTATTTAAATTTTTTAAACCCCTAATTTAGGAAACAGTAATTTAAATACCCACTCTGATTAAAATTATGTTTTTAACATTTTCTTTTGGCTTTTTTCTATCGCTGGAGGACATATTTTACAAAAAAATCTGCCTAAAATGTCATTTCTGAGTATTTTTTTCAGTTCAAATTGTTGTGCATCAGTTTGCTACATAGAGCTCTCAGCAGCGGGGAGAGGAAGGGCGGCGGGATTACCCCACGCTACCGGTCTCGCCCACAATTCAGAAATAAATTTCAAATGAACTAATGCCGCTCTGCAGAAACCATGTCCTAGAAAACAATAGTTTTTTACATTTTGTTTTACTATAGTTAAAAACGTCAAAATGAAAGACCATTGGGAACGCCTTTAAAATAGATCAAAAGATGATTGGATTGGGCCTTTCAAACAAAAAAGAATTTCAAAAAGGTTTTTGTAAACGCTGGTAAAAAAAAATAATCATCTTTTGGAAGAAGTAGAATTTATTTTGTGAAGGCACAAAATCAACCCTGAAACTCTGAACCTGATTCTACACTGTGTGATAGTTTCACAGTTTAAAAGTAATCTCTTTCAAATAGGAGGATTACAAAATGTTCCTTGTATGGACAAGAAAAACAACCACTGTAGTAAATAGCTTCTGTCTTTGGGACTTTAATACTGGATTGTATTAAAGCAAATAACATTTATGGCCAAAATGTCCTGTAGGGGCTCAAAACGGATTGAAAATCCTTCTTTCCAATCCATCCAAAAGCTGGATAAAGCACACATACCCGACTATAATCTGCATTTTCTTTATGTCTTTTATTATCAGAAAAATGCCACAAGAACATGTTAAAAACATGCTTTTCATTGTAGTGGGTCTTTAGTAATGTTAAAAATAAAGCTGAGATATTTTTCTCAATGATGTCTCAGCTTATTTTCTTACTATTTTCTGGGACATATGTGTCATTTTCAACCAATTACAGATTTTCCAGTTTAAAAAAATCATTTTAAGTTCAATTTGTCAGGAATTTGAAGCAGATTCAACCGTGCATAGATATAGTGTAATGTGTTGAAACTTTATTTAACTGAGATATGACCTAAAATGTACATTCATCCAATCAAATCACTGCATTAACCCCTTAAGTACCCAACCAAGAAAGATCAATATATATTTTTTTCTGCTGCTTTTTGTCTTGGGGAAGTAATAAACACAATCAATGTTTTTAATAATATGTGTTGTGAATGCCTACTGTTTTGTTGAGCAGACAGTTAAAGGGTTAAGCTTCCTTTTTAAATTTGTTTTGAAAAAAAGCTGCTCTCTTGAAACAATTCCAAGTAAATCACGTAATTTAAAAAAGAAGTCCTTTTATGGTCATTTAAATGACCTAAGCATCATCTGTGATAGTGGAGTTGAAATTGGAAAGAAGCAGCAACTTAAGTTGCTCAAAACTTGCTCAGCTAGTTATTTTCTGCCTCTTACAAGAACTTAGGGCATCATAAGAAAACAGTATGAAGTCCTTTAACCCTAGTTCCCTTTTCCAAGTTACTCCTCACTCACAGAGGTTGTACATTTTTTCAAGAAAAAAGCATTACCACTATTTTTAAGCAAAGTGAATGTTACCCTTGATTTTGTGCAATAGAAGACTATTGGCGTGACAAGTACAGTAAGTCACGAACAACAAAAACCTGACCTGTGAGAAAAACACAGAACACTTCCTTATTTTTTCAACTTATTGAAGTAACAATAATGCTGGCTACTTCCTGCTTGGGTTTGATTGGGTAAGAGAGGTGACTGTGTATAGAGAACTGGACTGAGCGACGTCACCCATGGAAAATGCCCTCCGGCTCCAGCGAAGTTAAGCCAATTCAGTCGCCATTTTTCCGCTATATGGACATCGCCATTTGGAGTCAGACGACAGTCTGAGCCAGTCTGATTCAACGTTTCTATGGCAACTACTGTTGCCAATCAGGAGTAAGCTTGTTTGAAGTCTACACTCCTTCCACTGAAAGCGGCTCAGGAGAATCTGTCAGGCAAACGTTCAAGCTGGGGACAAGCAGGCTTTTAGTGAAGCATCTGATTGGTCAGTGATTGAATAACTTGAAATAAAAAAAACATGAAAAAAATTAGGATTAACAAAAATAGGTTAAGAAAAATGTACCAGAGCAGGAAGGGTTTTTCTGAAAAATAGAATGACTGAGTTAAAGCTTTTTATTTCTCTATAGAAGTTTATGGGATTTTGCCAGGTACGTCCTATTAGGAACGCGAGGCGGGAGGGGTCAGTCAGTGCTGTTCTCTATAACCAGTCAGTGGATGAAACGGGTGGTGGTGTCAAGTACGAAAGTAATAGCCTCTTCCACGGGTGGTTTATGACCCTGTTTACTCTGTGAAAAATGACTTGGGCACTTATCCTTCTTCCTGGTGGTGGTACTTTGTCAAACCGATGGTGGATGGAGGAAGTCTCTCCCCATTAGAGGACAAAAAGAATGTGTACCTTAAGCTGAAGGGCACCGTTTTAGATGTATGGCACCAGAGGAGAGTTGATTGCTCACTTGTACAACACACCCACCCACAGAAAGCTTTCTTCTGTCCAGTGACTAAACTTAACTGTGGATATTTTACCCAAGATGCCTACTACCCTGCAAAGCTTTTTCAATTGCTAATAAACACCCGGATTACACCCACCGTTGTGTGACTTGTTTATATTAAGCTCATTAGTCCCTATGCCAAATTTGCAGTGACTCTCCAGGACCCCCCCCACCCCCCACCCCACTCTGCAGCCTGCTTTGGCAAAAATGTACCCAGACACAAATTCCTCTCTCTTGTCATCTCTGTCTTGAGCTGGCACATGATACTTCCTGGTGCTGATGCCAGTGAAATTCTTCCCAATCCTATTTGAGCTTAATTAAAGATTAACAGCGGCACATCCATCCAGCCAAGAGCCTCTCCTCGTTTTATACCTTCTGTGCCTTTGTCAAGGGGATGTTCATTTAGTGCAGTTGCTGAAATTAATGGGATCTCCACAAAAACACCAAGAAGAAGAGCAACTAAGCCTGTCTAATGGCACACTTGAAGGACAAAGACAATTGCTGGTGACAAAGAACATAGAAATCTCCCTTTGTTGAGATAGGGAGTGAAGACAACATTTAGATTTAATATCTCTGTGCGATAGATTAACAACTGTTTCTGTCTCAAGATGTCATTTGCCTTTTCAGTTCTGTAAAAGCTGGATTTTAAACCAAGTTTCTGAAGACTGGTGAAGAAGTTTCTCTGTTAAAAGGCATTTCCATGCAGGGTTTTAAAAGCCAAAAGAATACCTGACACTACTCGCAATAGGTTAGGGATTTTGTTATTTATACGAGTGCTTTTGGTCAGATTCTTACTGAAATTCATAAAAGTTCCTTTGATGTTACTGATAATAATAATAATAATAATGAATGATAATGAATGAGATAATAGTAATAATAATGAATGAGAAGAAACATAATTTTATTAGTTTAAAATGTATTCCAAAAAGTTAGGACAGTAATATTGTCCCAATTGATAAAACTGACCACTTTTGACACGGTTAGTTTGGTTTACTGGGACCATCTTTAAGATAGTCAGTCCCAATGAACGAAAATGGCCATGTCAGTGACGGGTATTTCCACCGTTTGCCGCAATGACAGCTTGACAGCGACGCCTCGTGATGTTGTGTTAAGGCTATGCGTTCCACTCTTCTACAAGAACTACATACAGTTCTTCCAGGTCAGGTGGGGCATTTGTGTTTGCCTCAGTTGGTCAATGATGTGGTATATGGGCTTCAGGTTAGAGGACATTTCTGGCCAAACCTGCAATGTTGCATATCTCCACAAAGGTACTTATCTCCGCTTCAGAATCCGCTGGAATTACGTTGATTGTGTCAACGGTTGAAGAGTTTTTGTAGTTGAAGGAATGTCAACGCCGGAGCTATTCTGAAGCTTTGTTTCCACTGAGTGGTACAGTATGCCTTTCCATTATAAAGTGGACCCATTAAGCCGGCTCAAACTGTACCATTTTTGGGCCCCTGTTGGCTGTAGGTCCATTGAAAAATGGAACGAACTGGTTAGGACGGAGCTACTGTCGTCACACAATGAAACCCACTGATTGGTGGAAGGTCATCATGACAAAAGAAAGCGCCAACATTTCTAAATAGTATTCATGACATTTTTTGGCTGTATTCCTCTTGACCGCCTGCAATCTTCTCTCAAACAACATTAAATGCTTTGGATATGCAAAGTACCAAAACCAAGCAAAAATAAATGAGCTGCTGGATGACCTCCATTGTTGTTGTTTGATAGCTACACATTTGCTTTAGTCGCACAATCACGAGGCAAAGCTACACAATCAGTCTACACCCCGCATGCTCCATGGCGGTCTAACTTTGAGTAGAAACGCTCATCTGAATTCAGTCTAAACTGGACCGGACCACTCGGTGGACACAAGGGTTTATAACACCGGAGGCGTCCTAGCCCTTCTGTAACATCCAGGACTTGACACATACGAGCTTTGGAGCCAACTAAATGACCTGACACAAATAGCAACCATCCAGCTGAGCAGCTTCTTGGTCTAGCAGGACATTCTGTACAGTTAAATGCACACTAAAACCCAACCAACATCCTTCCATACACTCATTTCTTACAGACCTGTGAGCTTCTGCAGCCTAAGGCAAAGAACACAGCAAAGATTTACACGAAAAGATCTAACAGAGGTGCCAGCATCTTCCCAGATATCAACCCTAAGAACATTCCGATTTATTTTTTTTGGGAACAATAAATTTGGGCTGAAATTTGTTTCTCCTTAGTTTGGAAGGTTCAAGGGCTGACAAATGGATACCACAGCGACTTTAGGAGATACAAAACGAAGAAAGAAAAACAATGAGGTAATCTTCATAAACAAAGCATGCTCCTTGTCAGGATTATTCATTTCATTAATTTTTTTATGACTTGGAAGAAAATGTCACTACTCTCTTTATGTAAATATGTCTGTATTTGGAAACAAAAGCTTGTGTTTTACAAATCCTCTTCTTTGCACATGTCTCATTTTACTTTCTTGTGATCTTTATCAGCGTTTTTGAGTTATATATATATATATATATATATGTGTGTGTGTATTTGAGAAACTAAACTTTTTCATAGAAATTAGCTGTTTTTCTTTCAAATTTGACAATTTTGTGTTAATCCATCTCTGATTTAAAAGCTCCTCTGAAATACTATGGCTCAGATTTCTTTTGTTTTTGTCTCAGAATCAAATCTGAACTTTTGATCATATGCTTTTGCCATTACTGTGGGGTTTTGTTCTCTTATGTCTTATCTCCTTAGCTAAAGTCTATAAAACCTATCTCTAAAACCAAACTGAAAAGCACAGAAGTAACTGAGATAACATGCAGTCTATACAGTATTTAGACGCAATCAACTTTTTAAATTTTATGCTGCATCCACACTGGGCATGTGTCGTGTTCAAGAACGAACTAAACGCGGGTTCTTGAATGAGCTGCTCCTTTTTACCGCCAATGAAAGTAACTACACTTGTAAGAGGCTTGGTGTGAAATGTCGAGCCGGCGCAAAACTCACTAATCTTGCACCAGTGATTTTCTTTTACAGCTCTATCCCAATAAATGAAAGACTGGACACAAACAGCAATTATTAATTTCCTCTTTGTGATCAATTTTCAAAGGATTGTCACTTCTGTGAAATAAAAAGAATGCAATCCATTCGTCTCAACCAAATCCAAATCCCTGATTACTCAAAGTTCAACTGGTTTAACTTCAGTGTGCATTCAGTGGCTGTGCGTTTTGTTCGTAGAGCCCAAAACTGGACTTAAAACCATGGGTTGTGATACATGAACTCAACAGTTTTGAACGCAGAACAGGCAGGAGATAAGGCAGGATTTCTGGAAAACCAGCAGGAGGCCGGATTTGGGCACCCCTGACTTAGACTTTTCATTGAAAGTTGTCGCTTCAACACACGTTGCTGAGGCCGGTGTGAATATAGAATCACGTGTAGACTGGCAAAAAACAAAGTAAAATGACATCTTCTGGTGGTTTTAACAGGTCTCTACATTTGAGACCAAAAGCTTACTAAAGTTTTAACTGTGAACATGTCTCTCCCTCAGGCTCCTGCTCCTCAGCCTCTTTATTCCAACATGCCGGGATACTCCGTTGATCCTGACCACTTGCTTGGGATTGTGGGGATTGTTGGCACTGTCCTCAACCTGCTGGTGGTGGTGCTAGTGTACATCTACACTCCTGTATGATGTGTTTTTAAGGGGATGTGATGATAAAAGTATGGCCTGCTGTGGCAGTACAGTCATGTTAATTGTTTGTTTTTTTACTTGTTTTCTTTTCTATGAGCCTGTCCTTGAATTATAGTGATTGTTTAGCTTTCTACAAAGCGGTTTTGCGTATTTTGCCAAGAACTACTGTATTTTCCGCACTGTAGGGAGTATCGGATTATAAGGCACATCATCAATAAAAAATGTTGTCCTATGTAAGGCGCATAGAACTATAAGGTGCATGAAGATTGAAAAAGTCAGAGATAAATCTGTCAGTCCATCAGACTGTTAACTGCGTTCCCAATAACTCTAGAAACTTGTTTCTAGCATGCTACATGTTAGCCGCGTTAGCATATTCACAATACCTGTAACTCTCACCCTTGTTTAGAATACATAAAAAAACAGACTGATACAGCTAAAATAAATATTACTATGACTACACTAACTCCCAACCTTTTAGTAACGTGTAAAAAAAACAGTCCGACACTACTACACGTTAGCTGTGTTAGCATATTCACAAGAACACCCAGCTAAACATTTTGACAGAGCACACTGTACCTCTTAAAACTGAAAACAGCTCCGACATTAATCACAACCAAAATGAATCCATGTGTACGGTGCTCCAGATTATATGGTCATTTTGTTTGTTTGTTTTTTAATTGAGGCTTTGCGCGCGAGTACTTCTGAGTACTTCTAATCAAGCCCTTTGAACTCACCGGTCAGTGGAACTTCTTCTGTTTCTTTAAACATCATTTACATTTAATTTTTGAATTTATACACTTTTATTGTTTGATCTTACGTAAGAAAACATTAAAAAACAGTTTGATCTCAATTTTTGTTACTTTTGCTGTAAAGAAATAAATTTAAAGAGAAATAAATGTACTCTTTGGAATTGAGTTTTCTAACCAGTTTCAAGTTTATTGTGGAATTATTGTTTTATACTAAAAAAAACATCTGGAAAAAAAAATAAGAATCTGGGGTTCTACTAGAAAGATGGATATCAAGCATTGACACAAATACTGCTTTAAAGATCAATTATTAGAGGAAATTATGAAGGTAATTTAAAATAAAGGTAAAAAATACCCCAGACTATGGCTATGGTCACAAATACAACCGCCACCGCGTGATGGGGAGGGATAGATTTTTGTTGAAAACAGTTGAAGTGGTCATAAATGTAGTCAGGCAGCCGTCAGCTATGCAGAAATAGCCCGCTTTTTATTTACCCCTGGGATACTGGCGGCAATTCAAATGGACAGTCACCATCCGGAGACATTGACACATCATCCAGTCAGAGCTGCTACTGGTCAGCAAACCGTCCTGTGGCTGCCCAGCTGTCATCTGATTTCGTAATGGTGTCATCCCCGCCTGTCACGAAATGTGCCTGGGAAGCCACTAACCAATGTCAAGTTAAATTGTGGGGTTGCCGTTACATTGTGACTTTTTCTTAAACCCTCCACATCCGCCACGCAGCTTGGAAAAGTGCGACTGCTGCCTCCCGATTACGACTGTCGCATTTAATGAAAAACTTGCAGTTAGGTCGCAGCGCGGTGAGATTTTGTGGATATGTGACCATAGTCTACTGCAGATTAAAAGATAATGGATATACGACAAAATATTCTAAATGAACATTTAAACTTATTGAAATATGAAACTAAAACTGTCTAATACGCCTTTTACATGGATGTTTATTCGTAATTACGCTGACACAATTTTTTTCACAAAAAAAATAAAGATTCAATCTGAGTACTTTTTGTGATTGAAATACTTTCTTTTCTGTTAGATATAAAAAAAAAACTCAAAAAGCAGAAATTCACACAATTAACATTTAAGCTCCAGATTTATGGCATATTTTACTACAGAATTCTGCTTGCTTTGCAACATCAATGTACAGGAAAAGCATCTTCTTAAAACATTTAAGTATAACAAAGAGCTAAAACAAACAAAGCAGAAAAAAATAATTAATGAAATTGCATAATCTGTTATTCCTCTTAGAAATCTGTATGTAGCATTAGGTATTACAGCATGAATCAAACTTTATTTCTGGTCCTGTCTCTAAAAATCTACTCACATTTGTCAACGATGAAGTACCCGTTAGCTGTAAATGCACATATTTCTGCTCTGCGTGTGCATGGAGCAAATATAGAATAAAACATGAGAAACGATCATTATTTCTTTAAGATACAGGAGAGTTTAAACTGTTAGGGATGCTAATGTTAATATCAGACAGTATCTGACAGCTAGTGATGATATCAATCTTTTCAGACACAGCTCTGAGGTCATCCAGGATTAACCTGATGCTGTGGGAAGCATTGATGATGGCGCTCTGGGAAGCATTCAGCTGAGATGTTGCACCGCGCACCTATTGACAAACCCAAACAATGGAAATATATGAATAATGGAATAAAGTTCATGGTTCTTTTTATTATTTTGACTTAGATACATTCACCACTTATCTCTTGATTAAAGCTGTGGTTAATCAGTGTTCACGTCTTCATATCTGTTTTTTTTTTTTTTTTTAAAGTCCCACTCCAATCCCTTTTAGATCCATGGTAAAATCCTTCCCAGTGGTATTTTAAGTATGATTATGCCAATTTTAGACAAAACTGTCGTCCTCTAGAACATAGTTTCTGCAGAGCGGCGGTAAGTAATTAGTTCTTCTGCCTCCGAATTGTAGGCAGGACTGCAGGCACAAAGCAACCACGCCCCTACTTCCCATCATCCCTCTGTTTACACGCTCTCCTGCTAGCTTGTGCTTCCAGTCCCCCACAACCTGAACCTAAGAATTCTGGTGCAACAAATATGAGAAGTACCAAGCTGCAGCTGACATCATCGGCCAGAAGCAGAATATATACAACTTATCCTATCCTATCCTTAACTCAAAAGTGTTCAGAAATGTAAAAATACATTTTTATTAACACTTACTACAGGAACATTTGTAACTGTTATAGTATTTATAAGCAATATGGGGGACGTCCAGTTCCAGTCGAGTTACTGTGAACGCAGTTGTTAAAGTCTGAAAGACTTATCTCTGACTTTTCTCTCACTTAATGCGCTTTATTGTTCAGAGAGCCTTATAGGTGACATAGGTACAAATACAGACCATCCATCGATGGTGCGCCTTATACTACGTTGCACAAAATACGTTAATTTTCTTTTCATATGTCCTACTTCTGAAAAAATAAAAAATAAAATTCAAAAAGAGCATATTAAAAACACAATTTTCATTGGAGTGGGTCTTTCATACAAGTAGTTTCAAAGGATTTTCATCAAACTTGTATAAACCTCGTTGTTCAATAAGCTAGGATTTATTTGGTTATCAATCCAGTGCATAATACTAGATCTGGAAAACAACCAAACAAAAAAAAAAAAAGAAAGTCTAATTGATCTTCATTTAATCAAAATATATTGAATTTTAATTCGAATCAAATTATAAACTTTGAAATTAGAAATAACTGCCTATTTCAGCTCAGATATACTGTACAAACCTCATTCAATATGATGATTAAAACTCAGCCTACCTCCCTGTTGGCACTGCTGTAAACATGGCAAACTATTTGCCCCACATCAGAATATAGTCGGCTGTTGGACTCCTGCAGCTTTTGCTGTAAAAGACTGTCCCCTGTAAAACAGAATCATGTTTTAAAACATAAATTCAGGAATATCCAGGTTTACAAAGCTGCATGGATTACGTTTTTAGATTAAAATGTTTTTGCTGTACTTTGCTCTGTCGGGAAAATGACCATTTTTATATCAACCCAAGTGTTAGGGCCACCAAAAAAATACCAGAAGACAGTTATAAATCTATTAAAAAATAGGAATTTTACGTGAAAAAAGTAATACCATATGAGAAAAAAAGTTGTCCTTTTACAAAAAGAAAACTTGTTAAATTATGAAAAAAGTTACAATTTTACAAGGGAAAAGCCATGCTTTTTGAAAATAAAGTTGATTGTATCTGCCTCCATCCACATTACATGACAAGAAATCCATCAATACAGGTATTTATGGTGATGCCATTAGACTTTAGTCTATGTCCCATAATGCATTTGGATCTCTGCAACCATACTGCCAACAACGTAAACAGTGGGCTCACGAGAAATCCACTCTATGTGGATCAAGAATTTTCTTCTGAAGAGGCCCAGTTTCCTGCCTATTCTTTTAATGTCCTTACACTTTTAATATTGATTCACTAAAAGACTTTATTACAGAGAAACCAACGCTGAAGTAACAGCTTATAATGCGTTCTACATCTCTCAAACTGAAACACAATATTGGTTCCTTTTGTTGTTATATTTTTTAAGTAAACAGCATTTTTCCTCATAAATGTATGACTTTAATCTCAGAAATTCTCAACTTAAAACGTATGAAATTATAACTTTATTACTGTCTATACTAACAATACTAACTCTTTTAATCATAATTCTACGACCAAATCTTCATAAAATTACGACTTTTTTCTCCACATAATTTCACAACTTCATTCTTGTAAAATTTCTACTTTTTTTAGACCGATTTTCTTCTTATAGAAGTATGAATTGCTTTCTCATAATTCTACAGCTTTATTCTTGTAAAATTAAAACGTTTCCTCATACAAACTTTCTTCTTGTAAAGTTACAACTTCCTCATACTGATTTTTTCAAAAATAAAAATATTTTTTACCCATATAATTTTATTGACTATTCTCAAACAATTACATATTTTTTAACGTCTTTATTCTATTAAAATTCCATTGTTGTGATAATTTTACAACTTTATTCTTGTAAATATCATTCTTTTTGATGGTAGTCCTAACGCTGTCGTACTATTGGGAATCTTGCAAAGTGTTGATGGCTTTGGTCCTTACCATGTGACCTGGATGAAAGGCTTGGCCTTTCGTCCACTACTGACTGAATATCAACATGGTCCCTGACCACAATGAGAGGAGGGAGGTCCTTCTTCAATATCTGGACTCTTTCTTGTCCCGCTGCAGGATCTTGGTGGGCTGCCTGGCCCGGCTCCCCCTCACTGTCTGTTTCAGAGGCTTCTCCTGGAACCTGAGGGCGTTCATGAACACACAAACATGCATTTGAGGTCGGTAACAATGCAGCTGACTGTGCTGAATCTGAAATGTGACAGCAGGAAATGAGCAGCAGGTCTACCTTTGCTCTGGCTGCTTGTCCAGAAGGCAGTGATGTGATGTAAACTTCATCATCAGAGTCGGTTTCAGAAGCTTCTCCCTCCACTACAATGCGGTACCTGCTCGACATGCCTGCAGATTCACGTGTAAACAAACGCAACGACACCGAGTCAGAACATTTCAAAGCTAATTTAGCGACCAAATGCGCAAAAAATTAGCTAATAATGTAAAACACGGCGTCTAACTTTAGACATATTTTTAAAACATTAAGTTAAGTGAGCTAAAAAGCATGTAACAAACAACCTTTACCTTAACGTCAACACTACAAGTCACATGAGCAACCCGGAAATAGCGCGAGGACTTAAACTAATCCCATTGGCTGTCGGACGAGGGTCCGTTGAAATATTTGTCCAGCGTGCGCCAGAAATCGGTGGTGATATAATTGTCTTTTTTTGTGTTAAAAAAACAAAAAAAACGTTGGGGGTTCGTTACTGACGATATCTGTTTCAATAACCCCGCACACGATTGTTATCGTCTCCTTCTCACGTTTGCTGGAAGTTATTACGACATTTAAACACCGCCCTCCAGAAATTTAAGAGAATTCTATGTTGTTATTATCGAGAGTTTCCCGAGAATAAACAGAAGACTTTGTGGACAATGGGGTCTATGCGCGGAGCTGTGTGACGCATTTCCAGTTTAAAATAAGACTGCTCTTTTATTTCCGGTTGTGGATAAACTGTATTAATCGATTTATCAAATCTCTGTGTACTATTCCTGGTACTGTCTAATTTTGGTTATTTCTTACATGGCTGTTATTGACACGTATTGACGTGCGACCAGCATAAATAGTGATGGAAATTCACGTTGCCCACACGAAACACATGCAGCAAAGATGCACATTGCTACTTTGCCCGCAGAATTTTAAAGGAATGCAAAGTTGGCCGCACGCATTTAAAATTATGCTTGAATTTAAAGTCCAATTAGCTGTCATGTAACTAGCTGTGTGAAATGTGCTCTCTGTATCCCCTAGTGGAGCGGGGAGCTGACATCCAAAAAGGCAAAGTTCCTGAAAAGCCAATCACCCAGAACTCACAAAACGCTACCATGTACTGAATGATCACATGACTTCCGGAGATGAAACGAAGCAACTTTAGAACATACAAAACCCGTTCAACTGAACTTTGAACATTTAACTGAACTTTAAAGTGACTTTCAAACTGCTGGTTCTACTCCCAGCTGATGAGGAGCCTCTGCGTTCTTCATAGAGCGGCAGCGGCGGCGTGCTCGAACCGTCACCTCGCCTGTCAGACTGCTTCACCTGACACTGAAAATTACATTGATAGAAATGTAGAAACGCTCGGCTGTGGAGGAATTGAAGCACAACTAACAGGTCATGAAGATAAAGACGGCAGTCGTTAGATAATTCTTTCATGCTAGTTAGCAATAGCCAAAATAAAAGGGACTATTCACACAAATTTTTTGTTCAGCCAGGGCGGAACTTCTTTTTTTTTTTTTTTTTTTGGCTGCATGGACCTGGAGGAAAGGTAAGGATTACAGTAATGCTTAATTTGCTACATGGTTCTCGTGTCTGCCGATCACTGTGCTCCATGCTGTGGGTGAGTGACAGCTAACAGGACTTTAATATTAATTATGTATGACCAGTGACAACATTTAACCTTGGAGGCACTTAAAATACGTGTGGCAATCTGCATATTGGCTCCACGTATTACGTGTCGCCAACATGAATTTCCATCAGTTTTTGAGCTGATCGTACACACGAAAAACATCAGCCTTAGCAAATTACCTTCAAAGTTTGCTATGCAGGATGACACAAAACATGTCAATCCTTTCTGCCTTTTATTTTGGGGTGTTTTGCTAGAAAGACGATCAATTCGCTTGACATTGTTCATAGTGACTCTGGGTAGCTCCAAAACACATCTTGTTAACTCCAAATACTCTATTTCTATGTAAACAACATAATCGGAAATGATTGAGCGGTTAAGGGCCGAACACGGAAGTAGGTCGTGCATAGAGCCCATTGCTTAACTTAGTCTTTAGCTGAGACAGTTTATTAATACTTTATGGCATAAAATGAACTAATATTTCATCCTCTTTCATTACCGTCTCTCCTCTCTACTCTACAGTGCTGCCAGATAGAGACATCCCAAAAGTCATCTAAAAACCGCCAGACGCCACAAAAAACTGCTCAAAAAGTTAATCAGAGTTTATTTGAGCCATAAGTAATCATGCAATATATTTTACTTACATTTGGATTTAAATGTGATGGCCTGCAAAAACCCACAATTAACTAAAGGAATAAATAAATTAAAAAAGTAAAAACACACAAAAAGCTCTTCACAAAAAATATTTTTACAGAAATAAAAGATAGAAAAGTAAGGACGGACAGACAGACAAATGGACAAGTAGACAGATAGACGTGAAAAAATAAAACAAAAAGATGAATGCACCCTCAACAGGGCATTGTGGACCTGCTTGTGCTTGTCCCAAGCAGAGGGTCGTGTCAATGCAATCAACATAAAACATAAGACATAGCGTGTATTCAGACTGGAAAAGTTCATTGATCCAGTCCAAGTCCACTTAATTTGGTTCAGATTGAGTCCTTAACCCTGAAAAACCCTGTTCAAATCAGAAGGACGGCTGTTAATCAGGCAGCAAAAGAAGGAATACCGTCTTAGACAAAGGCTCTAATCAAATCACTTGACTTGATTTCCTGCGTGATTCATGGCTAAGGATCTTTCTTATGAAAATAATCTGCTCATATTTTTTATTTTTATACCTGATTAAATCAAATGTCTTTGATAAAATAATCAGCATATATTTCTGATTTTTATACTGACTTATGTAAATGCCTTTTTCTGATGTTGGAAACTTGCTCTATATTGCTGTTTCGCTCATGAGAAATAATATACATGACAGGATGTTTGAAACTTACATCACTGATTTGTTTTTCTGTACAAGCTACAAACAAGTTTAAAACAGCGTTATATCTACATACATAGCCAAGTCATTAATTGTTGATGCTTAATGACGTGAATCAATGATACGGTATTAGTTTCTGATCATAAGTTACGAACGGAATGTTGATAACTCATGTGGTCGAGCCGGTGTGGGATTAAATAAGTTCGCTTCTTTCTACTCCCTTTCAAGCTATCTATCATTTGATGCATAATTACGCTGTGTTTCACATGTTTTTTATGGATGTTAACTTCTGTTGATTGTGCTACATATGTGTTATTCTTGCCTGGTTGCTTAAAATAATCAATTTCAAATCAAATCAAAACCCTGCGTTTGGTTTGCGTTCAGACTGGTGCCTACTGCAGCTTTCTGTTTTGAACTAAAGCCTGTAAACAAAACCACGTGACTAAAGATCACTTCAGTCATTGGCCAGGAATTAAGTGGGTGGGGCAAAGCAACAAAAGAAAGAATAATGGAAGTCCTGCGTTTTGCAGTCCTTGTCGGGATCGTTCATTGATTCAAACTTTACATTTCTCTGATTTTCAAAAGTTTTGGGTTTTGACCCCAATCAGTAAAGCTCACAGTGAGACCAATATGTGGAAAAAAATAAAATGAGGTGTGTCCATCACCCCAATGCAACAGCCTCCATTACAAAAATCTGTGAAGTGAAACAAACACTGTGTACAACATCCACTGAGTTTTTTTAAACATCTCCAGTTTATTGTGAGTAGTGTATATCTAGATTGTATCCATTTGGGTAAAAGAATTGGACTGTACCTTAACACCAAAAAGTTAGTCAAATCTTTCATGTCTCAATTTGTGAACCATGTATTGAGATGCATATCGTGTGAGAGGGACAGATACTGCCAATTTTACATTTTCATGACCTTCATTTCTATTCCAGTCAGCAGACAGCTTGCCAGAAAATGTTGCTCTTGTTTCTTGTGTGAAAAGAATGGTGACATTTTAACCCTTTGTTGATGGTTCACAACTTTTTTTTTTATTTGCCACAACCAACCCCATCCAACATACACACACTTTGGGAGAATCTTAGCATACACTCAGTTGACACACGTTAACCTTTTTCTGGAAAATTGTCCAAATTGCTTTGCAACCACAAATCCTGTGCTGTATTTACTGTTTCAGAAAAGGTAGGAAGTTTGAGATTTGTCAAAGACTAAAGTCTTCAACAAGGAGAGTTTGAAAAATTGTTCTTGTATATTCCCTTAAGACTGAAAGCAGACTAAAAGTTAATTTAGTGTTTCCATTCAGTTGTGTGTGTGTGGATTTGTGTGTGTGCAGGATTTTTGTCACTATAATCACCTAACTGGTCTGGGCCAGTAGTCCCAATGGGGACAGAAGACCATTCCTAATGAGGCAGAACATAACTACTGCGAAGCTGTTAGGAGCCAAGGTGTGAGGAGGTGAGGTTGAGGTTGCAGAAAATTACTCTTAAATTGCCACGGTTACAGGTCCACTGCACCAGCAGCCATCTTTATAGGCCATATTTGTCATTATGTTGTCTATGCTGGCCGAGCATCATCACATTCTGGCTCCTAAACGTTTGGATATTTCTTCCTCCGCACCTGGGGAGAGAGGAGCCATTTTCCCCTCAAAATGACAAACAGAATAATTGTGTTTTTATAAAAACGATCAAATGACTGCTCTTTAGTTTCCTCGGAAACCACAGGTTTCACATGTTTCCACACGTAATATTGTAAAATTGCCAAAATTGGCACCAAAACGAGAAGCAGACTGACCAAAAATCTTTGTCAAATTCAGTTTTTTTTTTCGTTTTGCCAAACAGCCTCCACATGACTTTTGTAAACAGATTTTAAAAGGGAAAATGGCTTGTTTATTATAAAACAAAATTAATACCGAAGGTTGCAAAAAGAAACTAACCACCATTTGTAATCATTAGTAATTCTTTATTTGTAAAGAATTCAGCATGTTCTGTAAAAAATTTAAAATAAAGATCATAAGGTTTATTAAAAGTTTATATAATACGCTGATTTAATGTCAGTTTTTCGTTTTACGTTGGCTAGCAATGACGACACACACCCTCAGCGTTTCCCTATTAAATACGTAAATAAGCCTAATATTTGACTGAACGTGCCCAATGAGTTTATTCTACGACTAAATTAAAAAAAAAAAAAATTTCTAAGAACAGTTATCATAAATGTTAAACATGTAAATGTGTCAAATATATATATATATATTTTTTTAACTGGCTTCAAACAGGAAGTCAAGGTGTTTTCTGTTGTGATGACTTAATGCTTCAGTTCATTTGATTATATTAAACATGATATTTTACACTTGAAATATGGCACCGTACAAGTCAGTCCTGTGTGGTAGTTTCTAAAAATATTGTAAGAAATAACCAACAGTGTATTGAGTTAAGGACCTAATTTAACCAAAACTCCAAGAATGTACTTTTAGGGAGGTGTGGTGAGGACACGTACCTTTATTCCTTTATCTTTTACAAAGGAAATGACCATACGTCTGCTTTGCTGTGGTGCCTGAACTAATTGAATTGAATGTCACAAAACATGACTTTATAACATGTTGGTTCGGTGGAGATGTAAAATAAAAACCTGAGGAAATCAGCAGCTGCAGCTGAAATGCAATATTTTGTACTTTTTAAAATGAACTGGGTAAGATCATACTAGAAAGTCCAAAAGTGTTGTGGGACCCAAACTGCAAGAGATCATGCTTGTGGCACAACCTTAAGAAAGTAGGAAAATAAACTTAAGCATGACAAAGAACCATGAGCTTCAGGAGAACCCAGGGGTGACAAAACATGACTTCACAATAAAGAATTTAGAACCAGACCCCTAAATCCATCGGGGATAATACACTCAAACAAAGACAGCAGTAGATGGTAATGAACATGAACCTGGTGTGACTGTGACAGAGGAGCAAGTCAAAACAGAACATGACCAAAAAGCATCTTTGAAAGAAGGGAGGGGCTTCTTCTTTTTCTGCTTTTTACTAGCGCAGCCACCTAGCGTTGGAAGAGGCTTGGAGCGAAATGTTAAAGCGGTGCAAATCTCATGATTAGGGCACGAAAGGGTTTGGTTCATTGCTAGCGTCCTTACAATGGATTACTATCATGTCAGGAGAGTGGCTTTGGTTTATCTTTGTTTGAAAACATAGACTCGTCGTCATGCCTGGCCAACCAGTTCTCACTCCCAAGTCATCACATATTGACGCATGGGTAGGTGTCACAGTTCAGCCAGCAACTCATGCCTCCGACCACCAGAGGGGGCCTTCGCCGGAGTACTGACCCCTTAGCCCCTTCACAACAACTTCCATCAGCCACCGGCACTGGCTCCTTCCTGCACAGCCGTTCGTCATCATCATAATGGTCACCGGACATTTAAACCCTCTCCATCCTTCCCACCAGTGCGAACTCTTGTTTCTTACAAACTGTATGAGGAGTTTCATAGTTTGTTCCTCCGTGTTTTGACCTCCGCTTGTTTCCTCGTCATTCTGCCTTGCTATTGTGTTTTTGACCCTTGCCTGGACTTTGCCTACGTTTATGTCTTGCTCGTGCTCCACCTCATTAAACCATTTGCATATAGATCCACACGTCAAGCGTCTCCGCCTCTTTGTCACAGAAGGAGCCCTCAAAAATCGACGCTTCAGGTGTACCCAACTTGTTGTTTTTTGTCATGCTGGCTCATCCAATTAAATCAAGCCTCCACAAGCTACAGATGGCAAACCGGTACCGGTCCGGTACCAGACTGTACCGGTAACCTAACCCTAACCGTAACCAGATACCCCAACCATAACTTTAACTTGGTACCAGATGCGGATAGGTACCGGCTCAAGAACCGCATCCGGAACGCGGACCGGGGTAGGGTACTGGTACTGGACATGTCCAGGTGTGGACCGGGGTAGGGTACTAGTACTAGACACGTCCAGGTGTGGACCGGGGTAGGGAACAGGTACTGGATGCGTCCCGAGGTTCGGTCTTCATTCAGATGCGTTCGGTACAGCATCCGATAAAACAACTGGACCCCTGATTTAATCGGAACAGCCAGCTCATCAAAAACGAACAGCTGGCAAAACATGACGAGTTAGGGGCAAAGCGTCAAAGAGGGATGCAGAGAGCCCCTATCCATATGTTAGGAAGTGATGACTTGGGAGTGAGAATGTGTTGGTCTGGCGCAAATCCATACGTCCCAACCAAATCCAAGTCACTGTTTGGTCAAAGTATGACCTGGTTTAAATAGCAGTGAAGGTTCAATGCATTTTGTACATAAAGCCTGAAAACATTCATAGAAACTTGCATAGCTACGCGTGAGAGTTTTGAACACGGAATCCTGAAATGTGTTTATATGCGTATACATAAACTTTTTACTGGAAGTAGCCGCTTCAACATGCATTGCCAAAGGGGGTATGAACGTATCTTAAGGTGCATTAAGCGAGCCAAAAGAATCTGAGATGGATCCTTCCGTCAGTCAGACTTAACTGTCCGCAGAACTTGTCTGTAACATGCTACACGCTATCCAAATTACAAGCGCTAGCTGTGTTAGCATTTTAATTTGTGCTGTCACATGATTAATTTTTTTGTGCAATAATGTAATTAAATATTGTAATGAATCTGTTCTGCAAAAAGCATAATTTTGAGATATTTTCATTTAAATTTGTGACACTGTGGCACAGTAAAAGATCAAATTATATAAAAAAGAATGGCTTTATGAAGTTTTTCTAAAATAACAGACTTCCAATTTTTACATTCACACCAACAAGAGGTATTCATTTCAATCTTGAACAGCTAATGAAAAAAAAAAACATCTGGTCCAGTATGCTCAAATTTTAACACGTAAAACACTTTTTTGGACAATCCAAAACCTATTGGCCACAAACTTCTTGTTAATACCATAACACGGATGTTGACATACCGGTACCTTATTCCACAGTTTACCGTCAGATGCGACCAGCCCTCCACGTACCCCATTAATTTATGATAACGAACACTTTCCTGGTCGGGCTTTATATCAAACATAATAGAACATAAGAGTTGTGGTTTGTAGGCTTGTTTGCGTTAGGTATGTGAAGAACTACAAAGAAGCGTTTTCAGCTAAGTTAAAATAAAATGTAAGTAAACACTTTGACCTTTGTTTTTTCTATTTGAGAGCATGACAATGGTAATAGATTAAAAATGAGATTAACGTGATAAAAAAAATGCATTAACGCTCTCCCATTCTTGTTTGTAATACATAAAAAACAACTGATGTCAAACTAGGCTACTACAGGGCAAGACAGTCTGACCACATGACACTGCATCTGATCCCTGCACGTTCCAACCCTCTGTAAGACTCAAATCACCACAAAACTGTCAAACTCGGGCCTGATGTGCCTCCCAGCAGCTGCAGGACTGCTTCGACAGGACAAATTGGGATGTTTTTGAACAACTGGATGTGGGATTGATCACAGCGTACTGTGTTACATCAAGAACTGTTTTGACACTGTCACATTGGACAAGGACATCCGCAGTCATCCCAATCAGAAGCCCAGGATGACACGGAAAGTTCAGCGCCTGCTAAGAGAGAGGAACACCGCCTTCGAGTCAGGTGAACACATTACAGCACAGACCGAGGTAACCTGAAAAGATGCATCAGATCTGCCAAGCGGGACCACAAAAGCAGGATTAGGGGTCGCCTGGACAGCAACAACAGCTGCAGATGGCAATGCCAGGCTGGAAGATCTCTTTTTTGTTCGCTCAACCACACAACATCCCAAGGCCCTCAATGTTTCAACCCTGAAAATTGAGGAGCGCAATGTAAGATCCACCAAAAGTCTTGAAAGAATGCGCAGATCAGTTATCTTCAATGAGTCCCTGATCCTGTCTACCATCCAACATAATAGTACCTGTGCCAAAGAAAAAACACACCTCCACCCCGAGTGACAATCGACCAGTTGCTCTCATACCAATTGCGATGAAATGCCTTAAAAAACGGATGCGGAGTCATATCGTATGTCTCCTGCCCCCAAGCTTTGACTCTCATCAGTTAGCTTACAGAGGAAACAGATCCACAGAGGACACAGGAGCCACAGCCCTTCATGATGCACTATCCCACCTGGAGTAGACAGGGACCTATGCTACTTACTCAAAACATTCTTTGAAACACGTAAAAAAAGTCGGACACAACACTTTCTCCTATTTACAGTACCCATTACTCCAACCTTGTTTGTTGCTCAAAAAAAAAAAAGCAAATCAATACCACTAAAACAAATGTTACTACGCTAACTCCAAACCTTGTTAGTAGCACATAAAAAATAATAAATTCGTTAGCGTATTTACAATAACACCCAACCTGTCATTTTGGACAGGGTACTGTGTACCTCTCAAAATCACTTGGACATCAGCAAACACAACCAGGAATAATCTACAAAGACACTCTGGAATAAAAGGTGCACTTTTGTTTTTTGAACAAAAAGTAACGCTTTTTAAGTGTAGCCTGATGTGTTACAAAATCCCTGACAGTAGTGTTTTTTTTTTTTTTTTTACAATTAAATGATATAGTTTGGCAAAGGTAATATATAGAAAAGGTACTGAAAGTGGGAGTTAAAGAGTGAAAAAAGAACAGGATCCAAATACAGAAAATAATTTCGATTTGCAAATTCTACTGCTGCTAATCCTGTGTATCCAGGCTGGTATTTTTTATATATATACATGATGAAAGCTAGCCTGGAGTAGAAATAATTTCCCCCGTTTTCCCCTGTGGTAGAAATAAGATATTCTACATTTTTCTAATATTTAAAAATGTCAGATTCATGGCTGGGCTCATGTACCAAACTGACTTAACTTGTACAGATGTAGCAATAAAGCAAATATTAGGAAAATAACTATTTGATGTAACTTTTTTTAACAGGTATATTCCCTGGAATGACTCAAATGGAAGTGCGCAAACAAATTACATCTTTAACCTGCCACCAATCACGCAGCCTCATGATTACACATAATAAACACATAACCTTAATGATGCCAGATGCTGTACACCTTCATACAGCTACTTTGCAAAGATAATTCTCACAAATACAAGCAAATACAAAAGGTGGGAATAGCCTCGTGTGGGAATGAGTCAACGTGTTATCCCTTTAATTAAGACTGATGCATTTTTAATGTATGGTCCTAGCTCAAAGTAGGGGAGGCATCAAATTATGCAAAGTAAGTAAAATGCTAATGGAGCAAATATTGCTGTGGGCTGCTGCTAAAAAATTGGGACTTTGCAGTTCTTCTTTTTTCGTGTGTTTTCCCATCGGCCAAATGTTAACTTTTTTTTCCCCCTCAAAGCCAAAACGATCAGTCTGCAATTTCGAGGATGCCTGTTTAAACTGCACGTGCAGGGTTGTTGGTGTGAAGTATGTGTTGGTCGTAGTTTTCTTTTTTACCCACAAGCCACTGAGCCTGTTCAGCACAGCGGCAGTTCAGGAGTGGTAATCTCCGAGCGTCAGCTCTGACAGCGCCCTTCGGGTTGCATTCGAGTCCCACCGACTGGCAGGGAAACCGAGCTGGTATCAAAGAAAAAGACGTGCATGATGTCTGGTCGATTTTAGGGTACAAAACACCTCTGTACGTACAGACAACGATCCAAAGCTGTGCATACAAAGAAACGTGGATGCATAAATCAGGTGCACAAGCTGCAAATTTTGCTGCCATCTGCCACATGTCAAAAACCTCAAGGGAATTTTGGAATGCACCGGATAAAATGCATGTTTTAGCAGATGTTTGTTCCTTGATGAATCAAACTCTGCTACATTCCCTCCTGTGAGAAGCCTTTGTGTGCCCTTGTCATGTATTAATGACACTTTTGTTATACTCTTTAAATGTTTGAGAAACACATGTATTCTGTTTCCGTCTTTGTGAAACGCAATGAGGAAACATTTGATTTAGAAGCCTTTATGGCATAAATACTATTTTGTCATTCGTAACCACTGCTGTTGCTGCTGTAAGAGGAAGTGGGGTCACCAAAAAACCAGTAGGAGTGCAGTGGAGGAAACCTCCAGGCTGTGGCGGTGCGTCCCCATTGAAGTGAGGGCTAGGAGCTTCACAGAAAAGTCGCTGTAAGAAGCCTGTAACCTCCTGGGCATGACTGGAGCTTGGGAAAACACAAGCCATCTGTGGAGCTTCAGAGGCTGCAGCGGGAACTTCACAATGGCTTAGAATCACGAGGGAGAATCTGTGGTGGTGTTTCTGTTTTGGACACAAAGAATTTGCCACCACTTGCTTGGCTGCCAAGATGAGAAGTTCTACATTTCAAAACCAAACCAAATTGTTCTTTCCTTATGAATTCAAGCAAATCTTCAGGTTAAAGCATCCACAAGTACATTTTCTTTTACCCAATAACCCACTTCTTATTCTGCCTAAGATCATACTTTACAATCGTGTGGTTTTTCTTTTTTATGGCCATAAAAGATGCAGAAAGGGAGTGGTCACTTCTTACTATGCTTTGCCAATCGGCCAATCAAATCTTGTCTAAAATTATAACGTACGTTAAAAAAAATCACCAATAGTCGTAATCGACATTTTCTAACCATAGGCTAAACACACCTGATCCAGATAATCAGCACCACATAAGGTGGGATTTCTGGAAAACCAGCAGGAGGCCGGCCCTCGAGGACTTGAGTTTGACAGTCCTGTTCTAGAAGTTTTGGAGAGAAATGCAGACACAATGAGAGGAGGGACAGAGATTATATTAGTTAAAGGATATTGATACCAGGAATGCTTCCAAAGAAGAGGTTTTGGATGTAGTGAAGGGTGGTTGAAGGTAGAAAGTGTAGGTTTATTGCTGTTGTGAAGTTTGGTTATTTTCAACGTTTGGAATGACACTGTTTAAAGTAACAGTGTTATGTAACGCTTTTTTCTTTTAGTAACAGGGTAATCTATTTACTGTCATTGTTTTTATAACATGGTTACTGCTACCGAGTGTGTTACTTTCATTGGCCCATACAAAACGTCAAGGTTGTGGAGCGTTCAGTGAGTGTGTAATGAAAATGTTCAGGCACGTTTTTCTATGGTCATGCTGCGGGTCAGAGGTCATAGTGAACTATTACACAACATGTAAGGGTAAGTAAGGGTAAAGGACCATTAGGCACAGATGCATCTATTGGATAACTAAATCATTTCACAGCTTACAGCTATACATATATATACATATAGATCTGCATTATGCATCTGATAGACATCAATTCACAGAGGTCTATTGCATATCGGAGTTTAGATCTGTAGCAGATGACTTTCTGACAGCTAATTGCATCGCGGTCCCATCATGCCCTGCACGTTGTAAACAAGCCATTTGGGTAGTTTCTTCTTACCGGAGACATGATGTTGATCTATTAGTTATCTAAGAAACATCTAACTAATAGACATAACTAATAGATAACATCATTTGTAAAAGTCTATTAGTTCTATTGTAGATGTCTACAGGACATCTCAGACAACTCTATTTTGTTACTCTATTAGATATCTACCAATAGTGTTCTGCATGTAGAGGTCTTCTACCTGTAGTGTAGACACTTCATCTTGGGATGTTTTTAGATGTCTATTAGAAAACTTTTAAAAACATTTACCACATATTAAAGAGAAAAGCCAAGTCGTCATTCTTTTTCTCCTTATACTATCAAAAATAAACATGACAACGTGGTTGAAAAGTCCACTTGTTTATCCTAATCAATGCATGTAAATGCAAGTCTATACTTTACTTTTAGATCTTTGCCTCTGACCAGACACTAGACACTGTAAAAAATTGTCTTTTATCTCATTCCAATAATCCACTCTGATAGAAGATGAAACATTTTACCGTCATTTTTGTTCAGTTATATGATAAGTAAAAATCTACACAGAAATATTTTTGTTGGAATGTTGTTTTGATGCAAGTTTCTGAGACCTTTAACCCTGGATTACTATAAATATTATAAGCGCTGGGCTGCACGGTGGCGCAGTGGTTAGCGCTCCTGCCTCACAGTAAGAAGCTTCCCGGTTCAAGTCCTGGCTGGAGGACCTTTCTGTGTGGAGTTTGCATGTTCTCCCCGTGCATGCGTGGGTTTTCTCCGGGTACTCCGGCTTCCTCCCACCGTCCAAAAACATGCTTCATAGGTTAATTGGTCACTCTAAATTGTCCCTAGGTGTGAATGTGAGTGTGCATGGGTGTGTGATTGTGGCCCCTGCGACAGACTGGCGACCAGTCCAGGGGTGTCCCCTGCCTTCGCCCATGAGTAGCCGGGTTAGGCTCTGGCAACCCCGTGACCCCGAAAGGGATAAAGCGGATTGGAAAATGAATGAAATGCTTTAAGCATGTGCTAACATGTCTGCTTTTTAAGTTCCCTTTAAGGACTAATGCCTTTTGCTGCAGAGATCCTTGCGGCTTATCTGTCTGACATGCATGCACTCATGTTACATAGGCACTTTCTTCATTTATGCTACACAGACTGAATCAATAAACGATCAGTTTCAGGAGGAAGTCTGGTTCTGGGTTTACCCATCATCATTTTTTTGTTGCTTTTCTAAAGGTGAATTTAAGATCAAAAAACAAAAAGATGCAGCAAAAGCCTACTTTTTATTAGTGAATAATAAAGCTGAGGACACGGAAAGGAACAGGTCATCTTTGAGACTTCTTTCTTATCTATTTAATATGCAATTTAAAGATAAAAATATACACTTTCATTTCTTATCTAAAATAAATAACATTTTATCTTCTGTTGGATATTTTTAAGATCTTTTCTATCAATGTTCCTGCTGCCATCCACATGTCAAGGCAACGAGGAATGATGTATGATTTGACACGGCTCACGTCGGCAGCAGACTGCAAAGAATTTATTTCCAACAATACCGACTCGCAGCCCATCAATTCCCCAAAGAAGAGATTCCACAGGCTTGCATAAGGCAGTGATGGATGGCACAGTAAAGTCCCCATTGTTTGTGAAATTAGCCGGGTCTAAAATCTTACTCCCATGTGATGCCAGTAGATCTCCCTGGTGAAACTAGATTAGCTGTTAATGTTTCTTGGAGGGAAAAAAGGCATTTCTGCAAGGAGTGACACACATTTAGATTTGATTTTTTGAAATAAAGGCTTTACGCCAATTTCATAATATTACAGTCGATATTCAAACACCAGTGTGAGCAAGTAAGTAACGTTTATTTGTGGAACATCTTTCCCAGACAGCAGTCACAAAGTGCTTTACAGGATAAGAATAAAACAACACATAAAATATGTAAAAATAACATAAAATACAGCAAATTTCAAAGTACATAAAATTGTGAGCCCCAAGCTGTTCACTAATCACTACCTGGTGGTGAGTTGGATTTGGTGGAGGGGAAGGAGGCCAGAAAGATTTGGCAGACCTAAACATACTGTGAAGGTCTGCAGGGAATGTCTGGCTGGGCCCTTCACTGGGGAGAGCTTCAAACAGGTACTGAGGGAGGCTGGTGACATTGACTCAGGGTAGACCATTTTTTCTCTTTTGTCTCCGCTGCTGTTCAGAGCTGTATTTGCGAGGTCTCTGGTGCCTGATGCGTCAGAAATTAAATAGGGGAAAGCAGTCCTCTGCAGGCTCTGGCAGACAGAGGGTGTGATTCTCCTTTTCAAGAAGGGGGACCAGAGGGTGTGTTCCAACTACTGGGGCATCACACTCCTCAGCCTCCCTGGGAAAGTCTATGCCAGGGTGCTCTGGGAGAATAGGAGCCTTACTGAGGGCTGTCCGGTCTCTGTATGACCTGCTTCGACTGCTGCCCCCACAACACGGTCCTAGATGAGTGGAAGAAGATGAATGGATGTAGAGATAATACAAACAAATATTTGTAGTTAATTCATTCAAAGCATAGAGCACTGACAGTTGGGAAAGGAGGATGTGACTTCAGTGGGTCATGGAGCTTCAGAATGAGGTCAAGGGTCAGAGCACAAAGGTTTTGTAGTAATGAGGTCAGGCAGTGATGTATAACTGTACCCAAACTGCAAAGCACCTTGTAGGAATGAATAGAAAACATGAAAGTAGATAGGGATCATTGGTGACAAATGGTTTACCCCAAATGTTCTTTTTCTGTAACCTTTGGGTTCATTTGTGTTCACAAAGACTAATATATAGTTTTATTATATTACTCTTTTGTTTTCAACTTATCTTTTTATAAATATAATTTTCACTACAGCTTTAAAATTGAAAGGACTTAAACATTTGATCCATATCAAATACAAATATAGAAAAATACTTATTTATTGAACAAAAAAACCCCACACAAATCAATGCCATTAGTAATGAAGTTTTTTAATGAAAAAATATGCTTTTCAAGTACCTTTTAAAATGTAAAAATCATTATTATGTCTAACGAAGTTCTATTTTAGTTCATTTTACATCAGGAGGTTTGTACAAAATGTTTTAATAACCAAACATTATTTTTGAATGGAAACTGAAAAGATAAAACTATTGTAAATTAAATTGCATCAAATTGTGAACTGAATCTAATTGAATCAGTATTGATATTGAGCCATTGTGATTGGTCTGTTTTCAGACCGGCGTCTATGGGAGATTTCTGTTTCGGACCACAACTTGTAAACAAAACCATGTGACTAAAGATCTCTTCAGTCATTGGCCAGGAACTACAAGGCGGGCCAAAACAACAAGAGAAAGTCGGGGGAGCAGCGTTTTAAAGTCCTCATCAGGATGGTTAACTTGTTAAACTTTATATTTCCATTACCAGTTTTGAACATCAGGAACGAAAATTTTTACTTGTTACTTTGATAAGATGAATGCTGCTAGACAGTTACTGGCAAGAAGACGTGCTGTGTGAGCTTTAACTCAGAGGATGTTAGCATCTGTAGTACTGGGGAGACGTCGGCTATAAAGTTAGGATGATTGATGTTTATGACATATAGATTGTAGGGAAAACAGTGAGAAGCAATGTGTATCACGTTAAAAGTTGTTTTAACCAGCCTGCATCTATCCTACCACGTTTCAATGACTTGCTTTGTCTCATTGGTTAACTACAAGCTACAAGCTAGCTTTTGGGATGACGTCACAGCAGCACATGCTGCGCAATGAGACACCGAGAAGCATGTAGGATACATTTTCAGTGGTTTAAAATAAACGTAATATGTTTAATAATAATATGTTAATATGTTTACATCTTTACAACTTGGCTTTTCGCTATGGTGGCCGTTTTGGTCCAGTTATTTCACTGCCAGAGTGTTTTGTATTCAGACTGAGGAATCTCAGAGCAAACCGAAGCTCGGTCCGATTGGAGATGAAATGAGAACACCTCAAAAAATGGGTCTGAGTGCAGTTCCTGATCCATGACTTCGGTTGGCTTGTGCGTATTCAGACTGAAAATTTGTTCCAGATTATCAGGGAAACGAACTCTGGTTTACTTTAGGCGGACCAAATGTGTCCAGTCTAAATACACCCTAAAAGTAGCTTGAATCTCAGCTACAGCTTATTGGTGACCGTGCTATATACTTACTTTACACTTCTCCAGGATTTTTCTTTGGTTGATCCAGTTTCAGTTTAGTTCAACACTGAATGTGTGAGCGACTGCCAGAGGTTTTAATCATAGACTGGCCTTCCTACAGAATATCTAACACATTTCTACTTCCTCAAATCCAAATAAAGGGAAATGAGTAGGCTCATTCATGGTGTATGTATGTAAAATTAGACTTAAAGGAAACAAACAATGACAATTGAAAGTCAATTTTTAAACATAGAAATATTGCCATACTTTAATTAACAGTTTAGTACAAATCTAAAGTAATTTTTAAATGTTTTTAGTTGAAGGCAAATTTTTGTGAGGTTTTGTGAGCTGAAAGCATGATTCATGTTTTTCTTAATATTTAACAGCAGTCTGTACATTAAATCCCTTGCTGAGGATGAGATACATATTCATTTTAAAACAGGCAATCGGTCATTTTAAAATGAGTTTCTTTAATTTTTCATTGAGACGCTCCTTGACAGTTGCAGAGAGAGCTCTGAGTTGTGTGCAGCATTTGCTATTCATGTAAGACTTTGCTGTAGATCATGACAGAAGAACCAGATGTTCTCCTGTTTGGTCTTTGGAAAATTTCTCCTATTCGTTATATTTTATTTTCAGTTTTAATGAAGTGTAAAACAACAATAAAATTAGGAACTATTCAGAATTATTTCTTAAATGTGTTTTTTGCACACTGATAGATCCACATCTTAATGAACGATCAGTTGATGTTTTTATAAATTGTTGATTAATGAGTTTGTGCTCAAGTTACTTTGCTTTTAGTGTATATAGCAAAAAATAATGGTTTGTATTACCAAATAATAAAAAAAAAAGTGTCCACTGTTTTGTCATAAGCTAACTTAGGGATGGGCTACAAATGCAAGAATCTGTAAAGCTAAGTACACAAAGGTCTCGGCAACCGGCGTTGATGCGACCACTTTCAATAAAAATTCGATGTCATCGCCCGTAAACCCCCATTTCGGGTTTCCGCGTTCAAAACTCTCGTTTCCATGTGTCGCTACGACATTTTTTATGTCTTTTCTCTGGCTCTAAGTACAAACTAGGTCTGAACTGTGACCAATCAGGGTGTTGGATTTAGTATTGATGTATGAGTAGCGCGCTTTTCAAAACACAGAAGTGCCAATCTGTTGAAAAGTGATCGTGAAGGAGAAATGAATGATTGCGGTTTGTGTGCGGCTGGAATCTTACGACATCAAGTCCTTTATATATTAGAAAAAAGCTGTGAAAGAAAAAGCCTGGAGCAAGATTCACAAGATTTGTGACATTTCATACCAAGATTCTTAGCTGTAGGTAGCAGACATGCGCTGGTGAAAAGTAGTAAAACAAAAGAAGAAAAAGAAGCCCATCCCTGCTTGTCTGTTGTGAACACTACATGGTAAAAGAGCATTTGTGTACTGCATGTAACGGATTCCAGAACATGTAATACATGTATGTAGCGTAAAGGCTGTCTTGATGCTTTCCTTTGTTCAGGTTTTATTTTCACTTCCTCTGTGGTATAATCCCACCAGGATTGAGTTTATAATCATCACAGCTGCTTTCTGTTGATAACCCTGTCATATCTACTTCATTAGGTGTGGGCAGACACACCAGGGTCACTTGAGAACCTTCTCCAAATCCTCAGACGGTATGACTAATAAATTAGGAAGAATTCTCAAGGAGATCCGGGGTTCTTTCAAGAGTTTTTTTGCGCATAAGGAAAAGCAAACACAGTCCTCAGATTTTTGTCACAACGAATGACTATCTGGAGCTGTTTAGCAGCAACAAGCTGCTGATAACACGGTTTCTGTCCAATCCTCCACTTGAGCTGGAGCTCTTTTAGATTTGGACGGCTCCTCCAAACACCAGACTGACCTGATTACCAAATATCTCTCCAACACTTACACTGAAACACTTTAGTGTTGGGGGAAAATGAAGAAACAAATTAACTTCTTTGTTGTTGTTGAACACGTGAACAGTCAAAGATTTACGAGATGTCAAAAGCATGTTTTATTTAGTTGTCACCAGTGACATCCCTAGTGTTAAAGGGTTAAAGTAACTTAAGCAATGAGTAAGATCAAACCAATAACAACAAATGAGATTTGCTGCTTTGTGTCATTTGTTTTTAACTTTAAAGGAGACAATTAAGCAAAACCTGGAAAAGCACCAGTGTTTGCCAATGTGTTTTACAGTTGCTAAACTGCAGAGTGAGTGCGCAAAAGCCAAGGAGCAAAGTACCCTTTTTCCACACTATAAGACGCACTTAAGAAGCCTTAAAAAAAAAAAAAAAAAAAAAGAGAGATCCGGACCACCTTATATAGGGATTTATTCTGATTATACTCACTGGTGTTGAAAAAAATTTCAGCGGTACACAGCCTTCTGTCAAAACACCAGTCTGTTTTTGTTTTTACGAGTCACAATCAAACTTCAAACTTTATTTATTTGTACAGCGCCTTTCCTTCTTGCGAAAACCCAAGGCGCTTTACATTAAAAACAATTTAAAAATAAATAAATATAATACAAATATAATAATAAGATAAAATAATAATAAAAATAAAATAACAAAAAAAAATACAATTACAATTACAACCACCCTTCCCTCCCCAGCTCCTCCCTCTATCCACCCAGCCCCCACAATACACGACACCCCCCACAGGAAAACTGAACAAAGACAAAAAATTGCAGCTCAAATGAAAATGTCTGGCTCAGTACTGCTGTGGAGAAACGATATTACGGGGATCCGTTTATTCCAATGCCCAGCCCAACCACAGGGGTCATTACCGCAGTGCCCACCCAAAACAGGGCAGACCAGAGCCCCCTCTACATGGAGGTACCCTAGCTGCCCCAATGAGAATGAGCACCGCAGCACCAGCTCACCCATAGGCAGGAGGACCCCAGAACAGCGGATTCCCGTGAGGAAACACTGGAGTTAAAGAATAAATGAATAAAAAGCAAAAAAGGATAATAATAAAAAAATATATATATATATATATACATATATATATATATAAAAATAAAAAATAAAATAAATGAATAAATAAACATGGTTAGTATATTAAAACAATAATTGAGTACATAAATTAACTATAAAATTATTCAAATAAAGTTAATAATTACATTTTTAAAAAAGAGGAAAAGATCAAATTAAATAATTCTAAAAATCATAAAAAAGCCAGATTAAAAAGGTGGGTCTTGAGCCTCTTCTTAAAAACCTCTATGGTCTCTGCGGCCCTGATCAAGGTCGACTGATAACACGACTGACATGTAGCGGTGTCGGACTGTGTTTTTTTTTTTTTCACGAGTTATTAACAAGCTTGTGTGTTAGTGTGGTCACACTAACAATTGTTTTAGCTGCATCAATATTTTTTCCATTTTGCAAACAAGGTAGGGAGTTACAGGCATTTTGATCACGCAAACGCGGCTAACGCGGCTAACATGACTAAAATTGTGGTGTCGGACTGTGTTTTTCTTATGTTACTAACGAGGTTTGGAGTTGCATTGTTACAGTATGTCACAGTAACATTTATTTTAGCGGTATCAGTCTTTTTTTTTACGTGTTGCAAATAAAGTTGTGAGTTACAGATACTGTGAATATGCTAATTCTTCCAACATGGCTAATGTGTAGCGATGTAAGAAAGTTGGTAGTTGGCGTAGTTACAGTCACATTTGCTTTAGTAATATCACTTTGGTTTTTTTACGCGTTGCAAACAAGATTGGGAGAAGTATGAATTGGGAAAAGGCTAATGCGGCTAACGCTTCTAATGTGGCCAATGTGTAACGTGCTACAAACAAGTCCTAGAAATATTTTAAACACAACTTATCTCTGACTAAATGCAGCTTATAGTTCCATGAGCGTCATGCAGCCTATGTGACATAAGTTCAAAAATAAACTATTGACTGTGTATCTTATAATTTGGTACTCCCAAAGTGTGGAAAATAAAGTAGGCTATTTAGTGTTAGTAAATAAATTTTAGTCTGTGAGTAAAATTTATTTATTACAGTGACTACTCATATATAAAAAAATCATTTTATGCTAAAAATGAAAGCTTAAAGCTTTTTAAGAGCAATTTCGCTATTTTACTGTTTAGTTTGTTTTTGACCATTATAAATGTGGCCAGATGGGTCAATATTTGTATATGCTAGCCATTACAAGTGTTTTATAACTGCATAGACATGCATTTTCCCTCAGTAATTCTAACAACAGTATATTGGGTTTATTTTTGATGTTGTTGTGTTCCTCCTCGTGCATGGATCTCTCTGAGTGGATTTTGTTTATGACACCAAGGTGAATCCCATTTCAGATTATTGGATTCAGTGATTACAATTATTCTTTCCCTTATAATTCCCTTTTACTGCTTTTATTTTGCTATTTAGGGGAGAAATCTGTAAGCCCAGATTGTGCAAGCAAAACAAAAATCCATTAAATTCTACAAAATGAAGCAGAAAAACTTGATAAATAATGCATTTGTTTTGCTGCTTTGCTTTCTGAAGGATGAAATTTTATTATCTCATTATGCAGTTTCTAAACTCGCTCTGAAAGTACAATTAAAAAGTATTAGTAGCCATTTTTGGGGGAGTTTTTACACACAGATGACAAAAATACAAAAGCGGGATGACTTGTGCTTAAAGGTGACCTCTGCTCATCCCAGCCTCTATTGTTTCTGAAATTTATGAGCCATAAATCTGCTTAAGGAACTTAAAGCTTCTGACTGGCAACAAATCCATATTAAATACTTTGTGAGTGGAGATTGAATAACTAAGCCTCCAACTTTTCCTTTATTTTTGAAGAAAATATTTAAAATATTTTATATAATATTATAAAATATATAAATACATATATAATATATGTGTGTGCGTGTGTGTAAAAAGCCATTGAGCATGACTCAAAAGGAAATCCACCCGGTTATCCTAAATGGCATTGATGTTTGGTTCTTTTTCATTGAGTCTCTTTTATTAACAAGGCTTTTAAATTGTGATGCCATTTAATAAATCCTTAATTCTGCTTTTTATCCGACTTGTTAGCATGGTCTTTATGCTGTGTGTGTGTTGTGCTAAAATAGGCTACTGGATTCCTCATAAAGCTAAGTAAGCATCAATGTGTTCATATACAGTATATACAGTATTCAGGGGGAAAATGCAAACTACAAATAGAAGGAACCCGGCCAGGATTTGAACCAGGGTCTTCTCATTGTGAGGTGAGAAGGCTGACCATTGCACAGTCCACTAATTCTTGTGTCTTCAGTAAAATAATCAAGCATTACATAAACCACATAATATGAGCTATGTGTTTAATATATTTATTATATTAATAGTTAGTATAAATTATTATAAGTTAAGCTAGTTAATATAACTAGCAAGGTTGAGAGTTAGTAGTCACAGTAATGTTTGCTTAAGCGATATCAGATTTTGTTTTTAAATGTGCCAAATAAGTTTGGAAGCTACAGGTAAAGTGAATACTCCTAACAAGGCTAGCACTTGTAGTGTGGCTAACATGTAGCGAATTGGTCCGTGTTCTTTTGCCTTTTTTTTTTGGTTATTTGTTTTTCGTGTTACTAAGGTAGTCACAGTAGCATTTATTTTAGCGGTATCGGTCTGTTTTTTTTTTTTTTTAAGACTAGCACACAAGGTTGGGAGTTACAGGTATTTTAAATAAGCTAACGCATTCAACGTGCAGCTGTGTCGTACTGTGTTTTTTTTTTTTTTTACATGTTGGAAACAATGTTGGGACATAACTAGTGTGGCCAAAAATTCTACAATGGCTAACATGTAGTGTGAGGTAGGACCCGTTAACCTCTGTGTGTTCATTGATGAGGACGAAAGTGACCAAAAAAATCTCAATTGGAATTTAACCCTTTTGATCAAAAGTTGAATCAAAGTTTTGCAGAATACTCTGGGTCTGGGTAAAATGGATTCCACTTAAATTTCTCCTGGGGTGGGCCCCGTGTGGCTTCAGGCCAATGTTTGGACATTAGAAGGTCCTTAATACCTTAAATGGTCTTTTTCTCCAAATATTTGTTTTGAGTGGTCAGTGTCAGTTTCCTCGCTCCTGCCAGCAGGATAATTTTAAGCTTTGCAGTGGAAAAGTACTGATTAGGTCGTTGAAGCACCCCCCTAACTGGCTTCAACTGGTCTGGCTCCATATGGGTTAATGTAAAATTCATTCATCAGTGTGTTAACAACAAAGTATAAAAGTGTAACATAGCATTAAAGTGTAAAAAGCCTTCATTTAGTATAAAAAAACCTTCAGTAGTGGTGTCCAACTGTGTTATTTTGTGTTATTAGCAAGGTTAGGAGTTAGCGTAGTCACAATAACGTTTGTTTTAGCAGTATCAGTCTGTTTTTACGTACTGAAAAACTTTAGCGCTGACTCTTTTGTCTCGCTTAATACATCATTTAGTTTGGTGCCCCTTTCATATGACTTAAATTAAAAAAAGACCATTCATTGATGGTGTGCATTGTAGTGTGGAATATACGGTACACATTTTTTAGACCCTGAAAGCAGCTCAACTACTCCATTAAAATTGAGGATGTACCATGCAACCTTGTTAAAAAAAGAACCTTTGTTGAATAATTACTGCATTTAATGAGCACCACTTTCTGCGTGGCGCCTTCCCTCCTGAAACCTTGGCTGTCACCTTTTACACCCAAACACAGAAGCCTCCGTTTTTTTGTCTTTTATAGCTCACCGCTCAAACACACTTGACATTGCTCATTTGTCATGTTTGTGGTGAGAGGGCAGCTCCCAGGTCAAATCACATTGCCATTATCAGGATTTTTTTGTGGACAAAAGCAGAAGATATGGGCGCGTACACGCTCTCTCTGAGGTGCACACATCATTATAACAGGGCTCCACCATACGAGGCTATTTCAGTGACAGATCTCTGCTTAGCTCCCCTCTGTCATCAGCCCCTGTCATATTGCTCAGTTGCTATGACAACTCATGTCATGACAGGGAAGACAAAGAAGAGGTCTCAGTCTTGCTAGTTCAGCACCCCACTAGTTTTAAACGCCGCTGATTTGACAAGCATGTGGGATATATTGCACGCACGAGCTGGCCGCGTTAATTCATGAAAGCGAGGCCAATAGTCTGACAGGCTGATTTGTCTTTAGCAAGCAGTGAAAGTGCTGTAAAATGCTCTGACAGTATTATGACTTCTCCTATTGGTATGTACCAATAAAATCCTGCACTCTGCGCTTTTCCTACAGCCTGTGTGGTTGTAAAAAAACTTGGCTTGATATTGGATCATAAACAAGTAACAATGCTGTTGCTGGATCAGAAAAAAAAGTAATTTTGTAAGGTAAAAGTGGGCTGTAAACATTCACTACAAATGTGTGAAGCAATGTCAAGTCCAGGTCAGGGTGAAATAAAACATGTTTATTCCAGTATGGCTGAGAAAGAATGAGGGGATGGGGAGAACGAAACATCTGCAGGATGATACACAAAACACGTTGCTGCCATTATATTTCTACAAAAAAATTACATTAGTTTTGTCTGTGGTTTGTGAGTATTTCTTTGGGAACTGAATATTTTTAGATTTCTTTTTTTTTATTGGCAATACAGTCATAAGAAGAGTGAAGAAAGAAATCATTGCTCTTCTATGTTACATCAACATTTCCCCAAAAGGTAAAGTTGAAGTTGAACTAAAAATAATCTCTTGGTTTAAAACTTTTTGGGAATTTTTGTCAGATTCAACAAAAAGATGAGCAGCTGGCCTGTTAAATCAGGCATTTGTCCCACTGTCTTTAGAAAAGAGAGGGTAACTAAGGTGCATTCACAGACGCGGTTGGCGCAGCAGGGGCGTCAAGTTTTAATGTAGAGTCAATGTTAAGACGCGATCTGAGGTCTTGCGGAGCGATTTGGGCATCGGGCTGCCTCAACCAATCAGGGACCCAGCTTCAGGGACTCAGCTTTGGGTACGTGATGTTTTTAGTGACTAGATCAAAGAGTAGAAAAAAACAATTCAATATGGCCGCTCAATGCGAGGTTTTTGTCCTTAATTTCAATCCATTTTGTTAACCCTCTGGGGCCGTGGGGTTGCCGGAGACTGTCCGGTTACTGTTGGGCTAAGGTGGGATACTGTCAGGACTCACTCATCCATGTCCTCCTCCGACCATCAGAGGGAGCCCTCACCTGAATATGAACCACTCCAGCTTACCTGTGGAACTCCAACTCCCAGCCTGCTCCTCTTCACTGGCTTTCTGTCATCCCCAGCTGAATCTCATCACATCATCACCACACTGTATAAGAGTCTGCTTCCCACTCCGCCCTTTGCGTAGTCTTGTATTGTTCACTCACGGTCATACCAAGCGGTCCCTGTTTGACCTGCCTGTGTGTTTTTGACCTAAGTCTAGTTCTCTTGACTTCCGTCTTGCTCCTGTGTTTTGACCCTGCCTTGTGACCTCGCCTCGCCTCGCCTTGCCTTCTTCTGGCTCCTGCATTAAATCTGTTGCACATGGATCCACACGCCTCAGCGTCCTCATACAGATACACCCTGGACAGGTCGCCAGCCTGTCACAGAGGCCATGGAGCTGCCGCAATTGAGCCCGCCATGCTAGCCAGCCGCCCGGTGGAGAGCTTAGCGAGCGCTTCTGCTCAGGCTCCAGCAGACAAAGCAAGGTCTACTGCTCAGGCTGCTGGTCCCTGGTTAGTGGAGCTGGCTATGCTAACCCACCGGCGGCTGGCTTACCATCACACAGAAAACAGCTGTTGTAGCGCTCGATCACTCCAGATCCATGGGATTATGATGTTTTTCTTATTTTCATCAAGACAACAAGAAAAAGATCCCCCAGCTTTATTTTTTCTCTCTTGGATTAATGCTCAAACTGGGCCATAACATTTAAGACGGCCGTCAGGTGCAGCTCCACAGCAGGAGTTAGCACACCGCACTGGGAGAGACTCTCAATGATCTGGTGAACCCAGACACGGGGATGTGTTAGCCGCGCCTCTGTAAAGCTCTCCAAAACATATAAATACAAGCTACTCGCTCAACATCATCCATGTTTTCCATGATGACACAGAGAAAAGCAGCTTTTTGTGTGGGCTTTGCACTGATATGCAGCATGTTGTGTTAAAGTGTGAGGGAATGGGGGAAACAAAAAATCTGCTGGTTGATACACATTTTTCTGCCATAATGCTTCAACAAAACTTTACGTTAAAGTGCTTCATATCAGCACAAAGCTGCTTTTCTCCGCTTCAGATTCCACTGGAATTACGCTAATTGCATAATTTGGAGAAGAATTACAATAGTCCAAAGAATGTAAACACTGCAACTAAAGCTCTGGTGTATGTTGAATATACATCCCATTATCTTATGTACAGTGGGTACGGAAAGTTTTCAGACCCCCACTAAAGTTTCACTCTTTGTTATATTGCAGCCATTTGCTAAAATCCTTTAAGTTCATTTTTGTACTCATTAATGGACACACAGCACCCATATTGACAAAAAAACAAATATTTTTTTTACATTTTTGCAGATTTCTTAAAAAGGAAAACCTGAAATATCATCTATATAAACTTTAGCAAACTTTATGCAAACAGCTTCAATTGTTTACACACAAGCAATTTCTTTGTGTGTGTATTTCTTACATAAAAAGTCAGTATTTCAACAGAAGGAGCATTAAGCTTCTGGGTTTAAGGCCAAAACACTTTTTCTTCATTCATTCATTTACTTACAATAGAACATAGTCCCTTCTGCAATACAACTGAGTATGATTACAAGTTTTTGGAAAAATTGTCTCTAACTCTACTAATTATGGAAGTCGTTGCTCTCTTCTGCAACATTTACTTTTAATGTTTCTGTTTACACAATCAAACGTATTTCCACAGAAAATGTAACTTTTCTAGTTTATTTTTTAAATGTTACCTTTTAAAGCTAATAACCTTTTGATAATTTGTTGCTAAACATACATTTAGCTTTTAGTTTATTCACCAAACATCAATTCACCAACAATCTCTTTTTTGTACTCATGCTTTGCAATATGATAATCCCGAGTAAGGAATCAACAGCTTTGTAGGTGCATTAAGATGTTCACTGTTTTAGAAAAATGTATTGTTTTCACTGCATTTTTGCATAAATTACAGCTGCATTTACCCAGCATGCAGCTCACTTCATAATGATTCTAAAAGATGCTCTTAAACCAAAAAAAAAACCAACAACAACAAAAAAAAAAAAAGGCTATGCTTCGCTCAAATGAAAGGATAACCTGCTATAGCAGTTGCTTCTTTACAGCTTGGTTGCATTGAAAATAGGGGATGACAGTTTCAAACCTTTTTTAAATTTGATTTACCTTTAATTGTATTTTTTAAAGCTTGTTTTAGCTTAATCTTTGAATCACCGCTGGCAGCTCAGACATGTTGTGGTAGTTCGGGACTGATTGCTCAAAGAGACAAAGGTGCTGAAATAACATGACCAAAGACACCCAAACATTGCCTTGTGTCTTTTGAACTAAGTATAGTAATTTTGTATAAGGTCATATCATATGTTTACAATGGTCAATTTGAGCGTTTCCTCCTTAAAAAAACCTTGTTTTGATTCAGAATGTTTTTGCTAAGGCTATTCTGAGTCCCTGATGTCAGGTTTAGCACTAGTAGGAGTGGTTATCTCAGCATTTACCCTGTAAAATGATGTGTTGTTTAGAAGGATAAAAGCCGTGAATTGTTAGTTTATTTTCATGTTCAAAAAGTGCTTTTTACTATTGAAATTAAATCAGAGATAACATGGCCAGGACTCTGCAGAAAAACCTATTATTCTCATAGTTGTTATTGATATAGTTCTGTTTAGAGAGTGTGTGGTGTCTTAGATCAGAGTACTTCTGCTACTTTTTCCAAAAATAACACAAAAACTTCATAGTAATGTGTGACAGGAGTTATTCAGCACAGAATTTCCATTCCCATATATTTCCACACAGCTGTGTTTCACAGTTTTTTCTCACTATCCCTCTACAAAACAAACAGCTGCTTCTACTTTGTTTTTTTTTTTTTGCAAAGCTAACATTCATTTTAAGTAAATGCAGTGTTCACAAAACTGGAATTGTTTCATCTGAAGCTGCAAAACAAATGATACTGTAGCTCTAGTCTTTTTGTCTGCGTTCAAATCTAATCACACTGTTTGTATTTCTCTCTCTCTGACAAAGTAATTAAATAAGTAGCTTGGCAGCAGTTTTTTATTTTTATAAAGCAACCAGATGACACTCAAACTCAAGTCTACCTCCAAAATAAATGTTTGTTTACATGTAAATATACTTCTATATTCTAAATGCATACTGCAATCAAACTAATAAAAACTATATGATTATATTTTTTTATTATATCTATATAATAAAAACATACTTAATGTTGTGTTGCCTGAACCGCATCCCTGTCTGCAGTGATGTTTCAGTGATGTTTCGAGCAGCTAAAAAGATTACTGTGACCAGAATTCATGAGAATAAGTCAGAATTTGATAGATGTGCTTGATTTTCTTTTCCTATTGTCGATGTGATTTATTTCAAAAAAATGCCTGGAGCTGCCCTGTTCTGCCCTGTTAGATACAACTTTATCAGCTTTGAATTTGTTTTTTTATTCATTGCCTGGAGCTGTGTGGCAGAGGAAAAGTGTAAATCATGTGACTCTTGCTTTAGCCGCGAGGGTCGGAAATCCTGAATCCTAAAGGCCCCGATATTAAAAAAAAAAAAAAAATCTTCTTTGACCAGCATGTGTCTGTTTATCAGAGTGAGGACACGATTTTACAGTCCTTATTAGCATTTTAAAGACTGAGGTCATGTGACCCTTTACTCCCTATGACCTCTGGCGTTACAACAAATGGTTTTTACACAAAGCTGTCTGTTCATCCAACTGAGGAAACAGAATTTATGAAAAAGCTGTAACAATTTTAAACATATATTTTCACTTCAATATTATTGGAATATTAATGGATACCATAAAACCGAGTTACAGACATCTTCCTTTAAAGACCCACTTTGATGAAATCGGGTTTTTGGTTTTTTTAACACATTACACATTTCTTAATTTCTTAATTCTTAATTATTTGTGACATAAAACACATGCTGGGCGGCGCACAAGCCACCTTCTCCGCTCCACTCTGATGCATCCACTTGTAGACAACTAGATCCACATCTGAACGGACTTTCCTTGCCTCGTGTAAACAGAAGGATGATGGGTAGTGAGGGCAGGGCTGCTCCATGTTAATGGTCCTGCCCAGGACTGTAATCATGGCAAATTTAAAGACGAAATGAGAGGGTGCATCTTTTCCTCATTAAAAACCAACCTGATTTTCAAAAGTCTTGTTATTTTCCATTTATTGGAAGGAATATCAGTCGTTGCACTAAAGACATGCTCTGTAAATCCACCTGGCAATGACATTGATTTGGATGAGGATAGTTATTAAAATATAAAACAGTTTTCTCTTTGAATTTATGACAGTTCTGTGATAAGCAGGCAGAAGATTCAGCACCAGAGGCCCTGCTGTTCTGCAGCTGATGCAACCAAATACTGTAAAATGCACAAATAGAATGCAGCCCTGAGTAATATATTTGTTCATCGAGAGATTAGATTTTATTTGAGCGACCCTTTGTTTATTCACAGACTGTCAAATATTATATTACCTTAGTCTGCACGGAATCAGTTTAACCTTGAGAAATAACTGCATTAACCAGGCAATGTTTTTGGTTTATATTTCATATATTTACACTCGTGCATTGAAATATATATATATTTTTTGTTCTTTGTTCATTACACTCTCTTAAACGTCTAAACAAAAATAAAACGTGCTGCAAAAAAAAAAAAAAAGTTGAATATTTAGTTGATTAAACTCTTCTATCAAATGACGCTACGTATACATCAGTCATGTGTTTCACGTTTATGAAAGCACGCTCTTGCTTTTAGTATGCATTGTGGTAAGTGTGTTGGTGAATCAGACAACCAGGGAGCAGCGCTTGTCCGCCACCTAAAGTTGGAGGAGGCTTGGTGCGAAATGTCAAAGTGGTGTAAATCTCGAGAATCTTTCTCCAGGATATTTCCTTCACAGCTCGAATCCGATATATGAAAGATTTTGTGTCATTGAATTCTGTCCGGGCACAGGCCGCAATTATTAATTTTTCCTCCATGACCAATTTTCAAACGCTGTTCCGTATTTTGAAAAGAATGCTACTCATACGTCACTACCAAATCCGAGTCCGTGGTTTGCCAAAATTCAGTTGTTTGACGCTCAAGCGGTCGAAAGAGGATAAACGTTCAGTGTACGTTCAATGAACGCTCGACTTATATGTAGACTAAAAACTGACTTAAAAATAGCGTAGAGATGGAGATGCAAGAGTTTGGACGCGGAAGCCTGAAATACAGGTTCATGGACGTCTACATAGACTTTTTATTGAAAGCGGTGGCTCGAACGGCTGTTGCCGAGGCCGGTGTAAACATAGCCTTATAGTTCGATCTACGAATCAGTCCCTAAAGAATTTCGTGATGATGCAATCACAGCATTTTCTTGCACATTTTACTTGAATCAGCAACTTTGGCCAATGAACGCAACTTTGCAGCAACGTTGGCCAAAAGGTCTCTTTTTGAACAAGTTCAACTATCAAACTGTTTCCGCCAGTCAAGTTTAGAGGTTCAAACATGTCGTCAGCAGGGGTGAAAGTAGATTTTTGTTTATAACGGTACTATAACAAATTCCATCAAGGTAAACCTTTTTAATGGCAGTAAATGCAGATTTAGGTTGTAATAATTTCTTGATGAATTTATTTAATTGAACTGATGAATTGATTTATCCAACCGGATTGATTTGTTAGAGTCGAATCAAATCGACCTATACCATTATCAAGCTCTTTGACAATGAATTAAACTGATGATAATTGATCTTGGAAATACCGTTTGGATTGAGGCACAGTGGGTTTTATTTCTTACTCTAACATAAAAATGACCAAGTGTATCACAGCGGACAACACACATGCGATGACAACAAAACTGATCAACCATCATTACAGTCCAATGTGTGGAAACACTTTGAATTTACCAAAGACATGTGACCATACAGTGTGTTAGAATGTTCTAATAATGTTCCCTTTGGATTATTTTGATGTGGAAAAACAACAGTGAGCTGAACTTTATTGAACTATAATGTGAATGGTGGTCGTCAGTCTAACCAACAAAATACGTTTAACTTTCTCACTTTCGTGTGACGGTGCTGCCCGTCAGCGACTTTGTTTCTAACAAAAGTGAAAGCTAAAGGTTGAGCTAACCAGCTGCCAAAAAATCCTCATGTCGGTAGAGGGAAACTGGTTCTCCTTGTAACATTTGTGTTGGAGAACAAACAGAAATATTTGATTGATGAGAACTTTTCAACTGTGAGACTAATATGTGAAGGTTGTGTTTGAAGCCTTGGTCACAGCTTTCTTTACAAGTAGATACGGGCTGTCTGCACACTGGAAAAACAAACATTTACTTAATTATTCCTCCTAACATCTACACAATTATTTGAAGATTATGCAAATACAGAGATTTTCTGGTAAAGAACCTTTTTCATGAGTAATGACAAACTTTATATTTATTAGTAAGATCTACTTTTCAGATTGTTGTCATCACTTTGGCAGCATTCATCAATATTGTGTCAATTTGATTAGAGACACTCTAGTCTGTGTTCACAGATGTGCGCATGTGGCTGATCGTTCGGTGAGCCCTTAGAGTGAAAGTGTTCATGCACATTCTTTCCGCAGCCACACGTAAGTGTAAGTAAGGGTGACTTTGGTGAGACGCAGGCACATCGCATGGATTTTTTCTTTTCTAAATCTGCACGCACAACCTGAGAGTTAGTGTTCGAAGCAGACTGTCGCCCAACAGTAGCGGGAAGGGTTCAGGAAACTCACTGTCCCGAAAGGGATACATCAAGTTAAGAAAATGAATGGAAGTTCAGGAGATCTGATCCACCATATTGGATGTGTTTTCTACCCGCTGTCACTGAAGCCATCAAGTGCCCAAAGTTGAGTCCCTGATTGGTTGACACAGACGTGGCGACCTCCAAAGAGTTTCGATTTTTTTCTCTGGCTTGCCACTGAATTTGCACCGCGTTGCTCAATTTGTGTTTTTTCCAGACTTCTGTGCCGCACCAGCTGCTCAATTCGCGTCTAAACCATTGACTTTACATTGAAACTGCCCGCTTCCGCTGCACGAATCACGTTTGGTGTGTAAGCACCTCAGGTCTTTAGCTACGACTATGATTTAGTGCTGCAAGTTTGTGTTGGAGATAGAAAAAGCCGCACGTGTAAGCATGAAATGAGATTTGAAGTATTCATGATTCATATTTCTACAATGCAGATGACGATTTAAAACACTTTAAAAAACGATTGCATCATGATCAAAATCTCCGCCTATTAACTTATAAAACATTTGCACTCACGCGAGCACTCAAAATGTTTTCTCTGGTCAATAGCAATGTCTATTACTGTTTTTTTCTGCTAAAGTACCAAACATATTTCCCAGCCTTGAAATCTTTAGCCATTTCTAAGGAATTTCTGCCACTCTGCAGAAACTATGTCCAAGAAAATGACAAAAAATCTATTGATTTTGGTTAAAAACGGCATAATCATAACCAAAAGACCCCTAGAAACACTTTTACAATAGATCAAAAGATGCTGAAAAATACTTAAAAAGTAGGTCCTTAAGTATTATCCAATACTTGATAAAAATATAAAGTGAAAGCTTTTTTTTAAGCTAAACAAAGTACTACGGATCCCTTTTGTTGTCCACTGCTAGCTGGGTGGTAAACTAAAGAACTGAAATATCAAGGGTTAGTGGTTTATGTCTGTGTAACTGAAATTCCCTGCTGATGTACCCTATAGATCTGTTCTTCACACGTCTGTTTCTTGCTTCTTCGCTCTACATTCTGCACCTTTGTGAGCTTATTGACTGTAAGGCCAGCTGCCACCAGTTAGCACAATTTGCAGCCCAAATCGATGGACAATCCTTATTCACCGTAAAGACCCACTCTGTGTTGTTGTGATAGCAACATACCTCGCTCTGAGTCTACTTAACCCTATATAGCCACTTGTGTCATATTTAATACACACATTTCTGAGACCCCTATGTCATTAGTATGATCCAGTAACCCCTTGTATATAACTCAGTCCATGTGTTCTGCCCTGTAGTTCATTGTCATTCCACTAGGGGCAGTAGAAGGGCTTTTCCTGCTCTTTTTAAAATGGCTGCCTCCATGACACTTTTGGCGGGAAAAAGTGTATCTACGTTTTAAAAACTTTATGGCTAAAATAGCTAATCTATTGTTTAATAATTTTTGTAAATGACTACTTGCTGTTTTGAAAGAATGCAAAATTTGATAATTAATTATTAAATCTTCAACTAACATTGTTGTGAGCAAAAATTGACCACATCACTCAAAGTATCATAACTGATACTATCTTAGTAAAATTGTTTTGCAATTTTTGTGGATTTCTTTAAATAGTTAAAAAAAAGCATCCTAATTCCAAACATTTGAATTTTCTGTCAATTCTTTGACGTAGTGGTCTTTACTGGGTTAATCACCGGCCTTGTGAAGGCGCTACTGTCTAAGAGAGATTAGGATTTCTGCTTCGCAGTCCCGGTGTTTCCTCCAGACTACACTTTAAAGAATGTCTGTTTGAAATGCTTTCTGTTCATCCAGATGGAGGCATTGTTTTCTTCTTCAGTCCACATCTCAGGTGGGCAGAAAGACAAGAGCAGTACATCAAAACCCAGGCATGAGATGCGTCAGAAAGGGGAAAAGGCCTCCTCCTTATCTACCTCACAGCTTGACTCGCCATCAGGATTAGATGGGGAAAAGGCGGCGCGGGCAGCTGGAAGCTGGAAGTGAGACAGAATGCAAACGCACCGGCCACTTGGAGTTCAGCTCTGCGCGACTAATCCTGGTTCTCTCCCCGGCATTATCTTATCGCCATGTGAGAAGTCAGATTAAGGGGTACATTAATTCACAACAAGAAAGCCTCCTTTCAACCCAGCTGGTGCGCTGATAAAAATCCACTGCGCTTGAATGGAGGACTCTCCCCTGAAATGCCGTTTTCAAACCAGAAAATGAGTTGGTGGGCAACTTCTTTTGCATAACAGAACAACAACAATGTCTTATGTCATGTTATATTCCACCAAACTGAACAGAATCCAGCTGGTGGAGCAAATCAAAGAAATTGGATGTTTACCAGCACTTCCGAAACCAGCAAGCGGCTTCAGGCTCAGTGATTAAAGATCTAAAGGGCTCCAGACAAGCTGGACCTTAAGGCTAAAGAAAATAAAAAGAGAGAAAAAAAAAGGATTGGATGTTAGAGGAAAAGAAGAAGACCGACAGAACAAAAAGACAACTGTGCTAGCTCATTGGGTCCTTCAGTTATTACAAATGTCATTGTCAATACAAACACATGAACACATTGATTTTTTTTTGTAATTGTCACATATTCTTTGTTTATAGCAAGAAAAATATGAAAAAACCCTCAAGTTTCCTTTTGAATCCTGTAACACTGTATCATTAGCTCTAGTGTAGATGTTGTTCAAATTATCATAGCTCTTCCATCCATTTAGGCAATGAACGTCACTCCAAGGGATTTTCAGGATGAGAAAAGCAGCTTTTTGCCGATATGCAACACTTTACAGTAGTAAAGTGTTTTAAAAACTTAATGTAAACCAACTGATTCTGACGATAAAATCTAATCTTTGTACCAAAATGCAACACTTTTGCGGTTCAAGCATATTTTCTGATCTTGATCAGAATCAGAATTACATTAAAATTATGTAAACAGTTAAAGGATTACGGGTAGTTTGAAGATCATTCTTGTCCTGTTTTAGGCGGTTAGCATTTGTTCCTGGCGACACCAACAAAACACAATGACATGTCGTAATTCTTCAAGAGCTGATTGTGACTCAGAAAAAAGTGGTTTTTCATAACGGCTTCGCACCGATATGTAACATGTTACAAATGTTGATTATGAACACATTACAAGCGTAAAGTGTTGCACTTAACGTTAACTGCGTAAACGGTTGAAGAGTTACAGAAGATAGTACTGTAGTTGAAAGACAGATATATTGAAAAATGCTAAATTTTTGTAAATTTTGGTTTTAAGTTTATTCATTCATTCATTTTCCAATCCGCTTTATCCCTTTCGGGGTCACGGGGTTGCCGGAGCCTAACCCGGCTACTCATGGGCGAAGGCAGGGTACACCCCTGGACTGGTCGCCAGTCTGTCGCAGGGTGGTTTTAAGTTTAATTTAATAATATATCTTTGTTGTTAAAAAGGAAATTTCAAACACCAAAAAGTACACAGACCTAAAGCAGAGATGACTGGAATTTCCCTCGTTTCCATTCATCAAACTGCTTCAGCTTTTTTCCTCACATCATTGTCCAGTTCTTTCCAAAGTTTGGGGTCAGGGGTGTGGGCAGGAGTGCTTGCTTTTGCATTAAGCCAGGTGTACCCCTCTGTAATCCCATTAAACAACTGGACAATAGCGGGGGCTCCAGCTGGCTCCAGCTGGCTCCAGCTCCCAGAGTGGATGGAGGTGAAAAAAGTAGGACATTCGTTGAATGGACCAATTTGGCTGTCCTCGGATCGATTTTCCTCACACTTATAGCCCCTATCTGTCTTTATATTTGTTTTCGTCTGTCTTCTATGTCTTCCTGCATGCCTCCCTCAGGTCACCAGTGGAGCGCTCCAGACCCCTGTGCTCCATCCATCCTCATGGTTCAACACTGGCACAGATGTTGTGGAAAGTTTAAGGGGCCCGTTTACGCCATTAGTCTGGCAATGAGGCCGGGGAGCAGCGGTGGAACACTTCTCTAATCAGTTTTATTGAAGCTTTGCAATACGGTTAACACAACAGAGTCAGGCCCCGAGTCTAGCGGTGCTCTGTTGTAAATGTGACTGTGAGCACACGGGGGGGGGCTTTGTATTTTTACACCCCAGGGCTAAGGCACTGATGCTAATATCTCTGTGCCTCTTTTGTGCTCCTGATCGCAGACGTTGGTCGGGTGAAACCTGAGTCCAGGAGCTCCGGTTGCGGTAACCAACTAAATGCATATGCTGTAAACATGTCTGTTTATGCAGCTGAAAGAGAGTCTCTGAGCTGTTAAGATTAACGGCTTCTAATGGAAATGTGATTAACTCTATGTAAAAAAAAAACTAGTTAAAAAAACCACAGTTCCCAAAGTATTTTGGGAAAAATTAGGCACACATATATACTGTATATGTATATTTGCTCACATATACTAGGGGTGCCAGAGTTTTTGCTTTAAAACCAAATCTCATGTTACACAATGGAACGTGGGGAAAGTGAATCATTGCATTAGTGTAAAACACGTATAAAAGGGATTCATTATTGATTTTTTATTACATCACACCAGGCCTCACTGTGAGCTCATTGAAATGTTTTTCTTCCCTGTCCTCAGATATGGACATCTGGCTGTATCTCTCAGGCACTTGCTTTTTCATTGCACCTCTTCGGGCCTCTATCATCGGAATCACTTTCCTCCGAGCTGCCTTGATCTTAGCCTCCAACCGTTGCTTCCACGGTGGGTTTTGCTTTCTCCCATGGTTGCCCTTATAGCCGAGCATCACAGCTGCTGAAGTGTAAACCGGTTCACTGGTTTATTGGTTTGAAGGAACACTGTATTCAATTTAGAAGGGTGTTCTATAAGAAAATTCAAAAAATATTGCATGAAATGAAGTCTATTTTCCAAGTTTGTTTTTAGAGTTCCCTGCTTTGGTGAGTTTCTCTTACTAGTTTTTTCTCTCCTTGACAGAACTCTGTCCTCATTTTTTCACAAGTTTTTTTTTCTTGCTGAACTGAATATCTGATTTTGAGAAAAATTTGTCAAATTGCACTAAAGACAGTGGAATGAAGACACACATGCAAATAGATGTTGAACGTGTATCATACCTGCATGCACAAGCATCTGTGTTGACTCAAGGCACTCGGATCCCGCCTTGCACCTCATTGCTCAGATAGGTCTCAGGATTTAGGGCCAACACTCACTTGAACCTAAATGTTCACTTCTAGAACGATCTGTCTGTTCCTACAGCTGTCAAAAGTTAAGCCAACTTTCCTCATATTTTTGAAAAGGGTGCAGTTTGGTTCTGTCAAATCCAACCAAGATAAAACCAACACAGAACAAAAGAAATGACTTTAAATAAACAGACAATCATAAAAAAAAATCATATTGATGTCATGATAGAAAGGTTTTCCACAATAAATGCCATCTAACAGGTTTTATATGGACTTCTTTTGTTTAGTTGTTTGTTTTTAATTAGACCTGAGTCATAAACTAAATGTACAGAAATATCTAAACTTTCTTTTTTTTTAGAAAAGTAGTATTCATTTTTAGGATTTTACTTCGAAATTCCAGACAGATGTGCTTTCATGTCTCTAACTCTTAGTATATAAGCGTCATACAAAGCGCTACACAAGTATGCGCTATTTGCCTGACGACATGAAGGGGTTAAATGAAACTAGCTTTCTGGTTCACAACTTGATTTGAAGTCATCATTGTGCATTGAGACGCATATTCAAAGTGAAGCTTTTGGGGGGAATTGGAACCCATGTCTCACAGCCTAAGGACAACTGCACCCTTATGGACTACTTGACCCCGTACGGATCACGCTGTGTGAGGTCAGCTGGTCAGACGCCAGCTTGGCTGCTGGCTTAACCAGAACACAGGCTGACGTGGTTTCTGCAGCTCACAGTGCTTTTAAGTTGTTCCAAACACTGGAGTCAAATGCGCCTCATGCAAAACGGCCAGAGCGATCCAAGAAGGATCATGACGTGCCGCTGTTTGCCTTTGTCCAATGGAGCAGCGATGAAGGACGTACGGTGGCCCTGAAGTGCAAATCACATCAACAATTCACTTGACACACATAAAGATCACAAAAAATGAAACAAACAATTCAAAAGTAAAATAACATTATAGAAATCAAAACAGAATTCCAGAGTCCAAAACACCGATTCCCAAAAAATTCAACATAATAGAAATAAAACGTTTTGTAAAACAAAAGTAATTTACGGAAATCAAAATGAAATATTAAAAATAAAACAAAACAAGAAACCGGAAAGGAATATCCAATCGCTGATTGGTTATTGACGGTTGTTCACTTTTTCATTTGGTTTCTTCCAACAGGCAATAATTCTTTATTTCAGTGATTGCTTGATCAGCTCCACTGTTCAGGTCAAACATCCTTCTGCTTTCACTCTTGTTCAAAACTAAAATGTCATCATCCAGTGAGTGACGTCCCAAAGCAGTGGTCTTCAACCTTCTCAGGCGATGGACCGATTTAATGTCAGAGAATATTTTCTGTACAAGACCAAAGTTGGCGTCCAATTTTTCTTTTTCTTATCTCCAGTTTAAAATGTCCGCAGCTGTTTTAAAGTTCCTCTCCGATCATCTTTGATCTATCGTAAAATTGTTCGCAGTGGTCTTTTAATTATGATTACGTTGTTTTTAGCCCAAATCAAAAGACTTGTTTCATTCACTAGGATACAGTTTTTGCAGAATGGCAGTAGTTTAGTTTAGTTTCTGAGTTGGTGCGGAGCAAGCCTACCCCAACTTCCCATCATCCCTTTGTTTTCATGCTCTCCTGCTAACTCACAGCCCCTCACACCCCCAACCCTGAACTGCAATCCACCATTTGAGCAACTTTATTAGCAGCATCCTGAATATTTTGCATTCTTATGATGTGTGGAAACAACTGTCTGAATAAATCCGTATTTTGAGCAAAGATTACTGGTTTTGGTTTGTTAAATGCAGTTTTCTTTCATTTTAAAGTTTGAAGCTTTTCTTTTCTGCTAAAAAGAACATTTGTTTCTTGTTCACTTTGCTAGCTCGGGGGTTTCAAGTTAGCGGTTGAAGCCTCCGCAATAAGAACGTAGCGGATGTATTTTCGACACATGATTGAGCAACTTTTGTTTTGATTTCTAAAAATGTAAATGTTGTTTTTTCATTATTTGTTTTGCTTTTTTTAATTGTTGTTTTAAATTGTTGATAAAAGAACCACTCCAATGAAATTCGTGTTGTATTGCTCGTCTTTTTTTTTTCGGCTACGCTAAAGTTAGCTTGGGGTTGTGAGAATCAGTAAGCCTGCAGGAGAGAGTGTAAACAAAGGAATGCTGGGCTATCAGTTTTAGAGTTACTTCTGCACCAACAGTCCCGCCCAGCGGCCAGAGGTGAATTTCTAATGAGCTCCTGCCGCGCTGCAGAAAAAATGTCTTCAAAAAAAAACAGCAGAATCATTATTAAAAGACCAGTAGTAATGATTTTACAATAAATAAACATATAGTTGGAATGGACTTTAATATGTTTTTGTGCTGACTGATTTGTACTTCAGGGCCACCGTACAGGCAGGGTTGCATTGAAGCAATGATGAAATGAACGCAAAGAACGTGTAACAGCGACTGCACTTCTTTAAAGAGCCACGCTGCAAACTCCAGCACTCCTATTATGAAATACTTTGCTAGTTTCAGTCATTTTTGAGCGTCTCTGCTGACTTTCCCCCATGAGAGACTTCAAAACAACCAGCAGTCAGCAGAGCATACATTTGCCTAGAAGATCCCTGTTTAACTCCTTTGTCATTTTGGCGCTTTTGTCTTTTTGTTTCTGTCATAACGGGGCTCATAATTTGATAATGAAATGACTAGGATCCCACTAGCGTTTTCCTTTTTGTTACCCACCGTCAGTCAGCTTGCTCCAACAATTAGCATCAGGAGAAATAAGTGCGAGAGCGGCAGTCATTAAGAAGCTTGGCCTCTTGTAAAGTAATTGGACAATAATGAATAGTTAAAAAGTGATTACCAGAACAAAGAAAAAAACAAAAAGGATGTCCCTTTTACAATTACCAACAGGCGCCGTTATTTAGTTTCGGCCTTTAGCGCCTTGCTATAGGCAGCGCTCTAATTGTGTTTTACCTCGATGACTGCCTCGGACTGTTGAATAATGGATGGCCCGTGGCCTTTGAGAGCCGTGTGAGGTCTGCCTGTAGGCTCTTCTGATGCCATTGGCTTTGAGAAGGCCAGCTGGCTCCACCCCCAGCTCTTTTAATTTCCATTTATATTCAACTTAAATATATATAAAAAAAGCAAGTCTAAGAAGGTATCACGCAACACTTGAGATTGTGTCAATATTTGAAAATATTAAAGGTACAGCGCACCGTTTCTTTCCAGCACAGGCTTGTGGGAACATTATGCTAATGAATGAATGAATACGGGATACTTCCTTTGAAGTGCAACACTTTCCATCTCCAGTTATTTTTGGTCAACCTGGGATGGACTTGCAGCTTCTGCTGATATCCATCGCTGCGTAATGACCAGAGCAGCTGTTGGAGGCCTCCTCCTCCTCCTCTTCCTCCCTGTAAAGTTACCTGTGTAACTGATCATGCAGGAATGCGGGCATGACACCATGTTGCTGCAGTTATTGCCAGTTGCACTTGTCAGACATAAAAGTTGAAGTCAGTCCCTCTCTATTTTTAATTTTATTTTGAAAGTCTAGTATTTTTCTTGCCCTGGTTCTAAACTCCACATCTGTAAAAGATAGGTGGGTTCATATGAGCTTGTTGAGTTTTTTTTTATTGTAAAACCCAGTGATGAAATCAAAGGGGAAGGATTATTCATGATGTGGATGACCTGATAGATTTTTGCTTTGGTTATGATGTTTTCAAACGGTTTTCTTAATTGTTCTATGATCATTATTATAACAAAATCTTTAAAATTGATGTTGATTTTTGCTTTAAGGCACCAAAACAGCAGATTCTATATTGTAAAGCACCAATGAGAAAAAAAAAGTTTTAGAAAGATTGTAGCCAAAAATGAAGCTGTAGAGTGGTTTCTATTTCAAGTCCCATTCCGATCACCTTTTGATCCATTTTTCAAAGTATTCCCAGTGGTCTTTTAATTAGGATTATGATGTTTTTAGTCAAAATCAAAGAACTTGTGTTACTTTTTAGGTCATAGTTTCTGCAGAGCGACAGTAGATTCTGTTAGCTCGGAGCAACCCCTGTCCCCTCCCCATTGCTGAGAGTTCTTGGTCTACATGCTTTCCTGCCGGCTTGAAGCCCCTCACAACCCCAACCTAACATTACTGCTGCAACACAACGGCAAGGAATATCAGAGCTATCCAGTTGTACAGTTTTGATCCGGATGCCAGCTCAGACGTGGGAAATAAAGACATACTTAGTCGTCTATGCATCAGAATGGGGCGGAGCAGGGAGCTTGTGACCCACCCAGTGTATTTTCTGCATCACAAATACAACCTTTTTTAAGCTGCTTTTTGTCGTCCGCTCCTGATTCACAGTAATTTAAATAAATAAAAACTCAAAAATACAGTCTTAAGCTTAATTTTCTTTATATATGTCCTCCAACATTTGAAAAATGCTGCAAGAACATGAGTGGGTCTTTAATATCTCCATGGCAACACTTGTATTGATCCTCTCTGACTCAAATCACCTTTGAGATGCCTTTCTTTAGGTTCTTCCAGGTTCTGGGAGAGCATGCAGAGAAATCGTCATTATTTTACCATTTTGGCACCAAATTAGCTAGTTTGAGCTGTGATAGCAAGTTAAGTCAAGGAGCTTTAAACCTATTTTAAAATGTTCTCTTTTATTTGGATTTAAATTAACATATTACAAAGGCATCTGCCAACGGCACAATGGATTTGTCTGAAGAACCAACATCTTTTAGAACAATAATTCGTTTTTTTAAATATATTTTTATTTCACGTATTTTAGTCTTTTTAAACCCAATAAAACCTTAAAAAAAACGACTAAAAAAAGGTTGTGAAGTTGGTTTTAGTTGCATCACCTCACTGAGCAATCCATCGATGGGGAGTCAGAGCTGTGAGTTCTTCATGGAACAAGACAGAGGGGGTTTAGGTGAAAGGGCTCATCTCACTGACTGCATCTGGATCTGCTCTGACACCCTTATGGAGCCTGAGTGACACGATAAAGAAGCTGATGCATTCGCTGCTTCTTCAGCAGTGACAGCCATTTGTCACCTGGAGAAAAATAACTTTCTTTTCTTTCACAACACACTTTTCATTGTTGCAAAATGTTGTTTTCTGTGGCTTTTTTTTCTTTGCAAAGAAATTAAAACGTTGAAACTATAGTAAAGGCCCAAAACTACCCAACAATCTAAGCTAAATGGCTCATCTGTCAAGTCGATCAGCTTTTTCTTGCAGGAGCTTTAGCCATTACAGCTTTTACAGCTCCACTTACCGACTGCCTGTCCCGCAGAGTCTGACTTGTGACAGCTCCTGTCTCTTGTCCCAATTTTAGGTACTTTTAAACCAGTTTTTCAAACTAAACTGTCACTCATCACGCTAACAGACCTATCTTCAAAGGAGGAGTGGTTTCTGTGCAACTTCAAGATGATTCAAGATGGAAAGTTTATCCTGCTGAACTGTGAAGAGATGTGGTTGTAGACTGAGACATTGGGTGCTTTTGCATTTCGTGTTGCAGAATAACAGTTGATTGGTGTTCACAGAGACAATGGATTTGTGGTTTTTAAACAGTACAAAGGACCAACTAGGTTTCAGCAAATTCCTCATTACAGTTATAAAGCTTTCCTGACTAAACAGTGCAGTTTGATGTCATGCAGGCACAGGAATTACAGAATTATGTGGAACTGATTGCTATGATCGATGAGTTCTAACAATATGATGGGTTCCAGTCACAGTTTCAAATGCTAAATGTCACATTGGGTTAGGTTTGGATGAGGTTCTGTCATTTTGGATGTTATATTTGTTCCAGTCTTTTGGCTGCAAAAGCCGCTTTCACTGCTGCTTACAAATACAAGATAAAAATAGATCTGGACTCACCGTTGGCTTTCGTCAGAACTTTTTTGTTGGATCATAAAGTTCTCCTCGGTGAATTGTCAGCAAAATATAAACTGCATCCACTGCTGCCTCATTTAAAAATGTTGTAGAGCTTACTTTATCTAAGTAGGACACAGCATACACACTTACGAGTTTCACCAGATTACGGACGGGACCAACAGAGACAATCACAAGTCTCGTTTTGCAAGTCAAAGACCACGGTCGCATGTCCTAAAATGCCAATATGGGGAGCTAAATGCAACTTTTTCGGCAAATTCAGCAGGTGGCTTCATGGCGGCATTTGTAATCAGGAGGTGGTAATTGCACTTTTACCTGCCGTGCGGTGGCCGGGGAGGTTTTAAGAAAAAGTTACAACTTTACAGCGATCTGACGATTTTTCATTAAAAGGACTGCCCGGTCAGTGGCCGCCGGGGCATAATTTGAGGTTGCATTCCAAGGACAGGCGGGGATGAGGCCATTACAAAATCAGGTGACAGTTGGGCGCCCACAGGGTGGTGGGAGCCCGGGGGTATATAAAAAGCGGGCCATTCCGCATGCCTAACGGCCGCCTGACTGCTGCCATCGCCATTCCTTAACCACGCTAAAAATTTTCAAAAAAATTGAGGGGTGGCATTAAATCTTAAAGATTCTGATATGATCTGGTGGCGGTTGTTTTTGTGATTGTGGCATAAGCCGAGTTTAAAGTCTTTATCTGTCATTTCAAATCAAGTCTTAAAATATATCATTAGTTAGAATATTTTACTGTCACAAATTGCAATAATACTACTTTTATACTACTTGTCAGAACAACAAACAGGGCAGTTTTTTGTTCCTGATGCGAGAGCTTTATAACAAGAGCTTTTATTTTTTGGGATCTGATAGCGCCATCCAGATAAAAATAAGAATAAATAAGCAAGCAGGTAGCACAAGTTCCAGACCTTAAGCTTCAAGTCATGTCCCAAGTCTTAGAGGTCAAGTCTCTGCATGTGAGACTCAAACGCGACTCAACCCAGAGTCACGAGTCTAAGTCACCATCCCTGTTCCAGCATTAACACTTTCTGTGGCCTTCTTGGCCTTTAAACAGTTACTGTAAAAGTTACTTTAGAAAACGAATATAGTTATGCACTATTTAATTCAAAAAGTAACAGAGTTAGGAACTTAAATACTATATAGTAAAAGTAAAAAGTTACCAGGAAAAATCTATATTGGTATTATTGTAAAAAAGTTGCAATTTGTAAAGATTTTTATTTTTACTGATCAGTTTTCGTAAATCAATAGAAATAAGTAAAATAGATGTGTACTTGTATAATAACCTTCAGTATTTATTACATCGTAAGTACTTTTTTTTTTACAACTGCAGTAAACATAAATGACAAAATGGGTTTAACTGTGTCGTCTGGATGAAATAAATCAAATTAAACATTTCAGAAACTGGTCTGCTATACATTTGTACTTACCTTTATCGGGATCTTGACAGAATATTGTCTCTCTCCATGAACTTTGACCTCAACCAGTTTGAAGATCTTGTCTTAACAAAAAAATGTAAACTGTTCATCAAGCTGCTCCAGACTTTCCATTTCTGTTTAGTCTCTGTTTGTTTGGCTTTCACGGTTGATAGAATTGGACTGCACCGTGGTGTAGTGGTTAGCACCTTTGCCTCACTGCAAGAAGGTCCTGGTTCAAATCCCAGCACAGACCCTTCGTGTGGAGTTTATGATAGGCTCCAGCAACCCGGTGACACTAGAAGGGATTCAGCAGGTTAAGAAAGTTTAGTGAGTTAATTAAATCGATTCAACTAAGGCACCATGTTCACCATTCAGTGATGGTAACAGCGTTATTAAAACTAAATTATCCTGTGATTGAAAAACAACACAGTTACTAAAATCTGTGTTACTACCAACAAAGCTTTTATATTCCAAGATTTTAAAACATCAGGGACTTAAAGCAGTGCAAGATATGTACAAAAAAATCAAATAAGATTATTTCTCAAGAGTAGGAAGAGAAAAAGAGTGAGCTAATTTTACTCCAAAACAGAAAACTGATGTATATCACATTAAAATATAATTAGCATAAAAACAAATTGATTACAGTTTTACATGATTATGTATCTTATATTTTAAAACATATTTTGCAGCTTTACTGTTGAACTCCAATCAGAATTTAAAATCTGGAAAGCATTTCTTTGGTGTCAGTTATAAGTACAGATAAATGCTGTCATTTATCTCAGCATTTTTCCATTTTTCCCTCCACAGCATCACTTCATCCCCACAGAGTCAGAGCAGTCCAGCTAATTTAAAGCCAATCAATATTAGTCTGTGTCTCAGCTCAGTCCAGTGGCTCCTGTCTGACAGCAGGCAGAGAGAGGAAGCATCTGTGCGGGGACCGCCTCCCCTACCACTGTGAATCCATGTCGGCCACGAAACAGCCTCGCCCAAACTCAGTCCAAAAGGCTATCTGAGGGAATCCAGATGAGATCGATTCCCCAAACCCAGGCGGCCAGCGTTTGCACCGGCCATTGACTGTAAGTGACCCCTCCCCCCGGCGTTCCAAACAGGATGTACCCGCTGGCTTCAAGAAGCCAAAATCCCATAGACTTCTATAGAGAAATAAACAATAACAATTGTCGTAATAACCATTCTGGCTCTCTAAGTTTTTCATTATATATTTTTTTTCTGTAATGCAATTATTGAAGTTAGAAACTGGCCAATCAGATGTCTCAATAAAAGCATATTATCTCGTGTCAAACCTTTGACTGACAGGTTGCGCGCTTCTAAAACATAGAAATGTTGACTCTGACTGACCAATCACAGCTTACTGACCTCGTCAGTCTCCAACATGGCGCCGTTCATATCCCAAAAAAATTGGTGACTGAATTGACTTCATGTTGTTGGAGCTAGAAGTGAGCCACTTTCTATGGGTAACATATAAGTGTCCAAATATTCCCTTTCCCCAGGATTAGGTTCAAACCTAAGTTTTTGGGTCACAGTTTTTTTTCAGTTATTACAAAAAAACCCCTAAAAATTTGACATTTTGATTTGCTACTAGGCAAGCAACAATAAAGAAAAAGCTTTTAGTTGGCTCAAACTAAGTCTGGTGCAATATAACAAAAGAATAAATACTAGATCCTTCTTAACGTTAGCACAAAGATTGTTTGACACTTTTAATGTAAACATGCTGCTGTGCTGTAAAGATTCAACAATACACTTTATCTAGTATTCGGTTATTGATGTACCACACAGTTCGGTTTTCGATCTAGAATTTTGGCATCCTTAATGACATCACAATTGCTCGGTCCAGTTCTCATATACAGTCAATGGAACTGACACACAAACAGCCCTCTCACCCAACAAAGGAAGTATATTTTTACTGCTGTTGTAGGTTTGTAGTTACGTATTTGAACGCACGTTCAAGAACGCGTTCGACGCCCAATGGTGTTCACACTGGACAAGCAGGGAGGAGTTTCTTATTATTTTTCTTTTTCTATACTGTTTACTAGCGTGAGTCTGACACCTACAGTGGGAGGAGGTTCCTGAGCAAATCTTGCGATTTTGCCACAGAACGGAAACGGTTCGGTTTATTGCCGGCGTCCTTGCAATAATCAATATGGTTTACCATCAGGTCAAGACAGTGGCCTTTGGTTTAAACGTCGACATGGTCAGGCTTGTCGCCATGTCTGTGTTCGCCAGAAAAAACAGATCCATTCATCACTACCAAATCAGGGTAGTGGTGAATGGTCAAAGTTTGACCTGGTTGGCCATCTGTTTGTACAACGGACAGACCTGAAATCTTGTGTAGTTACACGTGAATGAGAGAGTTTTGAACGCCCAGCCCGATGCCCGTGTTTACACACGTTCACATAGACACTTACACAGATGCAGGAGACCCCCTCCCCTCCCATGCAAGTCTAACGTTCAGCCACTGAATCTTCACAAGTTAGGACCAGACCCCTCCCTCCACAAGTCCCCCCCCCACCTCTCTGTAAGCAGCCAATGAGGACGCGGTACACTCATGAGCTGGGATGGGGAGCAGGCATGTGTAGGCAGCTTGCCACAGGAGGAGGTGTGTCTCTCCGAGCCAAGAGTGTGCGCACGAGCCAGAGCATGCTCACACCGAGGGAGGAGGTGGTGGAGTTAGGAGTGCATGTTGGCATGCGAGTGGGAGGACGGAGGGAGAGCCAGGAGGGAAAGGACAAGACAGGTGCATTTGATTCCACTCACTGCTGACTGACACCTCCACCTCATAAAACACACACACACACAACAAGCTCAGCCACCAGCATCACGTGTGTGTGAGCCTTCACTCCGAGCAGCAGAGCGGGGAATCTCTCAGGATACACGGATGTGAGTTAGGAGTGCCGAGGAAGAGAAGCCCGAGTGTGTACCACCCCAGGGGGGGAGCTCGCGCAGACTGCACACACTCTCCGGCGGGCACTCGTTTCCCTGACAACTAGAATGGGCTGCAATTTGTGCACCTTGCAGAAACGAGAGGAACACTACAAACTGCTCTATGAGATTGCACAGGTGAGTGGAACTTTGTCATGCTGATGATGATGAGGAGGGGAAGTCTTCACAACGAGGGAGGATGCAAATGATAGAAGCAATGATTTGAGAAAGTTAGAGAAATCTGTGGGAAAGAAAAGTGAGGAGGCTGTTCTTCAGTGGAAGTACCTGAAGAAATTGAAGGTGGACTGAGCTGCTAGGAATCAGCGTGTCGCCTTTTCCCATCAAAGCCGATGTTGCTTAGTTATTTCTGCATAGTAGAAGGGGGATGTGGGAACACATTCCTCGCTTGGCTCTGGGGGATTTCATCACATCTTCCCAGCCTGTGAATGATAGAAGCAACACAGTGCAAAAGCACAAAAAGCAAATATCTTTGCTGGAATCAAACATGGATGTCAAACTAGTAAAGGAACAAATGTCTTCTTTTCTGTCTTGCAAGACAAATAATCTTATCAAGAAAGTTTCATCTTTAGGAAAACAACAAGTTTTTTATTCCATTGGCAGATTTTTTTTTCTTTTTGAAGAAAATGTTTCAAATTGTCAGATGTTTTCAAATTTGTTTCGAGAGGGCTTGCTTTTGCAGTGAAGGAGTTGCAGTAAATTGTTTTGACTCAACCGCAGTCAAACAATTTGAAACCAAACTGAGATATCAGATTTTAAGGAAAACAAGTGGAGACCTGGAGTTTTTCTCCGCTGCTGAGAGCTCCAATACACCCCAGGCGAGTTTCATTCATCATTTAGAGCCTTACTCTGTTTCAAACACGTGGAAAGAGGATACGACACGGTGAGGCTGAGCGCCGTCGCTCGATTGTTGTTGCCGTTCTCAGCTGATGATAAAGGAGACTCGGAAGCATTTATTTGACTATTTGATACTCGCAAAAATTTGAAAACCTTGTTTCTAGACATTCCAGGTATTTTTTTCCCAGGTTTGAAGTTGTTTTAAATGATCTGTGCTTTACACCTTTACATGGTCTTCTCAAATCAGCACAGACGAGAATTTTTCCTGCCTCAAGAACCCCTAAGAACTAGAAACTAGAAATCCTTTTTGCTTCATGCTCTTAACAATAGAAAAACGTGATGGAAGACCTGAAAAACTCCTTTTTGGTTTAATTTTTAAGATGTTTTTTTTTAAAGTTCAATAAATGTTGAGTTAAACTGGTGTTCATTGTTAATATTTGGGGAAAAAAATTAGATTCATGTTCTGAGGATAAGGGATAGTTTTAGACGATGAACTGTGACTTTCATCAAAATGAACTATAATAAGGTCAATAAAAAACTCAAATAACAAAATAAATTATCTATTTGCCTAAAACTAGCAAAACATTTCCTTTTTTTCTGTCTAACGTACAGTTTTAAATAATTCTATCTGACAGTTTATTATTTAACCATATTGTTCCCTTTTTGAAGGCTTGTGTGGAACTTCTTGTTTCTAGGTTTTAAAATCTTAACATAAAATTTCTTGTTAAGTAAAATTACTTGCTGCATGGGCATCATTTTACTACTTTTTTTTTTTTTTTACTACTTTTAAGTGACTCTCTTCTAAAATTCATACACGGCGGACTTAAAAGTCTTGTTTTTTTTTCCTAAAAAAACAAAGTGTTTTACATCGGGGTCAAGGTGTCGAGGATTTTTCTTTTTTGGTGTTACTAAGAAGGTTGGGAGTTAGCATAGCAACAGTAACGTTTGTTTTAGCGATCTCAGTCTGTTCTTTTACATATTGCAAATAAGATTGGGAGTTATTATGAATTTGCTGACTCTGCTAATGCTTCTTACGTAGCTAACCTGTAAGCGTGTTGCTAGCATGGTTGGGAGTTAGAGATATTGTGAATATGCTAACGTGATTCATGCTTCTAACACAGTTTACGCTTCGATCATAAATTAACGTAACTTTTTTACTTTGTTACTATAGCCGGTAACATCCAAAGTCTACCAGGCAAATCTGTTTTTTGCATTTGCATTTCAAAGTAAAACAGTTGTTCTCTTTATTTATAACGTTTCAGATAATGATTATTGGATTACTTTAAAAAATCTCTGTTGCGTTTGAACTAAAACTGTATATATGCATAATAATAATAATAAATAATAATAATAAACTGCATGATTAGGGCCATTTTTATAGAAGTTCCATGCAGTTATGATGGATGGAGGCTGAAAATGACCATCAGGTCATCCCACACACGGTTAGAACTGTGAATAAGGGTCGTAAAATCAGTGTCTGAGATCTTAACATCGATTCCCTCTCACACTTAACGCCTCCGTGCATTAAGGACACGCTCGTGCTAAATTTGTCATGTCAATTAGAGGAAACTCTAGGAGATTATAGCTCCCTCGCTGTGTAAAGCACACACACAAAAGCATAATCGCCTTATGTAACCCACGGAGAAATGTAATGCTGTTAAGCTATCTCTAAGATTGTATGAAAGGAGATGGGATTACCACTTTAATGGCCTTTGTCCTTGTGAAGTCCAAATTTATTAATTATTATTATTTATTGTATTTTTTATTTATTATTATTATTATTTTAATGTAAAGTGCCTTGAGTTTCAACTGAAAGAAAGGTGCTCTACAAATAAATGAAGTTTGATATGTTAACAGTGTTTCTGCAGACAGACTTGGACGTTTTGATGCAACAATGGCAGAGAGCAGGTAAAAGCTACGGCTGACCATCAGGCGCGTTTTAGAAGTTAGGGGCTCTGATTACTGTCAGTTTGGTTAAAATGATAAGATCAAGAGTCAGAGGTCTGCAACCTGACGCTCTGCAGCCACAGACGGCTCCTTTATCCCTCCATTGTGGCTCTTTGGCTTTAATGAAAAATTCAGTTTGAATAAATATTCGGTTTAGATTTTTCACATGTGAGAAAACAGAGCAAAATGATGGTTAAAGGTTGAACCTACTGTCAGATTGAATTATTAACAGAATAAGCTTAAAGCACTTTGTTTTAAATCATCTGCTGAGTGGCGTCTAGTTGATGTTCAGATGCTAAGTTCTTAAAGTACAGAACTGCATTCACATGAAAATATTGTTTAAAAAGTAGGTTGCTCAGGCGTTATTAAGTTCTACAGCAAAGTTGTCATTTTTATATTAAATAACAAAAATAGAAAACAAGATAACTGTTTGACTTGGTTTTTAATTCAAGTAAATCTGGAGGATCTTTTTTAACACAGGATGTGTTTTATTTTGAAAGGAATTTGCATGCGCTACTGTCCAAAGTAAAATAAGTTACATTTGTCTCATATAGAAAAGTATATGACAGTAAAATGGGACTTAGTGGCTCTTGCTGGTCACTAAGAAACTGGTCCAAATAGTTTGTTTAGTGTGAAAGGTTGCAGATCTGTGGTCTAACTGGAGATATGACGTTCTAAGTTGGCCAGCTTTTGTTTTTCAAATCAAAGCAGACTTTTTCTACTGTAAAACCCCATCGGCGTCCCTCCATTTCCCATTCACACTTCCTGTCTACTAGAGACCGTTTTTATAAACTAATGTGAATTACACCTTAAAGCACAATATCAAAATAAAATTAAAGATCACAAGAAATTTGCACCATAACTCTACTTCCAGGCTGCCAACAAAAGTGGATTCCAGTCTGTTAGATTCTGTTCAAGCCCCAAACATATTTTGTCAGTCCGAATGATCAGTTACTTCTGATTGTGACATCAAACTATACCTAAAGCATTCTAAAATCCAATCCAAGGGTGCAAACTCCAAACTTAATGTATAGACACACAGGTGGTAGTTGAAATGAACAATTCCCCTTACGTTTATGAAGATGTTAAAGGTCATTTGTCCACAATCTGATGATCAAAACACACGCATGTGTTGCCTGTTGATGCAAATACGCATCAAACCACTTCTGCTCCAAAGTTGCTTGAATTTAGCATCTACCTAAAAGCAAAAACACAAGTGATTTTTTGTTTTATAGCTGGAAATAAATTCAGGTGTCAAGGGGTTAACACTTTGTACTCGTTCATCAACATGCCCACATATGTGTGTGTGAACGTGGACACCTGGTAGCCTGATAGACGACTGTTGGGCGGCATATCGGCACTACTTTCCATTCTCATTAAAAAGGAAGTGTGAGAAGACAAAAAGACCAGGAGCGTGCCAGCCAGGACAGTGTGTCAGTGGGACTTTGTGCCGAACACGAGGGCTTTCCGCTAATCCACGGAGACTCCTCAGTAATCCCTCCGTCTCGTTTTCTTTTTGTCGTCCCACAGCCACTTCATGTTCTTCCTTTTTTCATCCATATTCTATAACCTCTGCTGTCCACCTGCCTCCCTCCTCTCATTTTCCTTTGGCACACATAGTATATTATGATACATAACAAAACATATGTTTTATGAATTCCTTGTTGTTGTTCTTTTCCTCCCAACAGTAATTTCCAAAAGGACACTCCAGGCTCAGTAATTAGAGGAAAAAAGTCAAATCCATTCAGTGAGATTAAAGGGAAGTTTTTGAGGATGTTTGGGTGTTATGCATCTCTTTGGGTCTAACGTTTGGGTCAATTAGAATTATTTTCATCTTTCAGCTCGTCTTACGGCTCCTCGGTATAAAAACTGTAAATGGTATGATGTCATTTTTGATGATTTGATGTGGGATAAGCCAGTTTCAGGAGAGGGTTGTGAGGTGATTGTCTGAGAGGAGCCTGTTTGCATCTGAGAACAGGTTTCAGCTTTTTTGAGTCACGTTGTGTGTGGTTTTTCATGCAACCTCAAGCTACGTTCACATCACCCTCGGCAATGCGCGTTCACCAACTTTCAATGAAAAGTCTACGTTAACAAGAGTGAACACGAGCTTCGGGCTTCCAAACCTTTGCATTCAGGAGTAGCTACACACATTTTTAAGAAAACGCGTCCAAAACGCACGTTGCCACATAAACCAGGTTACACTGATCAATCAGGGACTCCTGATTCACAACAATTTGAACAACACTTAGAAATCCAATTTTGAGCTCAACTGTCTTCATATATTTCCTCCATCATCAGTAAAATGCCACAAGAACATGAATAGGCACCATTTTTATCTGAGTAGGTCATAAAAAGAACCTAGAGGTACTTCTACTAGGTAATACTTTTTCACAAAAACTTTCAAGTAAATTCTTAAAAAAATGATTTTTTTCATTCTTTTTTCATTTCATCTTTTCGTGTCTGATAGTTAAGGTGTACTCAGAACAACAATTACAGACTTCTATCAACTTTTTAAGTGGGACAACTTGGACAGTTGGTTGACCAAATACTTTTTGCTTTGCTGCATTGTCTGTTTTCTTGGAACTGTTTTGTTTTCAACAGTAGTGAGCTGTTGCTGCCATGGAAACCGCTCGCTTCGGCCATGAGTTTTTTAGTTAAAGATTACCTTCCGGTTCTGTGTGAACTCAGTGACATTAGGGGCTTTTGAAAGACAAACTGTTCAGCCAACAGATTGTTTCTCCTGAAGCTTTGCACACACCGGGCATGCGTTGTACGTTTAAGGATGTGCTAAAAGCACTTGAAAATTGACTTCAATACTTGCGTAATGACACGTAAATGCAAGAATTTTCAACGCAGAAGCCCGAAACGTGTGTTTACATTTGCTTTCCATTGAAAGCGGTGAGTGGAACAGGCATTTCCAATCTCGGTGTGAACGTAGCCAAAGTGTTATTATTGTTTTTTTTTGACTTGCTGAAGTCTTTTGTTGATGACACACAGAAGAAGACAGATTGTAGCTATTTTATTTTGGAGTCACAGTAATGCAACTTTCTTTTTGGAACATTTTCTTTGGAGCAGCAGCACATAATTCTGCAAAAGTTTGCCTTGTTAGCCTGCAGGCCCGCCCTGATGTCCATCACGGCGCCGATTATCTCTGCTCATGCAGCTGTGCCGCTCCAACCGGACTGCTCCATCTCAGCTGCCCGGCGGCTGCGTTCAAATTTATGACTCTCTCTGGACCGCTTTTGTGTGCTCATGTGTTGCTACACAACCTCTATTCATGTTGCAGCAAATGCAGTTCCGTGTATTTTGGTGTGGATGGGTTTAATTGTCCTGTTGGCCTTTGGCGTGCAAAATCTCAAGGAAATTGTAAATTTCTGTGCTTTATTTTCTCAGTTTCACCAAAAAATACACTGTTTCTTCAATTAAGTGCTTTGTCCTCTGCTGTTCTTAGCTTACAGTACTTCCTAGTTAAGATATTTTCATCGGCGTGTTTGTGCTCAAAGCATATTTGTGTGTTCTCTAAAAAGATCTAAAAAGATCTCACTTTTAGCTTGTTGCAAACTTCCATATGTTCTTGTCGGCTGATGTGTTTCTGCCAAATCAGTCTATCGTGAGGCGTTCGATGCCTACGGTTATATTGTTCTACCGTCCGCGCTCTGGTTGTGGATGGCTGCGATGGTTTGTGTTCGAGCCTTTCCTTCAAACACAGATGCTGCGCCTCATGTTCAGCCTGTTAGGCACCACAGAGGAGGCCAGACAGACAGTCCTTCACCCCACCAGCACCTGTGGTGTCCAGCGGGTACCCTGCAGAGCCGCGGGAGGCCGTGGCCGAACCTGCACAGCCGTCACCCCCATATGGCCAAACTGGACCGAAAACATGGCTCTATTCGTACAGATCACCATTTCTCACATCGGCCAGGAAGGTTTGGTCATTTATAGTAAACAAAAATGGTTTTGTACCGCATTTACAACTGAGTTGATGAATTATCTATACATTAATTTCTAAGGGTTTGTCGTAATTTGGCAGCTTCTCATAAAACACCAAGTGTTTCTGTGTTTTTATCCATTTGAAGTTTTTTCTTTATATTTTAAGTCTACGGTTTCAAATAACCATATGTATTCTGAAATCAAATTTGAATCCAGTTGAAGTTTTTTGAAGAGGATTTATTTTTTTCAACACTTTCCTTCTTCCTTCAATGCATTCTCATTGTCATTCTAGTGCAGCTTCCAAGATTCTAGCTGAGAAGCATTGGAATTAAAGTAGCAGGTTCCCATCACTCTTGCAGGTTCTTACATCACTGCATGCTATACTTGGTGTAAAGCAAAGTCATCTTGTGTATAGAAAGGTCTTCTAATCAGGGGCGGAGCTAGAACAATGTATATGGGGGTAGAAAGGGGGGAAGAGGTCTTTAGAAGGGTGACGAAAGGGAACCGCAGAGTGGAAGAGCAGTTACAAATAAAAGGATCAATAATGCGTATTTCTAACTGTATTATTGTTGCTATTATTATTAAAACAGCAGTTGTTTTAGCTGAGGAGCTATTCAAAATATTCATGTTGTTGTTTTTGTAATGCTAGTATTTGCAAGAATAATTGAATATTGACCCCCCAGCTCTGCTCCTGCTTCTAACTGGCCTCTGTGTCACAAAATCAAGAACTGATTGATTATTATAACATCTCTCCTGTTTTGTAAATTGCCGTAATGTCCAACACTATCAGCAGCTGAACCAAGCGGACATAAAGAGAGCAGGCTATGATAGAGATTGTTATATCCCGGTTCACCTTTCGCGGTCTCACTGTTTCGCTGACTCTTGTTAGAGGCAGGTTCTGTAGCCGTTACCATGATAATCATGACAACCCATAACACTGCTCATTGCTTTGATAAAAAGATTATGGTACTCATAATTAATTTGATATTTTATTTATTTTCAGAAGTTACCCTTCAAATTATCTATTATTAGAAACGAATGTAATTTGCAGAAGCAACATTCCCACACAAAGTGGAGGACAAAATGGACAATGACGATGGACAATGACGAACACCTCTTTGAGCGTCATTCCTTACATGTTTGACTCAATTCAACTTATGACATATTTCTAGATTTCAACGCCATGGTGACTCTCTTTTCTAGGCTCGCTTTGACTGTGCCTTGCATTTATCCATCCATCCATCCATCCATCCATCCATTTCAGCGTCCCAGAGTCATGTTTGCAACTGTAATGTTTTTCTTACGATTTTTAGCATAGTGTGAGCGTATACTTGGTAAATGTGCAACAAATGAAGGGAAATACGCATTTTGTTGGAGGTAGAGAGTAACCACTTCTCTTTTTTGCTCTTTGTTTCAGTCCATTCCTGTCTGCCTAGCTGGGATTGTGCGTCATTTTAAAAAATTTTGAATGAACTGACCTTTCAGTTTTTGTTTTTTTTTTCACGTGTATTTTACACCCCAACAAGCTCTGTGCCGTCTGTCCGTGGGTCAGTGAGTTTGACCTTTTCACCTGCGAGCATAAACCCTGCCCCCTATTTCACATCTGTCAAACTCTTAAGGAGCTACTCTGATCATCTTTTGAGCTATCTCAAAAGCATTCCCAGTGGACTTTATGATTATGCCAGCTGTGGTGTGAAGTGGACCTGTGATCGCAGGTTTGGTTCCCAGTCCTGCCTGGCCATTTCAGACTGCATTTTGTTTTCTGGTCTGCGTCTGAGTCACAATGATTTAAATAAAGAAATACTCAGAAATAGAATTAAAGCAGAATTTTCTTCAAATTTGTCCTCCATCAGCAAAGAAACTCTACAAGAACATGATAAAAACACAATTTTCATCAGATTGAGTCTTCAACAGCTTTGATTTTACCCACTTTTTATTAAACAATAACGGAATCAGCTGCTGCATTGTAACTACAAAAATCTTGCAGGTTTCCTTAAGTTTTGAATTAATCAAAGAATTGTTAGTGTCGCTCAGAAATGTTCACTTAGCATTATGGGAATTCATTCTGCTGATCAGTCCAAATCACCTGGCCTCTTCCATCATTGTTGCAGTTGCACGATGGAGCACAGCACGCCGGCCATACCACGTGATTCAGAGGTGCATATGGCCTCGTCGCTCACGCGGCGAGCAAAACATATTTTGGTTGCGGGCCAAAAAACTGCACGTCAAGCCAACGTTGAAAAAAAACATGCAAGTGTTGTGGGATAAACAAGAGAAGTGGTGTGTGACATTTCTGTTGCTAAGCATAAAGGAGAAATGATTGATGAGGGAAACCTTCTTTCTTTGACCCTTTTTTGTCTCGTAGAGTATAGACAAACATAAATGTTGCTCTAGTGTGTGTTTCCTGTGAGTTGGTGCGAAGGGATAATGCAAGTTCAATGCAGATGAGTGGTGGGGGTGGGCAAGGGCAGCAACAATCGCTAGTTTTGCTCCACTGGCCAACAATCTCCCCCTGCTTTGGCTCTGATAAGACCAGGATGAAAGCCCATTCTCTGGTTGGACTGACAGTTCTTTCCTTGAAGCCCTCCCCCACCTCAACCACCTTAAGGCTGCACACGCGTGTCCACACTACAAACATGCACGTCTGCACTTACAAAGAAACCATAGAAGCTCCATTTAATCATTCATTGTACTGTTTTTTCTGCATTTATGAGAATGTCAAACAATGTCACAGCGTGAAAACAAGAGAATGCATCAGCTGATCCCTATCATTTGGACAAGAGATGTTAGAGCCAGAAAACAACGGAAAAAAGGGGAAAAAGTGGATTTAAGATAAAATAGCAGGGACAAAAGGAGTAGAATGATTTCTAAAAAAAAAGGCTAAAACGAGTTTTAAAGCAATAGAAAAATGAATAATAGACCATCTTCCTCCTCTTTTACTAAATACACACTGCCTTAAGCTGTGTTCACACCAGCATTGGCAACACTTTCAATGAAAAGTTTTTGTAAAAGGACAGCTTGAGCTTCCCTGTTCAAAACTCTCATGCTCTCATGTTGACACGTTGCTACGCACACTTTTACAACTGTTTTTGGGCTCTATATACACAACTGCGCTTAATAGACAAATGTTTGGCACTCTGGGGACTATGTTGGTTGCCTTTCCCATGGATCCCACCGCTGCCATCAATTTAGTCGACCATTCCAATGTTTCATGTTTGGGCGGTGTGGAAGTGTCTGACTAAAAAGAAAACGGAGCTCAGAAATGGACGCTAGTATGCATGAGGTTCCGTTTTATACTATCTTTTTCTTATCTCTCTTTATACGTTAACAACCGTCAGCAATGTGCGTTCAAGCAAAGACTTCCAACAATGAAAAGTCTATGTAATTGCACATTTTGTGCTTCCGCATTCAAAACTCTTGCATTCATGTGTCACTATGGAAGTTTCTACGATCATTTTCAGGCTCTACGTACATAATGAGTGTCCAACGTTTGTCCAATAATGCACGGTAAATGAACAAACATTGGACACTCTGGGCGCTATGTTGGTTACCCTTTCAAATGATCCCACCACTGCCACCAATGTAGTCAACTTCCACATTGGAGATTGTGGAGGTGCCTGACTAAAGAATGGAGCTCAGAGATGGACATCAGAATGAGGTTCCAGTTTATTCTATCTTTTTCTTGACTCTCTTAAGCTCTGTTCTGAAGCTCTGTTCAAGCAGCCGATTACAATAAAAAATACTATGTAAACACACAGATGAGCACGTTTTGGGCTTGCACGTTCAAAACTGTTGCAGTGTCTACTGAACGAGCATCTTTTGCCCGGTGTAAAAGTAGCATCACATTCACTCCATCTCACTACCCCTGCCTGTCTTTTTGGATTATTAATGTACTTTGTCATAAGCGCTCCATAGAATTGTTATTGATTTGTGGTAATGAAAAAGGTCAAATCAAAGTTAGTACCTAAAGACACAATAGTCTGTGATTCAACCTCAAACTGTTCTATTTTTGGTTTGAACCAAGTTAACCTTGTGTCTAAATAACCCTAAAATGCAACTAATGGGCTCATGCAGCAGTTTTTAAGCCAGGTTTAACATGAATCACTGTGCAGCAGTTACATGGTGGAAGCTTCTGCCGCCTCTAAATTGTGCCTAGATGCACAAAAATATGCTAAAATCCCTTTGATGCCTTGCGCTTTCTTGGGGGCTCTTTTTTTCTCTATAATGCATAAAACCTTCTTCTCTTATCTTCCATGATTTGTATCTTCACCAAGAATTGCTCAGTATGCAGTACGTATTATCATCACATTGTTAGAAGCACATTTAAGAATGCAAATTGAGCATCATAAGCTTTTGTGAAGTCGGGACTGACAGGCCGCGTCTTGAGACCAGTCTGCCTGAAGGGCGATTAGGTTACAGCAGAGAGGCGGTGTTGGATTTCCACTTTACCAGCTTGAGCTAAGAAGTCATTAGGCCCACTCATGGCTTGGCATCGAGTCCAGTTACAGATAGAATAACGCTTAACCATCTGCACAGTGCGGGGGGTTTCTATGGGATGTTGCAATTGGCGACTAAAAATCATACGCTTTTTTCAGACAGAGGAAATTCCCCCGACGATGGAGGCCCTGCAGTTTCTAGTTTTTGTTTGTTTGCTTGTTTGCAGTTTAAGAAGATTTAGAGTCAAATTGGTCAATTATTTAGTGTGCCCTTTCGTTGGATTTACATTAAAAAAATAGTCTGCGGTAGGTTAAATCTGCGAAGTAAGTTTACAGATGTTTTAAGGCTGTAAAACTCTTCAATATACACTTACCTTTCTCAGACATGAACATTTTGATACTCTCTCTCTTGCTTAAAATCTCTAAAATAAAACCTTGATTGAAAAATAAGTCCAGTAATAAAGGACAAAAACAAATTTTTGATCATGATCAAAGATTTATGTCAAATTTGGCAAACTGAATGCATTCTGTACAGGAGACACTGCAAGAAGGAAATTGATTGACAATGTCTTCATCCAATCGGGATGCAGAACACTGCATTGTTTTAAAAAAAGCATGCAAAGTTGCGATATAAAATCTGCTTATTGGAAGGTGAAAGATGAACTGCAACTTAGAGATGGCCACTTTTAAAAATGTATTTTTTTAACAAATAAACTTAAAAAAACAGCTTCCTGAGTCTTAGCAAACACAGATAAAATAATGTTATTAATAACATCAGTTTACTTTTAAATCACTTGTTCTTTTGCCCAAAAATTACTTGGAACTAAAATATTTTTATAAAAAAATTTTTATTCTACACGTCCTGTTATTTCAACCCTTTAACACCAAGGATGTCTCCGGCGACACCTAAATAACTAAGGCTCTTGTATGTACCAACTTTGACTGTACGCAATCAAGGCAATTTAGCTGATTGACACAGAGAAAAGCGACTTTGCATAGTGACTTTTATTGACTTTTCCATGCGATATAATCAGCTGATCTACGTTGATTACACTTTACTACAGTAAAGTGTTGCATATCAGCGCAAAGCTACTTTTCATTGCTTCAAAATCCACCGGATAACTTTCATCGCGGTTGAAGAGTTACGGTAGTCGAAAGAATTTCAACATTGCAGCTAAAGCTCTGGTGTTAAAGTGTTAAGGAAAATTTAGGAGCACAGTGGGAAGAAGATTAAAAAGAAACAGTTTGTGTGAAAATCTGAGATGCTGAGGGACAATTAACAAAGCCGGAGCAACTGTGATAATTAAAAACTCAAATTGGGCGTGTTAATGCCACATGAGGAAGAGCAAGAACAGAAACACAATTTTTAAGAACTGGAATACAAACTAAAAAGAACTGAAACTTATATTAAAAAAAAAAAAACAATAATAAGAACTACCATTTCTGGAGTTGCAGCTTTCTGAAGAAAATCAGTTTTACTCAGAAAACTCTGAAACAAAATTTACAGAATTTCAATGGTGATTTATTGAAATAAATTCCCAGAAAATTCCCCAACAGGATTTCTGGAATGTCAGCCTACTATTTTCTTTTAATCTCCATTCTTTTTAAAATGTCCCTCTGGTTTCATATCTGCGAACTGGCTGATTGAAGTCTACAGTAGTAAGACAACTGGACCATTTTTAGCGGTGGGTAAACTCCACTGAAGCAGATCTTTTTTCTGAGTGAGACAAACGACCAACCAAATCAGTCGTGTCCTCTTGAGTGCATTCATTCTTTGTCACTCATCCTCATTACAACATGCTTCACCACATTGTTACTTTGTTACTTGGAAACTCGGACAGATTAGGCGCGTGACCCATTTTGAGAAACAACGTGTGAACGACAGAGTGTGCAGTCAGCCAGCCGCAAAGCCACTAATCATTATCAGAGGGGCAATGGAACACTTTGAAAGGTTTGATTAACCATTCACACATAATGCAGCTCCTGAAATGCAGAATGTGGAGTAAAATCTTGATCAAATCAGTTTGGATGAGAAGTCATCTGTTTAGCACCTAGCTAAAATAGCTAGCAATATTTTTAGCACAAAGTATCAATTTTTTGGAGCCAGAACTTTTTTTTGCACACTAGGTACAGCGTGTGCATTAGGTATAGCGTAAAGCAGTAGACTTCATTCATCATAAAAATGCTATAGCTAATAAAGTATTAATAAATAAAGTCTCATAAAGAATTAGCTAGTTCACTTTAGCACTTTACAATGAAAACATTTCCAATACAAGAGGAATAAAATTTAGCTTTTCATTTCAACAAAAACAATTTAAAAAAAAGAGAATTTTGCAAAAAGCTTTACATGAATAGTTAATTTTTCCATTCTTTAGGAAAATATTTCTTTACTTTCAAAGCCTTAATGTTTTTGCTAATTATGCCCTATTGCCCTTGCATCTGAAATTGCATTTTTTTTTCTAATCAAATCTGTGTGAGAAGCGTGAATTTATCAAAAGGGGGCATTCAGTTGCACCTTTGAATATCTCATTTTTCTTAGTAGAGATTAACATATTTTTTTACAAACTCTCCCTTCATATTCATACTTTGCAGAATAAAATATGATACATCTCCAAATCTTGAGCTGATTTTATTAGTTGCCAGCGCTTCCAACTACAAATGTCTATGCTAATTTGCTGCTTTTCAGTCAGCTTGCTTTCAGTCTCAGTCAACCTTTGATTTCTGCTCATCTGCTCTCTGACATTTGCATGTGGTGTCAGTCTCTTGTTGCTGTCAAACACCAGCTATCGCGTGTGTGGAGGATCTGCAACATTGTCGTTAGCTTTAGCAGCATGAAAACAGGGTTCAGTCATGACCAACTCGAATCAGTTTATAAATGTGTTTGCCATCTTAATAACACAATCGTATCAAGGTTATTTTCAACCAGATATGACGTTTTCCCAATGTAAGTACTAATTAAGGAAATGGTTGTCGTTATAAAGGCCCATTCCAGGCTAATTAATAGAAGAAGGTTTTAATACATTTATGGTTTTAATGACTTTGTTAAAGGAGAAAGGAATTTCAAATGAAATGAGCTACTCTTGGACTTCTTTTCTGTGAAAATAATGCATTAAAATTCACTTTCTGGCTTTGCGATGCATTGCACATATCGTGAAGCTTTTGCAGTTTATTAAGCTGGTAAAGTCGTGGACGTGCTTGCACTCTTACAAGCAGACACCAGGGTGAAACTGACATGCCTTAATGCTACGTACACACCAGGCATGTGTGCTGCGATCAGCAATGCGCTGAACATGGCTTTTTGAATTCACTTTTAGCATTTGGTGTTCACACAGAACTGATACTTGCGCATGCACTCACAGTTGGAAGAGGCTGTGTAACGTCAAAGCGGTGCAAGTCTTGCAAATCTTTTTCCTTCACAGCTCTATTCCGATTTATGAAAGACTTGGTGTCAAAGAATTCTGGTCGAACACAGACCAAAATGATACATTTTCTACTTCATGATCAATTTACAACCAGTTGGCACTTCCGTGTCTTGAAAAAGATGCTACCCAACCTTCACTACCAAATCCGAGTCCCTGATTGGTCAAAGTTCAACTGGTTTAACTTGAAAACGGCCCCAGAAAGATGTGTGAACACGAGAGTTTTGAACACAGAATGTGGATATGTCCCATTTACATAGACTTTTCATTGGAAGTGGTCCAAGCCTGGTGTGAATGTAGTATTGCTGTGGGCATCAATATTCTATGGTAATGTAAAGCTGCCCTTTTTTAAATGTGACTTCTGTTTTAGGATCCATCCATTTGCATTAGCTCCTTCTTTGTGCATCATTCATTCTATACTAGAGAACAGTGCAGATTTGGCTGCTGTGATGGTTCTCTTTCCATTCTTGGGCACGGAAGGCTTGTTCTACTAGCAGGAGGGAACCACGGCACTGACCCCTACTTTTGAGACCGATACTGTCGTGTGTAATTGTGGGAGGAGTCTGATCAAGTCGTGAGATAGTTGATCTGGTCTGAAGCTGAAGTTAAAGATCTAATTGACTCAACTTAAATAAACCACAAACATAAAGAGTTGTATGTGGGTGACATGGGAAAGCCATGACGTGTCTCCCAGCTGAAAAAGGAGTAAATTCTACCAACTGCTTACTGTACCGTATGCCGTAACTGTGGCGGGTAAGAAATGGTAAAGGAATATTGCGGTGCAGGCAGGAAAAGTGAGCAAATATCCCTCAGTTAAATTTTCAGCAGTTTGGTATGTATGCTGTGAGTGTATCCGATTCACTTCTGCGTAAAGGAAAGGGTAAAGTACGCATGTTGTACAGGTTTTGAATTTTTTTCAATGCCTCCTAATCCTGCAAATAGAACAAGGAAACCATAATATCTGTTCATAAGTGCAAGCTTCTTGCATGCTACCTGGATAAGTTTGACTATTTTCTTGCCCTCACACAGTCCTTATCTTACCATAAGGGCAGTTGTGACTAATGCTTCACACAACTAGAGTGTGGCGTAAGGGCACAGTGCAATAGCATCACCTGTACGTCAGACAATGCATTTGTCTGTCAAATCAAAACAAAAGCATCAATGTGACTTTAAGAAAACACAAAAGGATTTTACATAAAGAAAAAACAAAGAAGCCATTTTTTATGAGGGCAAAAAGAATTAGCACATTTTAATGAAGAGCCATGCTGCTCCACTACAGCAGCCCTAAAAACCTCACCTCTTTGTGAACCCAGCCATCTGGATGAATGATGTGGGTCTAATCGGTGACCCCCGAGCGCCTAATTCCAACTCATTGCTGGCGCAAAACGCGAGGCTGGAAGACGCGCTGCTCTTTTGTTAAGCTCAGCTCGCTGCCTGTTGTTTCAGTGGCAGATGAGAGATTAATGGCAATTTAATGGCTGTGGAGAAGACACAGATCAACAATAGAGTCCTGCTAACACACACACACACACACACACACACACACACGCTATTTACATCAGCCACTCGAGGCAACTTTCCGCACCTCCTCACAACAATACGTGCGTAAAATGGGCATAATGAACATTTCGGTGATCCTTAAACACGTTTATAACAACACAAACGAGATGTTTTAATTTCTAAGGAGGGAAGTTTTGCTGTCATCCAGCGCTCACTACCCCTGTGTCATCAGGAGGAAAACTAACAGAGCTAATTTTCAACTCACCAGCCCCCCGATGTGACAAAAGGAGGCTAATTTATGCGTGGCAGGGTGGTGCGCGAGGAATAAGAGTGCAGCAGTGGAGCTGGATGCCCACTCTTGGATTGTGGTAATTGTGATTTGGTTGCTAGGTTGTTGAGGGTAATGAATGTCTTGTTGTTGCAGTTTGTCATAACCCGTGCCGCAAAGACACGGAGCCTATTAGTTAAACGCGGATACATAATGTACGACCCCGCCAGTGCATAAGGCATTAGTCATTTTACGAAGGAAAATAAAGAAAAATGTCTAGCTAAAGTAGCTATTAAGAAAAACTGAGGACGGTGTTGTGTTGCGCAGATTTTTGACTTTCACGTGTTTGGACGAAAAACAAACGCCGTAATTCTGCAGCCTAAAACGTGACAACCCTTGTTTCATTCCAAGGCAGCATCTGTATTCATGAAACCTAATTTGAATGGAAGGCTGCCTTGCATTTTGCATGCAGAAGTGGCACAAAGAGCAGGAAATAAGATGGTTCCTAATGCATTCACTGACAGATGATAACCTTTGATTTCTCCCTACTTACATCAGAAATGGCTGCTTAGAATGACAGTCACCAGTCTGCAGGCTCTGATGTCTCCCTGCTCGCTTTCTACAGGGACGGATGAAGTAGAGAGAAATTTCTTTGTCTGTTTATGGGGTTTTCTGTAAATCCAAAATTATTTTACCAACTCTTATCGAACGGGCTGACTTTAAATAAAAGTGACAGACAAATACAGGTCTGACAACGAATCTTAGGTGACATGAAGAACTCGTGCAAGAGCATGTGAAGTAAGGAAGTACCCCGATTTCATAAAACAGTATTAAAAAATGACTTTAAAGAGCCTTTTAACTCAATTTTTTTTTTTTTTGCATTGAAATTGTGTTTCAGAGTAATGCAACCAAAAAGGGCGATTCCAATATGCAACGCATATCTAATGATTTTGTTTTTTCAAAAGGAAACCATGTTTTTTTCTGAACCAATTCCAACCCTTGTAATGGGAAAGAGAAAACATTCCTAACTGAAATTCTGTGGAGCTAAAATATGTTCAAAACGGAAACAATTGTAAATAATTTATTATATCTTAAAAAATATTGGAGTAATATTGCATAAAATCTTGCAATTATATAAAAAAAAATCTTCCAAAACATAAAACGATTAACTTGTTTTGCACTTTTTAAAAAATACACAGACTGTAAGCTTTTTTCAACTCTTCAATTGTTTACCAAAACATAGTAATTCCAGCAGATTCTGAAGCAGAGAAACGCAGCTTTAGGCTGATATGCAACACTTACAGTAGTCAAGTGTTTACCCAACTAACACAAATCAACTGATTCTGTCACAGAGAAAAGTGGCTTTTGTGAAAAGATGCTGTTCCCCGTGCACAGAACTAAATTTTGGGCACAAAATGTTAGTTTCTACACAAAAAATGCTAATTTGTTTGCACACAATTGCTAATTTTGCCCACAAAATGCAAATAAAATTCTAATTTGGGCCCACAAAATCAAAACAAAAAGCACAATTCTAAAAAAAAAGCTCATTTCTGTCCACAAAATATAAACATAAAACAAAGTTGTTCCCACAAAGTACAGACGTGTCTCAGAAATACTAATTTGTGTGCACAAAATGCTAATTTTGCCCACATAATGCTACTAAATTTCTAATCTGTGCTCACAAAATCAAAACAAAAACAAAATACACATTTTTTGTTCACAAAATGCTAATTTGTACCCACATATTATTAATTTGAAGGAACAATTTCAATTTAATGTCTTATCCAGGGTTCTGCATCCTTGGATACCCTGACTGAAAAGATAACTGATGTGAAGAGACCTTGTAGAAAAAGGGTAACACACTGTAATGTGCTACAAAGGTGAAAAACAGAGAAACAGTATTCGGGATACTAGATGCAGGATAACCAGCTGAAGGACAGCCCAGCAGCTTGAGAACTTTTTGTGAGTGTCATTGAAGAGGGACACGTGGGGAAGCCTGACTCCTCTGGGGTTTTTTTTTTTTTTTTGTGATGCCGCCTAAAACCATGTCGGTGTCTGGGTGAAAGAAAAAACAGAAGAAAAAAAGCTGTTTTATTTTTCTCCTCCCTCAAACTGCAAGATCTCACACAAAAAGGAAACGCAAGCTGGCTCGGAGAAGAGACATTCCTAAAGGAAACTCTAATCTGCAGCACACAGATACCAAGAGATGAAGAAGGGATTGACCTGCACGGGCTACTTAACATCCATCCTGACAGCAGCTGTTAAATCCATGTTTCATGTTGTCATGCCGACTTCTTCAGGCAGAACTAATTGCTTGTTATCGCCTGTTGTGCAGGAACCAATGTAGGGAAAACAAAAAAAAAAAAAAAAAAACTCAAGGACACTCGTTGCAATGTGACACTCACAGGCATGACCATGGACGCAATCATGGGCGAGGATGAGCACAGGTGGAAAGAGCCAAACTGAACTTCAACCTGTGCAGGTTCTGTTAGGAGCACAATCTCCTTGAACTCGTTGGCTCAACTTAATCTCACAAAAACTCTAAAACCCCAACACGCCGGAATCCCTCCCACCTTTCGGCACTCTCTCCTTGTCTGATTTGCATTTCGGTTAACACGCTAATTGTCTCTCATTAGGTACCTTGTCACTTTGATTAATTGGTGTGATGCTGAAATGTAAAACAGCAGCGCCATGAAATGCATGGTGAGCAGTTGTTGATTGGAAAAAAATGATCAAGGTTTGCAGAAATGTTACCCAGTTCATTAGAAATGAACAAATTTTTTGTTCCATCAGGACTTTTTTTTATCTGGAAATCGTAGTTTTTTTCTATTAAAAATCGATGACCCCGCCCATCACATGATTACAACGAGCACTTATACTTACTTACAAGCTGCAAATTTCAACAAAAGTGTAAAATCCTCTCATAATTCTGAGCACTCCAGTTACCTTCATCAAGCCAAACATATGCATCATAAGTGAATTGAGGAATTAAAATGGTCCCTTCGGTATGATTGTGTGGCCCTGAGATGGACTGGTCACTTGTGGGTGTACCCTACGTTCAGCCAACAGTAGCTGGAATAGGCTCCAGCAACCCTACGACCCAAAAAGGCACTACAGTGTTACCTCGCTACAGCGCTGGTCATCTTGATGTTTCCTGGATTGCTTTTAGTTCAATGTTGCATGTTTTTTCAAATTTTAAAAGCCAATTTTGTTGTGCGTCTTGATTGGCTGTTGACCTTGTCATTCAATCTCCACCGTGTCATGTCTCCTGTACAGAATGTGTTCAGTTTGCCAAATTTACATACATTTTTGATAGAGAGCAGATCTTTCTATTTTTTCTCAGGTGCGAGTTAAGTGTTATTTTATAAAAAATGAAAAGCAACAACCACTAGAGGGCACTATAGGTGTGTATCAGTATTTGCTACTAACAGCAACGCAGAAGAAGAAGTCTTACACCGGGCTTGGCAGAGTTGTTCCGAAGTGAAGAATTCAACGGATTTAGTGATGTTAAGGGATTTAAAAAGCGTTGTCGTTAGCATGTTCTTTATGCTATGGTTACTTGCATAATTGTTTTTTTCGCAAATTTGGCATATAATGTTTTTTTTGTGCTAATTGTGAGTAACCGGTAAGCTGATATTTTAGCAACATGCTAACTTTTTTCACTAATTTGGCACATAATGAGTTTTTGGGAGCTATTTCTAAGTTAAGCTAATATTTGAGCAACATGCTAAAATATTTTGCTAATTTGACATATAATGTTTTTTTTAGGGTACTTTGGAGTAAACCTAATATTTTAGCTACGTGCTAACTTTTTTGGCTAGTTGTGCATCTACTGAAGTTTTTTGGTTTAATTTCGAGGTCATTGTGCACTTTCTGCAAATTCGGAATTTAAAGTTCTTTAGCAACTGTAGCATTATGCAAATAGCTTCAGAATTTTCAGCAAACATCTTCAGCATGCTTAGCGACCACATTCAGCAATTAGCATTCACACTAGAAAAGATAAACAACTAGAAAAGAGGCATTACCTGCGATAATGCATCTTTTCTAGTTGTTTATATGTTGTACTAATACATTAGTTTCTTCTGAAGTTTCATGAAGCTCAAAGAGCATCAATATGTTACGGTACTCCAGTGTGTATATATTCAGCCTATTGTTGTTATCTATTCCGTTATTATGATTTGTCTTTCAAGATAAAATATCCATTCTTGTTCTCGTATTTTGTGAAATCAATTTCTCACAAAAATGCGACTTATACTCCAATTCGACTTATATGTATATAAGTACATATATGTGTATATGTATATAAAAAATATATATATATATAAAAAAAACAATAGCTACAAATTACCCCCCTGGCTAGCCGCAAATGCTTTATGTGCATACCTTGACCTTGAACTAGATACCAAAGAAATCTTTTTCCAATTTCTATTTGAGTTCACGTAATTTAAATCTCAGCTAGTATATTTCAAGCAAATGCACTCAAGGAAGCAGAGCATAAATAAAGTATCCAATAGCATCACACCCTTGACAAAACCAGAATCACTGAGTACATAAACTGGAGACTTTTCTTATTGAAATCAGACATTTCTGACGGTGATCCCTTAGAGTCGTCTCACGTTAGGGAACAGGGAAAGGAGAAATGAGATCTGACAGGTTATTGGAGCACGCCCACTGTGCATCCTCACTCATCACAACGATCTGCTTTCCATGAATGCAAAAGAAGTGGATGCTTCGATGAGCTGAACTTTGCGAACAAATCTCGATGTGGGAGATTGAGGTGAAAATAAAAATGGTTGAACGCGGCAAAGGTCAGCAGCAAAAACAACCCCACCACCCCCATCCCCATCACCACCACCGCAGCAGCTTACTCTTTCTACGTCTTTTGTCAGTGTGAGGGACCAGCATTGTTCAGCAGAACATGATTAATGCAGACAACCACATTGTCTGGATGTTTGAAGTCTGTCTGGAGATGATGTAACGCTGTGCACAAACATGTATTTGTGTGTATTCTGCATGCGTGTTTGTGTGTTTGTTCACAAGGACAAAACGACTGTCAGATTTAGCTTTGAGGTTGAATAGCTGGCTCTTATCTCAGTTTAGCAAAAGCAGCCATTCACAAGTGCAACCACACACATGCGCGCACTCACACAGGCTAACAAATGCTATTCCTTATCTCTACGTTTTTCTTTTCATTCCTGTTTGTATTCATGTGTAGAAGAAATATTTAGCCATTTTAGTGTCACACTGATAACGCAATGACACATTAAAAGGTTGACACAAAAAGCGCAACCTATTGACAGCTTCAAAGTAACCTCTGATTGGTTTATGACTTTTCTCAGATCTGATGGACGATCTCCACATAAAGGTGAGCTGGTAATAGCTTTTAAATTATGGGAGCTTCACAAAAAAAGAACCTGTGAAGCAGCCTTTCACCTGTTTATTAGTGCCTGGTTAAAAGCTACGTACACACAGGGCACTTGACGTGCGTTTCAAGTACGCACTTTTAGCCCATGGTGTTCACACTGGACAAGCAGGAAAGTGCTTCTTTTCCCTTTTTTATGTTTAGAAGTGCATGTCCACCACCTACAGTTGGAAGAGGCTTGGTGCAAAACGTTGAAGTGGTGCAAATCTCACGATTTTACCACGGTTCAGTTCATTGCTAGCATCCTTGCAATGGTGGCTATGGATTACCATCACGTCAGGAGATTGGCCTTGGTTTATCTTAGTTTTTAAAAACAAACACATAAATTGTCAGACTCATTGCCATGTCTGGGTTAACCAAATAAAGCAGCTATGCTCAGATTTTGGTTTGTTTCTGAGTCTGATTTGTCAAAGTTTCACCTGGTTTTAGCTAGCATTAGCGAAAACTGTTGTCAAACCATGCAAAGCTAGGCATGCACACTGGAATTTTCAACACGAAAGCCTGAAACACTTTTCTTTGTAGACTTTTCATTAGAAGTGCTCGCTTGAACGCACATTGACAAGGACAGTGTGTATGTAGCTTAAAATTAAAAGTAACAGGAGCCAGCTCAGTTTAAGTAGCCACTAGGTGTTTTTATAAACCGGTTAATTGTCCAAGAAGACTGCACCGAGGGAACTTTTTAGTAAGGGCCTGGTCACACCGCCCGAACTTTGCTGGAGCGTTCCTGGAGCACCGCTACAAAGGTTTTGAGCTGCACAAAATATTGCAGCGGTGAGGAGAGGTCCATTCTCACTCCCCACTCCACCGACGCCCCGTCAAAGTTTGGATCTGCTAGACGCAAGTTCGTGGACGCTTGGGTCCGCAAGACCAATAAAGAAATCTTGAACGCTGGACCACTGCTGCTTTGCACTGGCAGCAATGAAACGTTGCACAAACGTCGGTGGAGCAGTCATTAGCTTCTTATGGACATGGCGTTGCTGGAACGTTGTCGGGCGTTGAAGCAGCGATCCATGGCAGCGATGAACTTTGATGTGGCGTTGTCATAGAGGTGCCGGAGCGTCACCGGTAATTGGCCAAAAATACGGGGAGAAATGGACATCGAATTTGCCCAAAAACTGCATCACCATGGATCTTAAGAGACACCCACATGCACAGAATGCCTTATGCCTATGCTGAAGTAACCAATGCTACATCAATGCTCAATAGCCTATTACCGCTAAACCAATGCTAAAGCTACGTCTGCCTCAGCGGTGCATTGCCACCCCAACGCCCGTGTGTTCCATTTTTTTCCCCATTTTGTGTGCGGTGACGTGCGTTGTCAAAATTTGGCGCTGCTCCAGGTACGTTCCAGCAAAGTTTGCACGGTTCGACCAAGCCCTAAACCTCATTGTCTTGTTGTATGATTAGAACCAACACTAAACTCAAAGTGTCATGTTGTTTCACTGGCTGCAACATCAAATTCTTATTTGTGTTCCAGCAAGTGTCTGGCTTGCCTGATTTTCTTGCCTGATTGTCAATTTTAAGACAGGTTTTGAGGTTTGATGGTGTTATTCAGTCAATTTTTCCATTTTCCAAACCCACCAAATCCTTATAGAGTTATGGGGATACTGAAGCCTATCCCAGTCACCATCAGGTAACGGGCATGGCAATACACCCTGGATGGTTCCGATGGCGTCATGTTTGGCCTAAATGGCAACAACTATTAGGATGAAGAAACTGGCCTCATATTGACCATTTGCATATCAGGGCGGTCAGTACCCACACTGTGAATACAGTGTGGGTACTGTGTGGGTAAGTTACCGGTATGTAAATTATGATCACATCATATATATATATATATATATATATATATAACATGTTGTGTGTGTGTTTTTTTTTTCTTGTATTGTCCACAATTTATGCTTGAAAACCAGATCAATTGCATGTTGGGTCCATGCAAAGCAATCCAGTGAGTCCAATGAGTTTGAGAGAAGTATCATAAACACTCATCACTTTGCTGTTATTTGTGACATTTTGTACAGTAGTTGGCTTCGACTGACTTTCTTGCCATTCTTCCATGACAAACTGACAGTAAACAGCATTAGGTCCATTTAACAAGGAGTAATTGAATGATATGTTCACAGGGCTCGGAAATCTGCGTTCAAGCAACCATTTCCAATGAAAAGCCTGTAATTGTGCGTGTATGTGTGTTTCGAGTTTTTGAGTTTTTAAGTCAGTTTCCGGGGTCTGCATACAAAATATGCTCGTTAAAGTTAAACCAGTTGAACCTTGACCAATCAGTGACTTGAATTTGGTAGTGACATATGGATGGCGTCCCTTTCAAATTGATCAAAAAGAGGAAAAAATTGTTGAGGTTTGTTCCCGGCAGTAATTATGACACCAAGTCTTTCATATATTGGAACAGAGCTGTGAAAGAAAAAAGTCTGGAGCAAGATTTGCGAGTTTTGCACCACTTCCACATTTCGCACCAAACGTCTACCAACTGTGAGTACATGGGCTAGTAGTGACAGTCCAATGTTAACACCATATGCGAATCACATCACATACCCGATGTTTGCGTAGCATAAGGAGTTTATTTATTCCTTTTGCTTGAGAAAATTGCTCTAACTAAATAGGAGATTTAGCTTATGTTTGCTTAAAAAATAACATAAAAAGAGCATATTAAGCATGTCAACAGAGGTACAACAGCAATGTTTAAATGTAAAATGTCACTACACAAACAGGCAAAGAGATAAGCAGTAAAGCAGGAACTAAATCCCATTTTCATTGATGACCTTGATCCATATGAAATCACACTGGCTTCACTGAACACACAAAGACAAAGCAGTTTAGACATTCTCCAAGCAACATTATATTCATTCATCCTTAAGTGTAGAGCAGCACTTTGAACCTTGACCTTTAAAAAGGAATGTTTGGACAGACAAGAGGCTTTGGTTTGGGGCTACCGGGAACCATTTTTATTGGGAAAGATAACCTTTAACTTGAGAGGTATATGAAGGCTGTGCTATATTGTTGGTTCATTACAGCTTCCCCCTATGGGCTGTCATGAACTATTCTTAGTATTCTATCAGGTGATGTAAAGAGACAACATTGTGTCTTTGTCAGAGTGGTCACAAGAGCACCTTGGAGTAATGAGAACGGGATCTTGTAATCAAAATGGAATTACTGTTCAATTTTGATGGAATCCGCATTGCTCTACGTCTCAGTGCTAGTGCTTTGCTTGCATATATCTCCCGTGCATGCCGTCTGACCACAGACGAAAAGGTGTGATTAAATTAAAATATAGCTCATGTGGGGAAAAACACAATAATATTTTGATGACAGGTAACTGTTAATCCCCTAAAACACAAAACTGTTGCATTTTTTTTCGGAGTGCATAGTAAACTTTTATCTGTTAATATGCAAAAAATTAGTACACTTTGCAGAAAATATTTTAATAAAAAAAAAAAAAAAGACGATAAAGAAAAATGCATGCTTTACATTAAGATGAACTATAAAACGGATGCCGGAAAAAGTTTTTTCAACAAAAACAAGTAAAAATGCAATATGCTGTTGACCATCTGGTGAGCCATTCATCACCCTCCAGCTTCTTCATCAAAAGGTGGGTTGCACAGTGTAGTAAAAGCAAATGAAGACATCCAGGTGTTGTTTTAGTGGTGTTTCCCATAACATTCCAACTGGTGCTCATGATTGGGCTTTGGTGATAAAAGCCAGTAACCATAACATGGCATCGTCATTATAGACGCCATTATATTTGGTTTGCAATAATGCAAACTTTTGTAACCCTCAAGTACTTTGTTTGCCTTACCAACTATCTAAACCCAGTAGTTACCATGCTTTATTAGGGCACAGACCGGACAATGTTTTCACGGACTGGCCTGTACAAGGATGAAGTCGGTGTGTGTTTGTTTGTTTTCATTGGTTCTGGTTTCTCTGGTTTTACACTGTCTGATACACAAGGGCTATGCCCTAATCCCCTCCCAACCCCTAGAAAAAATATAGTGCAGGACTGTCAAGAGCCCTGGATTTGAATGCAATCCGGACAATATGCTCACTACCTTTTTTTTTTAAGGCAAATATGAATTCACCTATTTTCCAAAGTAAAAACCCTGTTAAATATGAAGATTTTACAGCAACTATTTATGAATCTACTGTGTTCTGATGATGAAAACTTGGACTGTTTATAAAAAATAAATTCACATTCATTATTTTCAAATAAATCATTAAACGCAATACACTGTGGTCTATATTCATCAGTCTAGTGGGCATCGAACATTAGAGATTTCTGGGAGATTTCCAGGGCGCTGGATTTTTGCATGTACCAAGTAGTGAGGGAATTTGGCACAACCTAGATCATCTGTATTGTCCTTTTCCTATTTGCTGCTATACACAGTGACGTGCACGTGCAGGGGCCATTGCTATGCATTGAGTCACGTCAATAGATCGCTGCTGTTCTAGTGGAGGACAAGCAGGCATCAACCACAAAAATCAGGCTAGCTCCCTGATTTCTTAAGTGATTTTCACAAAACATGGCTCGAGTTAAAGCTTGGAAAATTATTGATATTGTCGTATATTTAAATATTTGTTATCTCTAAAGATTTATCTGTAAATAGTGCAAGAACTGCACCTTCTAGTGTATCAGGCGACGCATTGCTGTTAAATTAACAGCTTCTAAATATCTGGGATTTTTTATTTTGTCTGTATACTAGAATCTATATAACTGAGCTTGTAGATGCTCGTCAACCAAGCACAAAAAGGAGGGAAATTGATTTAAGTTCAATGGCAAAAATGGGTATTAAACTTTACAGAGTTAAGTAGCAAAGCCATTGTCCTATTAAAAACACCTCAATGTGCTCTACAAGGAAAAATACTCTTTAACACACATACAAATAAAATTAGGTAAGCACCAACTTGTAAAAATCTACCATGATGGGAAAAAAAGTTAGAAACTAAATCTTTTATTATCTTATATTATTCTTTCATTGACAGCTCCTTCCCTAACAACTCTTCAGGGTTTGCTTTATATCACTGGGCAGAAAGTGAGAGCTCCATATTGTAGCTGGGCTTCCTCTGGTCCAAGAAGGAAGTTCAACACTGGCAGTACGTATTTAGAAAAATAAATAGCATTATATGTGTGGCCATTGTCAATTTCCATCAGTTTTGTGCTGGTCGCTTGTAAATAACATCAGCTTTAAAACATTAAAACATCAAACATTAAGAAAAAACTAAATTAATACATTGATGATGAACCAAACTAGCATGCTACTTGCTAGCACTTACTTTAACACAAACTTCACACTTCCCAGCCTGATTTCTCTCTATTAAAATGTGATTCCTGTCCTCCAATGATTCACTTCAATCAAATTATTTTGTTGTTGTGGTTTTTGCAGTTGATTGCAAAACATTGCGTCCCCTTTTATGATTCGTTGCATACTTATTAGGACCTTCCCTGTTCTTAACTCAGGAAGACTCAATGCATAGTCATGCCGCATGTCTGTCACGTCTTATGCCATGTGACGGCCAATCCAGTAATATATATCAATGGTAGGAACTTTTAATATGATAATTAGGTTTCTGGCCAATGAAGAGTGAGCTTGTTGGAAGGCCACACCCCTTCCACTGAAAGCAGGCTTTGGAGAATCTGTCAATAGAACATTTTGAGCGTTCAAAGTTGGGGCCAGCAGGCGCCTAATGCTTTTACTGAAGCATCTGACTGGTCAGTTTATTACTTGAATAACCTGCAAAAATATTTTATATATCATGAAAAACAATAGGTTTAGCAGGAACATGTTAAAAAGAGATACCAGAAGAAGAATGGTTCTTCTGACAAACATGATGACTTAATAATAGCTGTTTATTTCTCCATGGAAGTCTATGGGATTTTGGCTTTCTGGGACCAGCGGGTACTTCCTTTTTGGAATGCAAAGGGGGAGAGGATGATCAGTCCAGTTCTCTCTATATACTGTCTATGGTTCCAATAAATTTAATAAATTCATATTTCGAGCATAGACTCTTGGTTTTGTCTGTTATGGTACGTTCACACCGGGCATGTGACGCCTATTCAAGAACACCTTTACCATGTGGTTTTCACACTAGACTTGCGCATGTACCTTTCGCTGGAAGAGGCTTGGTGCGAAATATCAAAGCGGTACAAATCTTGTGAATCTTGCTTCAGGCTTTTTCTTTTGTAGCTCTATTCCAAGATACAGTATGAAAGACTTGTGGTCATTTAATTCCAGTCGGGCACAAACCGAAATTATTAATTTCTCCATAATCAATTTTCAAACGGTTGGCACTTTTGTGAAAGTCCATACATCACCACCAAATCAGAGTCCCCAATTTAACTGTCAATGCATGTTCATTGAATTTGGACGTAGAGCCCAAAAACTTTGGTAGAAACTTGCATAGTGACGCGTAAACGAGAGTTTTGAACGAGGAGGCCCAATACACACATAAACCAACGTTTACGTAGATGTTTCATTGAAAGTAGTTGCTTGAACATGCGTTGCTGAGGCCGGTGTGAATGTCACTCAAAATTCCTCTTTTTTTAAAGTTTGAAGTCAAAGGGTCTCTGTCTGTTTCCTCACAGACTCTTTCTCACACAAAGTAACTTTCCAAAGATGTTAGTTCTTTTCTAACTTTCCTAGCCTGAGTGTTTCAATCTAGTGGTCAGAGAAGCTGTTTAAAGAAAGTAGCAGATGTGTTTAAGACATATGACCATGGCAAACATATTGATATGCTTCAAGACTGAGACGTAGATGGATGTGGTGGAGAGAATCTGGTAGTTTAACAAATTAAAACTTGCCTGGTAAGCCTGGTATGAAGTGACCCATGGACCTGTAACAGTCTATAGCCAAAGGGATGAGGATCACTGATCTAATTTATTACATTTCTATGTGTTATCAAATTAATGATCTTACAATAGAATAATATAAAAGCGATGCTGCGTTTACAGTTCTTATCATTCAAAAATTATTTTTTAGTGCTTAGAAATGTGGAGGTTTATTTAAAGGCAAAACATTCATTCATTCATTCATACATTCATTTTCCAATCCGCTTTATCCCTTTCGGGGTCACGGGGCTGCCGGAGCCTAACCCGGCTACTCATGGGCGAAGGCAGGGTACACCCCTGGACTGGTCGCCAGTCTGTCGCAGGGGCAAGGCAAAACATACAGCTCATAAAACTCTAATATCTGACACCACAGGTAAATGGACGTGACTTTTCCAGAGCCGAAAATGAAGAGGCGGTGGTGGAAGCCATCAGACGAGACCCCATCGTTGTGCAGGTTCTGCGGCGAACCCCCAACAGAGCTGCATCTGCTGTTTCGCACAGCCACAGCAGCTCGCCACAAGAGGTGTACATCGTTGATGTCTGCACGCAGACAGACATCACCTTTGAGCACATCATGGCGCTGGCCAAGCTGCAACCCTCCACCCCACCAGTCCCTGACATCTGTCCATTCCTGCTCTCTGACAGGTGAGAATCTGCAGGGATGCTCCTGTCTTCCTCTTTTTTCTTTTGTTTCACCGAATGTGTAAAGCTACGTTCACACCGCCATCGGCTACGTGTGTTCAAGCAACCACTTCAAGTGAAAAGCGCATAAATGTGTGTTTTGGGCTTTTGGGTTCAAAACTTGCATTGATGCATAGATACATATGTTTCTACGACAGTTTTTGAGCTCTACTTACAAAACTCGCATTCCATAGATGCCTTTTCAAATGAAACCAGGCTGAACTTTGACCAATCGGGGACCTGGAATTGATAGATATGTGGATGTCCTGCCTTTTATTTAACGTAAGTGCCAACCGTTTTAAAAATTGATCATGGAGGAGAAATAGTAAACTAGTGGCTAGTACACAGTATCAATAGAAGAAGAAGCCCCTCCCTGCTTGTCCAGTAGGAACAGCATATGCTAAAGGAGTGTTCAAGAACTCTCCTTTAGCACATTCTAAAAAGTGCATGATGCCCTGTGTGAACAAAGCATTTGGAAGATATATCCAGCATAAACACCCAAGTCTAAACTAAACACTGTGATCTCATTATGTACAGCTCAACTGCAAAGCAATAATTGATTCGCTGTGCTACATCCATTTTCTTTAATGGGGACTTTCGCTTGCCGATTAAAAGCCAATGGGCTGGTAAAGCAGGCATCCTGAGACTGTTCATTCTGAGGTTATTTATAGGTCTGTGCTAGGCAGGAAATGAAATCAATGCGTCTAATAAATGACAAATCTACCTGTCGTGGTCAGTGATTACAGAGAGGCAGTCATAGTGACAATTTACAGAAGTCGTAGCTGTAATGGGGAGGACCAATTCAAAGACTTTTGAAACAGAAAAACTGGTCCAGATAGTTTAGAACAATTTAAAAAAGACGTTGGCAAAGTCTGCTGGTTTATTTACTGATAAGATCAATAACATTTAAGTTAAAGAGCTATTCAGAAAATGTAAAGACTCGTAGAAATGTAGACCATGAGGTAATGATATTTAACCAATGTTTTGTCATGTTTTCTCTCTGTAGCTGTCATTCCATTCACACCATGGAGCACGAGTACTATGAATGTCCAGAGTACATGTCTAATACTCCAGCAGAGGCGGATAGGACTGAAGACTTCGAGTATGAGGTAAGACAAGACTGTTCATCGTTGCTTCCTGATACGTGTGCCGGCATTTTGAAAGTAGTCGACAGTGATTGGTCAGAGTCGGCCCGAGTCACGTTTTCAGAGGAACTACAGTCGCCAATCATGAGTGAGCTTGTTTGAAGTCCACACCCCTTCCACTGAAAGCGGACTCGGGAGAAGCTGTCAATCAAACGTTCGAGGCGAGGCTAGCGGGCACCACATGCTTTACTGAGGCATCTGATTGGTCAGCTCATATCTTTAATAACTTGCAATAAAGAAAAACATCATGAAAAAAATTTGGATTAGAAAGAAGATTTTAAGAAAAAGGTATCAGAGCAAGAAGGATTTTTCAGACAATTAAAATGACTAATGAGTAAATAATAAATGAGTCATAACTGTCTATTTCTCAATAGAAGTCTATGGGATTTTGACTTCTTGGAACCAGCAGGAACTTCCTATTAAGAACACGAGGGGGGAGGGGCCGAACTGTCCGTTGTTTCTACGGTCAGCGGTTCTGAGTTGTCAGTCACAACAGGTTCATGTTAAACCTCCACGGCTGTTTTAATTTCTGTTAGATGTCCTGCAGTCTATTTAAGCGTCTGGTTTTCAGTTCTACACCATCAGGTCATACTGTATGTTAGGTTTTCTCACTTTTTAAAAACTTTTTTCTGGTTAATTTATTGAATGTTTGAGTTTCCTCTCTTGTATTTTGGTCCTTCAAAGACCAGACTGATATCGCTAATGCAAACATTACTGTGACTTAGCTAACTTCCAACCATAATTGTAAAATGCAAAAAAACAGAATCCAACAATGCTACACATTAGCCACATTAGAAGCGTTAGCCGAGTTAGCGTATTTTACAATACCTGTAATTCCCAACATTGTTTGCAATTTGTAAAAGAAAAGACTGAGACCGCTAAAAACAAACACCATTGTGACTACGCTAACTCCCAACCTTGTTAGTTCTATTTTTAAAAAACACGCTACCCTTAGTATACCCTTACTTTTACTAATAAGTACAGAATTCTTCTTAAAGCATGAAAGCAAAACATGTCGTTCCAAGAGGCAGAAATTGAGATTCATCCTTAGATTCAGATTGAAAATATCTATAAGGTCTAATAAAAGCCTCACATGCTGAGCGGTATCTCCATTGTAGCAGGTGGATCATGCCTGTCTCCTGGTGCACCTCCAGGCCCTGTCAGGTGACAGTGATGGGTGATTTTCGCTACTGTCAGTGATACTGCCTGGTTTAATAGGCACTTCCTGGTTCAGTGAACTGCATTGTGGTTATTAGGATCTCTGTGATGCCAGCTGTGGCCTTCTACCTTACACCATCCTCCGAATGAAAGGGCCTCCTGGGGTTGGCGTGGTGATGGTGGTGGTGGTGGGCTCGTAATAGCTGTTGTATCACAACAAGGTCAGCGGTACAACAGGAAAACACACGTGCGCACACCTGCCAGACAGTTCACACGCCAAATTGCTTCACTTTCCATGTTCATCCATGTGTATCTAACTGAAACTAGAATGGGTTTCCTCTTGGTTGAAACTGAATGGAGCTGCCATTCCCAAGAACATTATCTCTGATTGACAGTTTGGGCTTCACTTCAAATGGATCGTCCACATGGACAAGCCTGTTGTTCCACTCCAACTATTCCTACAAGCTCCACACCAAACTGTAATGTAGCACAGAGTCATAAAAATGGGAAAAGCTTGATATTATCTGTGGTAAAATATACTGAAATTGGACTTACACTGCATTTGCTCCTCCCTCTTGAGTTCACCATGAAGAATATTAGATTGGTCTTATGTAGCTGCATTAAGTGCCAAATAAAGAAGCAGTCGTCTGCTGGGTTAAAAGCACTCATTGTTTTGCCAAACTGGTAGTTTTGATGTCTTAAAACCAAGCAAACTTCCTATGCCTTCACGTGGTTGGGTGTCGGACTTGCGTGCAGGAAACCAGGGTTCGCTTTCCAGGGAATGCAATGAGCTTCATGCAGTGTGGGTCCTTAGGCAAGACCCTTCCCGCTGCTGCCTAACTTCTGTTTGTAGCCACAGGGACCCAAGTCTTGATCGGCAGTTGTGATGAAGGTAATTATGTGTTAAGTTTGCAATGGCACAGGCTCATCTAAAATGTGCTTAAAACAAAACACACTGAGACATAGAAAGAAAATGAAGCCAGAGCTTTAGAAAATGGGCCAGCCGAAAGGCCACGACACTATCTAACGAGGAAACAATGAGCCAGAGACCATTACACTTAACAGTAATTACTGTAGAAACATGGGTTAACATTTGAGCGCCTGGCAGACAGTAGCACTTTTCCAGATGTTTTGCATTCCCCCTGCCGTCTGCGGCAGTTTTGCTTTTTTCTTAAAAGCTTTTCAGCAGGGATTCATTCATACCCGTTCTAGTTTCTTCTGTGCAGAAACGTGTCACTCCTCACTTATCAAGCTGCAAATACGGATTTATTGAAGTGGAGTACACAGTTTGCACTGATATAGAGCTCTTTAGCCGCACAGCTGGGTTGCTCAGCGTTTTTGGTATCGGCAGCGTATGGTGTTAAAATATAACTCCTCAGCCTTTAAAGGTCACAGCCGTTCACTCGGGTTACAGGGGATTAAATGCCACTAAAATACATTTCTTCAGATGTTAATCTCTACTGTGGAGCTTGACAAAAAAAACCTGACGTTTGTGGGCTTAATTTCCACAACCTCCCCCATCGCAACGGCTCCTTTTTTACTACCCCCATGCTGAATCCACCTCTTCAGGGCAGATATGTGAAGTATTTGGGTGTGTGTGTAAGGTTAATAAAGACTAACCGCCGTTATCTTTGCGTGATCACCTTTTTACATAGCCTCTCAAAAGGAAACGAGGGACTAAATTTGAAAATAAAAAAAGGCCTGCTCAGCGTTTTTCTACGCCCAGCACAGACTTTCAGCTCAGCGCTGCACAGAAATCTCGGAGATAAACATTGCAATGGTTAACTGGTATAAATACAAAATTGTGTGATACTGAAACAAAAAAAAAATGTGCAAACTATGCAGCACCCTCAAAAAAAGGACCTCCACCTGATTTGCAAACTAAACAACTGCTGGTACTAAACAGGCAAGATGATATGTGTAATCCATATTAGGCGTTTGCCTGTAATAAATTAGCATTATGGGTGTCTCATAAACATAAAGGTGCACTCACACCGAACGCGATTCACGCGGCGAAGGAGGGGCAGGACACGCGAGTTGGTCGCGCGAATCACGTTGGATGTGAGCGCACCTTCAGAAAAAAATAAAACAGTAGAGAAGATTTAAATATTTAGCACCCCATGTACAATACATGTCAATTATCGTCTAGGGTTACAGTCTGTTTTAGTTTTTCTTGGAAGCACTTTTTTTTTTGCTCTCTTTTCTCAATTGATTTATTGTAAGCAATGTATTGTGCACATTTTGATGCAGCCGTTTGAGCTCGTTATCCATTGATTTCACAAAAAAATGGCGAATATACAGCACATTGTGTTTATTTGTGTTTTCACGCAATTGTGGGCTCATTCTTATGGATCTTAGTAAATCTGGGCGTCTTTGCTTAAAACCCAAAAGTAACAAAAATGGCGAGCACTTTTGGAGCTATCCCGTACAGTTGTGATCCAGATGCCGGCTCGCATGAGGAAACCAAAGACGTACGTGGATGTAGTCGTCTACGAGTGGATGCATCAGAATGGAGCGGAGCAGGGAGCTTGTGGCCTGTTCGGTGTATTTTTGGCTGTGGAGGGTGTTTTACAACTACAGTTCTTTAAAATGCTGTTGAAGTGAGAAGCACTCAGATTGACTAAAGAATCAGATTTAGATAAGGAGCAATATTAGGATCGCAAGGAAAGATTTATTTGTGTTGCAGAAAAAGGTTCATGAAAGAAGTCGCACACATGTACACAGACATTTTTTGTGTTCAAAGTGTGTCCCTGGATACAAACTAAACTGCAGTGCTCCTATCAAGAGATGTTTTTTGTGTTTCAGGAGGTGGAGCTGTGCAGGCAGAACAGCCAGGAAAAGCTTGGTCTGACGCTGTGCTACCGGACCGACGATGAGGAGGACATCGGCATCTACGTCAGCCAGGTGCAGAGAAGCTAACTTGACTCTGCTAATCACGTCTTCGTTTTATCTCTTAAGTACACATAGCATGAAAAGAATAAAGTCTAAAGAGGTTTGCCCAACTATCAGTTCTTAAAAAAGACAGAAGTCTGTTTATAATATGCTAATGGTGATGGTGATACTGATGAGTCTCTTTGTCTGGATTTGTTTTTTTACCCGCTGATCAAGTCACTGAATACATCACATGCCCAAAGCTGAATCACAGATTGGGAACTTGCCAAACTTCAGATTTGGCTAAGTCAATTTGAAGCCGGAAGTGATTATTTCACTTTGAGGTACACTTGTTGGTAAAGTGCTCTATAAGGAAAGTTTGATTTGAATAATTATGAAGTAAATGGTGCATACTTGTATAGTACTTTTCTACTATCCTTGAAGACCCAAAGCGCTTTACAGTCACAGTCCCATTCTCACATATTCCCACACTGATGGCAAACACTGGCGCTAACCTTTAACCACCAGAGGCAATTTGGGGTTCAGTGTCTTGCCCAAGGACACTTCCACACATGGGCGGGCAGCTAGGGCGGAAATCGAACCTGCAATCTATCAGAAGTCAGCCACCTTACCGGTGCACCACGGAAGTGATTGTGGGAACCTTATTGTAAGGTGTGAACACTTAATGCAAAAAAATGCATGAAAGTGTCTGTTAACAATTTACTTAAAATGTATTCATTATTGTTTAATTCATTCATTAACTACTATGAGCAAAGGGATCCTTGTTGCAAATTGACACCTATTAGGTTAAAAAACTCAGTCTGGAATAAGACATGCATGATCACAGAGGAATTCCCGTCCCATTCTTGCTCCTTTAACATGCTGTGATTGAGGGTTTTTAATCAGCTACAACCGCTCCTTCCACACAAGTCAAAGAGAAGGCAGCATAATGGACACTTGGCTTTATTCAAACCATGACTGGTTCAGAAAAAGAGACTTCCTCCCGGATAATTGCGGATAAGACCGAGTTGGAACAAATTGAGCTATCTCAGACAAACGCATTCAGCTTTTCTGAGGAACAACAAGGTTTCCGTTGACAACAGGTGCAGTTTCAATCCCATTATGAACACAAAAGCAAGGCTCTGAAAAGTAAGAGCCGCAATGAGGATTAGCTCAGCCACACAAAGAAATGCATTGGAGACTAAAAAGCTGGGGGACTATTTAGCAGCTTACTGTATTAACAGAGAGAAGTCGCAGAAACTGTCGGTTACTCCTCCGGTTTTCCACCTGTTCCTCTTGAAGTTGACATAAGCAGGAAAACCACCAGCACTGACTGGCAGAGGCTCCCTCCAACACATCTATTTTTGCACGTTAGATAAAAGCACAAAATGCTAATCTTCTTCATTAAAATGCAAGTGTGGATACCATCAGGGCGACTTTGGGAGTTTTTCTCTCCGTTCCTGCTTTGTTTCCATGTGCTGCCAACTCTCTTGATCTTCAAAGCTTCAGCAACAAAGTTTTATGAAATGATTGTGCTGTGTTGTTCGGCATACGTGCGTTCCCACTGGGATGAGATTCTGGAAAACAGGAGTCATCGAGCTAAAATAGAATTGTTTCTGTGTTGCTATAAGTTTCTTTTCATGTTTTGATTTATTTCTTCTTACCTCAACACAATTTCCGTGTGCAAAGATGGGTTGGGTGGCTCTTAGTAGATGAAATCTAGGAAGAACCCCCACATTGAGGCTGTCTTTTCTTTGTTTTTTTAAAGGTCCACCAAGATCATTTTTTGATTTATTGTAAATGCGTTCCCAGTAGTCTTTTAATGATGATTATTTAGGCAAAATAAAAATAATCAGTGTCGTTTCTAGAACCTAGTGTCTGCAAAACGTCAGTATTTCATTAGAAATTCACCTCTGACTTGTGGGCGTGAGTGTTGGTGCAGAGCAACCCCTACCCCCCTTCCCATCCCCGTTGTGGAGCAGTTTTTAATTAAGCAATACTCAGAAATGCAATTTTAAGCTTAATTTTCTTTAAATATGTCATTCATAATGAGAAAACTTTTTTTATGCAGGTGGAGCCAAACAGCATAGCAGCAAAAGACGGACGCATCAAGCAAGGAGATCGAATTCTGCAGGTATAAATCTTGATTGTTGTATCCAAGGGTCCCCCAAACGGGTCCCTATCCTGATCTGCAGAGAAGAAACATCATTTCCATTTTTATTTTGGTTTGCGCGATATTTTGAAATGCTCATGCATTCTCTCCTCCGCATTCAGCTACAGCTCACTCTTGATGCATGCTAAGGCGTTTCCCTCGGTCACGTGTCTTAAATATGTTTGCTACCTTCTTAAAGCAGCTAAAGCTAATTAAAAAAAACAAACATATTTAGAAAGTTTGTTTTGAAAACAGACTGTGAGGAAACAGGATAGGAGCAGTCGACTTCAATTAAAAGAGATATGTGACCATAGTCTAACCACAGGTTTTCACTTAACTTTCCCCTTAAAAATTAAGGGAAGTCACAAGCCAAAAATGGATGACAATGGATGAATTGTATGCAGACAATGTGAACCAAACTCCTAAAATAATTAGTAAAACTAGACATATTATTGATTTTTGAAAATCCTTATTTTTTATCCAACAAAACTACAAAAACATCAGTGATCACGTCTACGTGCTTGGGTTCATAAGAACATTTAGTTAATCTTGGCGTTACACTTTTTAAATCAACTACATGAAAAATGGTTTTCCTGTTTCCTTTTTGATGAATAGATGAAAACAGGTCCTTGAAGCCACTACAAGCCTTTTTTTTTTAACTATCCGAGCTTTTGGTGTTCCTGGTCTGTGCAAGGATATGCATATTTAATAATCTCATTTTATCTGGGAAATTAAAGTGCTTAGTTGTGGCTCTACAAGGCACTACATCTTCTCTAGGATTCCAGTTAGTCACAGTCTCGCCTGGTGTCTCATTATGCAGGAACTCCCCATGGATTCAGAGACTGTGAATAGCTTTGCTTCTATTTAATGTTGCACTTTATATGTCTAACCAGAGGGGCAATACCTCCAGCACAACCAAGTGATGGATTCCATTTTTGACCAAACTATAAATGTTTGCAATACAAGGGTCATTAGTAACAAACATTTGTTTATATTTGTATTTGATTTTTTTGTATCTGATTTTTGGTCAAATTGGACTCAATTCTTTCAGTCTTTCTGGATATTGGCTTTAAAAAAGAGAAATTGTCTGCTTTTTTGACCGTTGGCCGTTCTCATAATCACAATAATGTTTGTTTTAGCTGTATCAGTCTGTTTTTTATGTGCTGCAAACAAAGTTGGGAGTTACAGTTGTTGTGCTAATGGGGCTAATGCTTCTAGCGTGGCTATCGTAGTGCAGGGGTGTCGAACTCCAGGCCTCGAGGGCCGGTCTCCTGCTGGTTTTCCAGAAACCCTGCCAAATCTGCAGCTGATTACCTGGATTGGGTGTGTTTAGCTAATAAGGAGCTTACATGGCAGGTTGGTTGGAAAACACGTAGGACACTAGCCCTCGAGGCCTGGAGTTCGACACCTGTGGTGTAGTGTGTTATTAACAAGTTCTAGAGTTATTATGAATATGAAACTTAAACTTAAACTCTCCACATTCTTGTAGCATGTGCCAATGAGCGTGCAGTCCGTGGCTGAGGGAAAAAAAGTGGATCAAGGTTGGGACAGCTGGTGACTGTTTTAATTTTGTATCAAACAGAATAAAAGACTCATTGACAACAACCTGGATTCATCTTTGAACAACACCGGAACACAACGCAAAGTATAATAGAGAACGTGACCAAGTTACATGAACACAATTAAGTCTGATGAACTTGTGGACTTATCCCTGACTCTTTTGTCTCGCTTAATGCACTTTATATTTAGGTGAGCCTTATAAATGACAAAAGCTTGAAAATAGACTACTCATTGACAATGCATCTTATAATCCAGTGTGCCATATAGTGCAAAAAATACAGTATACAAACTAACATTTAAATTCAAGTCTACCAGGTCTCCTTTTATTTTTTGTATTCGTTGTCTCAACGCAGTATTTGTTTCCTACAAATGATTGTGGAGGAGAGCGGGATGCTGTACTTCTAACCCTGTCCTCTCCATCTGACAGTCCCATTACTCTAGTGACGAAAAGATGAACGCCTCCTGTCAAAGGACAGTTAATTGTGTGTCTGCATGGTGAGGTGAGCGCAATTGACTTTCTTTGCCAGGATCGCAGCCGGCCAATGTCTCTCCTGTGTATCCATGGAGGGACAAAAGCGGACAACGGAGTAGACATGCAGAGAGATCTAAGGAAGAAATGTGTGCAAAAAAAAAGACTAATGGAGAAGGAAGGGGGTAGAAGGCAGGTGGAGAAATGTGCTCAGAAGATGTCTTGCAGGGGTCTTGCAGAAATATGATCAATGAGTTGTCTTGTGGTACAGTCCTTTTCTTTCCTAGTGAGTTAATGGGTTATAAAATTACATATGATTTTGGGGGATGAGATAAAACAAGCACTTTCTCAATGGTGCACATATCTATCTTTTTCTTTGATGTGCAGATAAATGGCTGTGAAGTGCAAGACCGAGAAAAATCTGTCACCTTGTTGTCAAGCGAAGAGTCAAGGAGCATCACATTGCTGGTGACAAGGCCAGAAATCCAGGTAAACACAGGCGCACACACCTATGCAGCCCTCCTGCCTGTTATGACAGCTGGTGCCATGTCAAATGTAAAGAAATGCCCACTAAGAGCCGTTCCCTTTTTTATACCCTTATCATGCCTGTCAGTGCAATTCCTTAGAGTCCATTTTCACACATACAAACTAGCATTCACATAAGTAGAAAACAAGAAAATGTGTCTAACAAGAACTTGTGCTTAAAGCTGGAAAAGGAAGCCGAATGGCTGGATGAGGAGCAGCAGGAGCTTGTCGAGGAGCTGAAGATGGAGATCCTGGAAGAGAGAAAGAGGCAACGGCAACTTGGCTTTGACAGGGGAGAACAAGTGAGGAGTGCACACAAAGCATGACCTGATGAAATGAGATAGATTTGTTTAAAATATACTAGGGGTGTAATGATTGACCGAATGAATCAAGGCAAGTTATTGAACAAATTGGCCTATACGGTTTTAAAATAAGTTCAAAATGAATTAAATCAATTGTAATCAATATTGGAAAATACCATTTGAACTGAGGCACGGTAGCTTTATTTTACTGTAGCGTAAAAACGACAGAGTGCCATCACAGCGGACATCACACGTGACTGCACCAAAAAAATGATCAAGCCATGATTACAGTTCAATTCCTATCTTGCAAAAAAGACAAGAATCTTTAAAACTTAAACTGCTGTAATTTTCAGTCCCCAGATATTTATCCCTGAGTCAATGAATCGTATCAGCAACCAATAACTATTATATGAATAGTTGCAAAAATGAATGTTACACCCGTAAAATATACTATCATATTTTACCAAGTACCTACAATAGAACTTCTGATAAAAGTAAAAATTTGGATGTCAGCTTGATTTTCCTTTTGCATTCGATAGGCGAATATACCCAAAAACAAGCTATAGATCAAAATAACTAACACAACTGCTTTCTGTCTATATTCCAGCATCTTGAGGAAGAGACGACAACAGATACAGCTACCTGTTCCTCCAACAATCAAGACAGTGGCTTTGGGCGCAGTACAGACAGTCCAGAGCACCAGCCTCTTCTGGTCAGACTTCACAGAAGGAACACACCACATTGTCTTAGGGATCAATGGCGATCAGAGTATCCACACATTAGGCGAGGGCTTGTTGTGCCACAGGAAACACAGGGTACAAGAACACTGCCCTCAGACCAAAGCCACGAAAGGGTAGTCAATATTCGCAATAGTGGAGGTGGTGTCCTTGGATTAGAGAACTGCTTTCAGCAGTTGTTGGAGCTCAAGTGTCAAATTCGGAATGGAGGTGAATGTGGCGTGTACTCCATTCGACACAGTATAGAATGCAGCCTCACTGAGCAAAGTGGGCGGGAGGGAGATGGTGAAGATGATGGGAAAGACGATGGAGGGGTGGAGCAGGAGTTAAGGATGCTAAATGAAGAACTGCGTAGCATTGAGTTGGAATGCCAGAGCATCATGAAAGCCCACCAACTTCGTCAATCCTGCCAGGTGGAGCACTCCCAGCCATCACCTTGCTCACCAGGACGGAGCCCCAAAGAAGTACACAAGCGGTATGGCAGATTGGCCGACATCCACGAACACCCAGAAAGGTTGGACAGTGATAAGCTCAGAGAAAAGGACAGTTCTAGTGCCTACAACACAGCAGAGAGTGCACGATCAACACCACTAGGTATGGAGAGATCTCCTGATCACTCTCTGCAGAGACACATCAGGATCACCAACCAGAAAAACCTAAGTCTAGCCTCCACCTCACCCAGTGCTCCCATCCCAATTCCTAAGCCCCAAGGGGAGACTAGAAGTTGCAGACCAGCAGATCCAGTTATCTCAAGCAGCCCAGATCAGACCAATCCCTCCAGATCTGAGTCAGACCCAGCCCTACCAGCAGATGATGAAAGGTGTGAGAGAAAGGGGAGGACCAGAGACTCAAGGAGAGGGATTCCCTGTGGTAGTGCATACCAAACTGCCACATATCGCGGACAAGGAGGAACCAAACAACTCCAGGTATGTTATGGAAAAAAAAACATGTACTCCAGCTGTTGTTAAAATAAGACATTTTTGAGCAATAACTTCATGCTAACAATCTACTTGGTTGCAGAGCTATATGCAACTCCTACAACAGCACTCCTCCCTGGAATATTCTCAGAGTCAGTTGAGTCTCTTGAGTCTCTGTCGAGATCCTGCGCTTCGAAGCAGTCGCGCTGGAGAACCATGTCTGGAATGGAAAGTAAAAGTTCGTGCTGATGGGACACGCTACGTTGCACGAAGACCTGCTCGTGACCGCATACTGCGAGAGCGGGCACTTAGGATCAGGGAGGAGAGGAGCGGTGGCATGACTACGGATGACGATGCAATGAGTGAGATGAAGATGGGTCGCTACTGGAGCAAAGAGGAGAGAAAGCAGCATTTGGCACGAGCCCGGGAACAACGGAAGAGGAGAGAGTTCATGCAGAAAAGTCGCCTGGACTGTCTGAAAGAGGGACCAACAAGCGGAGCCGAGGGCCAGAAGGAGATCAACATCTTAGAGCTCAGTCACAGGAAAATGATGAAGAAGCGAAACAAAAAGATCCTGGACAATTGGATGACCATCCAAGAACTGATGAGTCATGGTGCAAGAGTCCAAGAAGGTTCCAAAGTGCATAATGCCTTTCTATCTGTCACTACTGTTTAACAGACACCCTTTAACAATGCATAACTGTTAATAAACTCTTTTTCTATCTTGTGGCCTGAATTTTAGAAACCACGGCTTGCTTCACAAAAAGTGTTTCTGGAATTTAAAATAATGTAATGGTGGTGTGAGGTTCTGTAGCATAGATAAAATGACCTTGAACTGAGCATTGAAGAGCAATGAACTCTTTGAGGACCATATCTGAGCCATTCTAAACATGACTTAAATGGTTTATACACTGGCTTTTGTTGGAATTCATATCTAGTAGCATGTTAGTTCAAATTGAATGAAAAAAAATCAGAGAAACCAGAAAGTAACTCTCGATGTAAGCTTTGTACTCTGTCTTGTCATTCACCAACGTTTAATAGCTTATGAAGCAGTTTCACTTGCCTCGTTCAAGGTGGCAATTTTTTTACAAGGAAATGATAGTATTTTTCACAATTTGTATTCTCTGCAATGTTTTGTAAGGATTTTTTCACACTGAATGTCAATGTACTGTACGCATTTTATTATAATTTATTATTTATATTTGTATCACCAAATTGTCATTGTTAAGGTAGACTATGTGATTGTATTTTATACCATACCGTGTACCAGACTCAACAGAAATGAAATAATCTTTTTGCTCTTTCAATTCCTGTTACATTTTTTACCGTTGGAATTATCTGGATGATGTATATTGCTCTTTTTAAAGTGTTGAAAATGACAGTTTTCACACTTAAAGACTCATTTCAGTGTTTCTTTAAGGAAATGTTTGTCACACCTTTACCTCAACTTGCATTCAAAGATCCTATCAACATTTTAAAAACTTGGTTCAATGAGATGGTTTCTCTCTAGAAGTTCATTCATTGATTTCTGAATTATATTTGAAAGTTTGTTTGCAAGATTCTAATTTATAACACCAGTAATTCATTGTATAATGCATTTTATGGTCTGTCTGATTTAAACTGAGTTAGGCAAACCTAAGGCAGCAATGTTCAAGGAATTCTCATTTAAAACTGCTGCTTTTATTGTTAACTTTATTTAAGAGGCCTTGAGTTCAGTATTTGTTGACGGTGAAGTTTGTAAGAAAAGGACAATAATAAAGAAAACCACGGAAGGAGGTTTTTTTTTGTCAACAAACATCAACTTGTATTTTGACTTGTTTTTTTCTAAGTCAGTTTAAATTTAGCAGGTATATACTTTGGTTTTTGGTCAACACATACCACACAACTTCTAAATTAGGACAAAGAAATTCAAGCAGAAACTCTCCAAAAACATACAAGTTCAATGGATGCAAGAAAAGTGAAGCTGCTATGTTCAAATGTAACTTGACCTATGACGATGTTTTTGATTGGAATAGCTTTTGAGGTCAGTAAATATGACCTCATAATGCAGCAAATTTAACCAATGAGCTTTTTCAAATCTTCAGAATAGTTCAAATTTCTTTTTCTGACCTCTGTCGTGTGTAATAATGTGGAACTTTGCATTTGAAGGTATTATTTTGGAAAAAATACTATCTTTAAGATGTTTGTTCAATAACCTTTAATATTTACTCTAATGGTTAGTGACTTAAAAAATATCATTTGCATAATAATTTGTAATTCCCACAATGCACAGCGGGTCCCACACTGGGCATGGTCATTACAATATTGTTTGGTTTTACACAAATGGCAAGAAATCCTATCATCCAGGAGCGTGCATCAAGTGTGCTTTTGTCTCTCAAATGACAAATGTAGATTTTCCAGTTGGAAAAAACATTAATCAGCAGTGCCAAAAATGTCTGCAAAACCTCAGGACTTACTGTTGATTTCTTGGCTTGGACTGTTACTGTCAAGGACAGGATTTAGTGTAAGCTTCACAGCTCACATTTTACTGCAAATGAAATGTAATCACATAATAGAACCATTCCTCCCAATACTACGGTTCTGGATCTGAAAGTGCTGGAACAGATAAATCCAGTGGCTTCATTTAAAACTGCAGCGTTCGTCCCAAATAAATAATAGGAAGATCATATAGTTGATGAACTGCACTAAATTAAAACCAGAAGGGAGATGAGATAATTGCAGCACCTTGAAAAATTCCTTACAATCTTCCAGGCTTGCTCAAAGGATTTTGATGAAACGCAGTTATTTACCTCATTGCTGCATTTAACCAAATTCATTTATTCTTATGGGATGACTGATTTGCCAGTTGGGGGTGGAATCGTGTGTAAGGTGTGTGTGTGTCTGAGGAACGCGTGCGCCTGTTTAGCGATAGGAAGCATCAAAGCTAAACTATACTCGCGTTTCAAAGCATTAAAGAGACACCAGTGAAGTCTTCTCCTCTCTGCCAGGCTGCTGTGTCTGTCCACAGCTCACTGAACTGAGGAATTAATGAGACCCTTCAGACTGGCATCACTATCACCAGGGCCTTTGTGCATAATTCCAAATCAGGACGCACTGCACCCACTTTTCTTTTTTTTGTTTTTAAAGCCGATTCACTCTTTCATTTCCTATTCAGTGTGTGGTATTTGGATAACAGAACCTGAGAAATAAATTGTTACAATCGGCTTAACATTATGAACAATTAATCCCAGGGTGCAAACCAAAGATAATTGCATAATTTTCAATGTTTGTTACACACCAGTGATGCTGTGTTAGCCAAACAGGAATGGGTTTGGGGTTTCTTGAATGCTTAAAGCACAATGATTTGATCAAAGGTACATGATTTCATGTGATGGTTTCTAAGGCTTAAGGTTAAAGAATTGTACCATAAGGGTTAGGAGGAAACTTTCTTAAAACAAAACAAATAAATACACATCCTACAGAATGTTGTCCAAGCTGAGCAACAAGCTGGTTCTACTGTTTTTGGGGATCCGGAGGAGGTTGTTGCAACTAGAATGGAAATGATGGAGTTTTTTAAAATACCAATTCTGGGGAAACAGGAAGTCAGTAGAGGGTTTTTAAGACAGGTGTAAAAGTCATTTCAAACAGCCTGCTTGTAGGCGAAAAACAGTGATCCTATGGCCAATGAGGTACAGACAAAATAGCAAGGTCTTAGACCACGTAGAGCAAAAATGTTCAGGCATATTCTTGCTCAACTCTGCAAATGGCAAGTTCTAGTGAGCACTTGTACAAATTGCAGACAGTTCGTATCTTGCCATAAAGGCAGTAAAGACTAGCGCTTTACCAACGACTAGAGTGTGGCGGAAGGCCACCGTTTGACAGCGTCACCCATATGTCATAAATGTGTGCAACTTACATTACAATTTTTAATACCCTAACCACACGCACAACAATCGTACCTTATATCTTTATTGACCCTCAAGGGATCTGCAAGACAAACCTGCGCTCCCCTTAAGATACGCCTTGAACTGGCCACTCCTCTTCACGACCCTTCACGGGGCTGAACAGCCTAAGAACCTACAGTGCCTGCCTGTGTCAACCCCCACTAGCTGGTTAGCCCAGTTGCAGTCATCGTGAACCAGTCATTTTTAAAGCATTAAAGCCAGTAGTAAAGGCTTCCAAAAGTGCAGTCTGAAGATGATAAAGACATGGACAATGTTTCTGTCATACAGTGAGAATTTAACAAACCTTCACAAAGTTCTTAAGATTGAAACAGTAATGGTGGGCATAGAAGATGACTGGACTCGATGCAAAGAACAGATCAAAAAGATTTTCAATATTTAAGGTGTTTTAGAAGGATGTTTTGGTCTATCCAAGGTTTTACCTCCACCAGGAAGTTCGTCAAGACAGACAGCAGGAATGACATGGACAAAGATGTCGACAAATTAGGTCTTCTTGACATGAAGATGTGTGACAATGGCACAGCAATGGGAAGAAATTCCATTTTGGCGAATGACACATCCAAAGGGGACCAAAACAGAACAAAAAAAGATGACAGGGATCCAGAATCCCAGAAGGTCTTTTTTTAGCCTTGATTAGAGGCTGTCAGGCAGAACAGATAGAGCAGAAGAGTTGAGAAACTTGGAGCAAATGGTGTCAATCTTACCCTAAAATAGTTAATAAATGTATTGCATTGTTCTTTTGTGTTCAGGTGTTGGAAAGATGATTAACTTCTAAAAAAAAAACTACTCAAGGATTCCAGGATTGTTGGAAAAGACCTTACAGAAGAATCTTAAGCATCCATCATAAAGTTATTTGGAAATGTGTCTTTGATACTCTTGGTGAACAAGCTTACCATTCTTATCTGCTCGAACAACCCAGTTCTTTCAGGTGGTGCTCCAGAATGTGTTCTTCTGCCTTCAGACTACTAAAATCACAGACAAAACAGAGTACAGAGGGGCAGAACGTCACAGCGCTAGTGTTACTGGGGGCGTAATGATCCACCTGAATAAGGCTAGCAGGCTAGCAGAGAGTGTCAGGTTTATGAAACCATTTGTGGACAAGGCTCCAGCAACAAATTTTACAGCGTGCAAAGAGAGGTGGTGTGCAAATTAGACACGAAAATTACGTTGGGTGTGAATATAGCATAACAAAGGCAAAACATATCTCCAAACATGTTATTTGAAGAGAAAACTTGCTTAAATGTGTAATTCACCTCTATTTGACAATTGGGGTTCGCCAAAACATAAAACAACAGATACAGTTGCTTGCAAAAGTATTCACACTTCTTGAACTTCTCCACATTTTTCTGAAGTGGAAAGAAAATTATACAAGAGTTCAATTCATTTTACAAAAAACTTCAGAAGTTATTGACTGATCATTTATTGACTTAATAGAGTCCAGCTGTGTGTAATTCAATCTCAGTATACAAATACAGCTGACTAACTCAAGTTAAGGAGAACACCAGACAGGTCAGGGATAAAGTTGTGGAGAAATTTAAAGCAGGGTTCTGCAAAAAAAAAAATTCCCAAGCTTTGAACATCCCACAAACCACTGTTCAGTCCATCATCTGCAAATGGAAAGAGTATGGCACAACTGAAAACCTACCTAGACACGGTCGTCCACCTAAACTAACAGGCCGAACAAGGAGAGCACTGATCAGAAATGCAGCCAGGAGGCCTATGGTGACTCTGGATGAACTGCAGAGATCTACAGCTCAGGTGGAGGAATCTGTCCATAGGACAATGATCAGTCGTGCACTGCACACATCTGGACTTTATGGAAGAGTGGTAAGAAGAAACTACAACTAAAAGCCACTATTAAAAGGAAACCACAAGAAGTCCCGTTTGCAGTTTGCCATAAATCATGTGAGTGACCCCGGAAATGTGTGGAAGAAGGTGCTCTGGTCAGATGAGAACAAAATGGAACTTTCTGACCTAAATGCAAAGCGCTGTGTGGAGGAAATCAAACACTGCACATCACCCTGAACACACCATACACAGTCAAACATGGTGGTGGCAGCATCATGCTCTGGAGCCGCTTCTCTTCAGCGGGGACAGGGAATCTGGTTAGAGTTGATGGGAAGATGGATGGAGCCAAATACAGAGCAATACTGGAGGAAAACCTGTTGAAGTCTGAACAACACTTGAGACTGGAGCGGAGATTCACCTTCCAACAGAACAACCAGCCTAAACATAAAGCCAAAGCTGCAATGGAATGGATTCAAATGAAACGTATTCATGTGTTGGAATGACCCAGTCAAAGTCCAGACCTAAATCCAATCCAGAATATGTGGAAAGATCTGAAAATTGCTGTTCACAAACGCTTTCCATCTAATCTGACTCAGCTGGAATTGTTTTGTAAGGAAGAATGGGCCACGATTTCAGTCTCTAGATGTGCAAAGCTGGTAGAGACAAACCCCAAAAGACTTGCAGCTGGAATTGTAAAAAAAGGGGTTCCACAAGGTATTGACTCAGGGGGGCTGAATACTTTTGCACACTGTACTTTTCAGTTTTTTATGTGTAAAAAAAACCTGAACTCTTGTTTAATTATCTTTCCACTTCACAAGCGTGTTGCCACTTTGTGTTGGTCTTTCACATAAAATTCCAATAAAATATATTTATGTTTGTGGTCATAATGTGAGAAAATGTGGAGAAGATCAAGAGGTATGAATACTTTTGTAAGCCACTGTAAATGGGTTATATTGGTTCAATATATGCAAAAAATAAAATTGTTGGTTCAATGGTGAAAAAGATCACATCTGTGCTTTCTGTGATCTAATTGTGGCTTTGAAGTTGTGCAGCCAGATGTGAGGAAAAGTGAGATTTTTCTTCCTAGATGCAGGCTGGGACACTGTAATGACAAATACAGCTGTATTAGGGCACCTTGTGCATGAATCTGCAGTGAAGGATGATTAAAAGAGTTCAGTTTTAGGCAGGAAAACAAAGCATGCTGTAGAAAATGTAAAACATATAATACAACACTAAAAGTAAAATAGAAATACATGAAAATAATAATATAAAACTATAGGGTGCACCAGATAATAAGGCACACTGTCAATGAATGATCTATTTTTGTTATGTTATGTCATGTCATAGCCTGTTGTCAGACTTTATTAAATCTGTTCACAGTAACTCTGGAACATGCTACACGTTAGCCCCGTTAGGAATATTAGCCTATTTACAACACCCGTATCTCCTAACCTTGTTTGCAACACTAAAAAAAACAGACGGATGCTGCTAAAATACATGTTATTGTAACTATGCTAACTCCCAACCTTGTTAGTAACGCGTAAAAAAAAAACAAAATCCGACACCGCTACACACTGACCGTGCTAGCGAATTCACAATACCTGCAACTCTCAGCCTTGTTTGCAACATGTAGAAATACAGACTGATACTGCTAAAGCAAATATTACTGTGACAACGCTAGTTCCCAACCTTGCTAGTAACAATTAAAAAAACGCCGTCCGACACCGCTGCATGTTAGCTACGTTAGATTTCACTTGAACACCCAATCTTTTTTGCAGCAGAATGAATTCATAAGGGGCTCCGAGTTATGAAGCATGCTGTTGTTTTGGAAAAATATGAAGGCCTTTAAGTGTGCCTTTTATTTTGAAAAATTTGGCAAATTTAAAAATGACAGCAAATGTTTTAAAATGTAGCGTCATTTTTGAGAATCTGTGTTTTGCTGCTTTAATTTGTGACATTTGTTATAAAGCCTTTTGGGGTGGATCATATTGAAAGTTTAACAGTGTATTTTGATTCTCTTTCTTTGATCAATCATGTGTTGTTTGTTCACTCCTGGACTCGGTCTGTTTATATCATTCTACCAAACCTCTTTGCTTATGCTTTCGGTTTCATTCCTGCAGGATTCGGGTTTAAGGCTCAGGTTTTTCTTCTCTTTTTTGTACAAAGCCAAATAACAAGGCAATGACTTCTGTCATTTCACTCTGTAGTCATTGTAAACAGAAATGCACACCTTCCTGTTTCTAAATTAGACTTTTGCTGTTAATGACACAAAGTAATGAAAAATGTTTACAATAACCAGTTAGAGTAGTCTTTTATTGTTTAATGGTGAAGTAAAAAACATAATGACATGAAAAAATATTTGAAAAATATGTAATTAAATGCAAAGATGCTGCTTTTTTATTTCTAATGAACAAAATTCCAACAAATAAAAACATTTAATGGCTCGTTGACAACTGTTTTGATCTTTCTGGTGTTGTGTCTTCTGTGTGTAAATGTTTGAGTTTCCAAACCGTTTATTTTTTTTTGTTGGTGATAAATTTGGTACAGCTTTCCTCCACCTGTAAGAAAAGACGTGTTGCCGGTGTGTTGCTACCAACACAGTTGACAAACCTAATTCATGAATGCACATTGTTGCAAAAAACACTCATTATCACTGCTGCGGCAGAAGCTAGCTTCTTCATTAACAGTAACTTGAAGTGAAAATGGCTTTAAGGTTGGTGTCACCACACGGTAATCTCTGCGCACACGAAGGTTACATGTACAGCTCTGCGTTTTCCGTTAAGTCGCAGTGCAGATTAATCTAGTCATAAAGGACATTATGTCTCATTACTGAAGAAAAAATAATGACGGAGGAAAAATAATGATTGTTGATGTCTTTTTTTTAATGACCCACTCTGATGAAAACAGTGTCTTTAACATGTTCTTGTCCACAACTCAGAGGAGAATTTCTGAGAAACTATGTCCAAGTAAACATTTTTTCTTCAATTTTTTTTACAAATTTTGGCTGAAAACGGAATTATCGCAGTTCAAAGACTGCTGGGAACGCTGTCAAAGTTGATCGAAAGATGGTCGGCGTGGGAATTGAAAAGTTTGTGTCGCGTACAATGAGGCCTTGAAGACCGGCAGATATAAATTTGGTCAAAAAGGATTTTTTTGTTTGTCCCTTCAACATCTTCAACAAAAAAAAGAAAATCCAAAAAGTGTTCTAAATAAACAACTGATCATGGTGGAAGGTAATCACTGACCATTTTCCAGTCATTACACTTCTATTCATTGCTTGTTTTATGCATTATTGGTTCATTCAGGCTTCTAATGAACAAAACTGAGACTTTTTGTTGTCTTTTGCTGACAAGGACACAACTGTAGGTCTGTTGAAGTTCAGGGCTGTATCTGTTTGTTTGTTGGTGAAATGAATCCTGTGCTGTTTTTACTATCTATTTAATTTTTCTCCACAATTTAGAATTGCAAGCAGTGTACAGATACAACAGAGCAGCCATGATGGTGCATGTGTTCCCGTGCACTAATGTTTATAATGAGGCCATAATATAATCAGCTCGTGTCGGTTTCCTTTTGCCAATGTCTCTAGTTAAAAGCGCAGCTCTTGAAAACGATTCAGCTCCTGTTTCCAGTGAAAACTTGGGAGACTTCCTCAAAAAGGTGGCTCGACTTCAGTTTAATGAGAGGCATAAAACCTTCAGAGACCTGCAGCACCGGCGCAGGTTTAGCACTTGAGATAATTGGAGCAGGACTTGCAGAAAGGGCAGGGTGGAAGCAACAGAAAGACTCTAACTGTTCCTTTGAGATCATTCAGGAGAGAGAAAAAAACACAAAAACCTTTAAAAGAGCGACCGCTCCGACGGGGATTAGCCTGCTGATGCACCATTGTGTGTTTAACACCTGGATTAATCTGTAAATATCACGCACAGGAGATTAAACAAAAGAAACAAAGGCATTGCATCACAATCAAATATAGGAATACCTTTTATTGGGCCTTTGATTTTTCTGTTTTTCTTCTCTCAGCAGTGACAATAACAGCCGGTTACAGCTGCTTTCATAAGCCAGCAATTGTAAAGCCTGCTTTATCCTGTGGGGTGAAGGCTTTAATTGAACAGCGATGTGCTCAGCAATTGATCCGGCCGCATGCTTCTTATCTTGCTCAGTTATTGGTGGTTTACCGTCGCTTTAGAGTGCGGCGCTGGGAATCCCGGCTATGCTCTGCTTGGGGAGATTCAAAAATCCCAACAGTGGATTGAAAAATGCATTAAAAAAATGGTTTTCTATGGAAACAAGAATTGATCCAACAACAATTTAAATAAGTTGTTAAAGAACCCAAGCCTTTAAACACAGACTAAACATTTTTAGTCCAAAAATGTGTTCATAAACTAGACGCTCCAGACGCGTGTGGGGAAGCTACCGTCCAGTTTTTAGCTTCATCGCTACACTGAAGTGTTGACTGTATATCTCATTTACAATGTATGGAAGACATGAATGATGTTGAGAGATCAGGTGTGTTTACTGTGAAGAGCTCCAAATCGGGAAAACAATCCTCTGACCTGACTCCACGGATCAGAGGTTTTTTTACCGTTGTTTCAAAACTTTGCAGGATCAGATCCAAGTTGCTCAGATCTGCTTAGATAGGGATTTCCAGATCCGTCCTGCCCAAAGAATCAGAGACGAGGACCCGCCAAAACGCAGAGCTTTCTCCCGCACTGCTGAGAAAGACAGAAGTTGAATTGCATCTCTTCTTTGTCACAACGTTTGCATTTTTAAACACTGAAATGTCTACAAAGAAACATGTGAACATGATGGACAAATCCTCAGAAAACAGCAGATTCCTTTCATCCAGGAACTTTTAAAACAGGATTCTGTGTTTTTTCTTGTCTGTCTTTGTCGTGTTCAAGTCTTCTACAATTGTGCTGCATTATTTGTACGTGTTTGTATTGTTGATCTATGTATGTGAATGAGAATCTATTCATTTCATATCAAATCAAATGTTGAAAAATTCAAACAGAGTTTTCTTTTTTAAATAACGAACCATTATTAATATTGAGCCAAACAAGAATAAAAAAAATTCTGCTTCTTCATGAGCAGTAAAATGCTGAATCTGCTGATTTTGTTAAATTTAAGTTTCATTGAGCAAGCATGTTGAAATTGTTTTGCTTTTCATTATATGGAATACAACGTGTAAGCACTGCATCTTTTTTATTGAAAATTTATTCTTAAGTCCCTTTTCCGGTTCACTAGACAGACCCCAAAATAGTTTTATGTGAAAGACATTACTGAAAATGAAAACGAAATTAGAATTGTGAGACAATATTTTGTCATTTTATCAATATGTGTTTATGTAACATTTAAAAATGTAGAATTAAATATTTTTGCTAAATGAACATATTTTCTCTTTTTGGAGGGAAATACACACATCTTAAAAGTAGACACAGACACTGGATCAGCATCAGACCCTGCTCTCAGCTGGATTCTGAATAATCCTCATTTTCAGAATCAAACTGATCCAGGATTCAACCCAAAGTTTTGAAATCCCAGACAGAGGCCTTTCATTTGAATTAAAGGGAGGATTGGATCACTAAATCCCAATCTCCAGGATTAGGCGCGTAAATGTCGGCCGCTTACAGTACTTTCATGTCTGTAACAAATAAGAACAATTCAGGAGAAAATGAATCAGATTTTCCTCCATGTTTTATTTTAGACAGCTGGTCTTCTTCTCCTCCTCCCCCTCCTTCTTCCTCTTCTTCTTCTTTTTCTTCTTCATTGCTGTCAGTAGCAAGACACTCCTGAATATAAGTCGCACCCCTGGCCAAACTATGGAAAGAAACGCCTCTTATTGCCTGAAAAATACGGTATGTAATTCTTTAGACTGTTATTGAACTGGATGGATTCAAATTAGGGCTGTCATGTTAACATGTTAATGCACATGAGTCATCCCAAAAAATGAACGCATTAGTATTGATTAACACAAATGAAGTACACGATCTGGACATCCGGTAGGCACACCAAAGAGAAGTCAGGGCTGTGAGAGGGCTCCCCCAGATTACCCAGAGTAACGAGGAATTGATCCCCCTCAAGAGTTAAAACAAAGCGCAGGGTAACACCTTATTAAGAGGGGAATGGATAAAAATCAAGAACAGAATCTGTCTTAAGCAAAGTAAGTTGTTTTACAAGGCCGAAAACATCACTAGCTTGAGTCGACAAAAGCGCAGCGACACCAACCGAGACAAGGCAAAGAAAAGAGATTTCACTGAACGAGACATGGCAGAAACGGAGGTAATGCTACAAGAATTAAAAGTTTTTGTAAAGAAAACAATAAACATCTGGATGCTATCAGACAGGACATTTTGAAAGTGGCTGGAAGAAGACTAGAAGAAGCGGAGGGAAGAGTCAAGAATAACGAAGAAAGAATTCAAAACGCAGCCAAAGCGTTGACTGAAATCGTAGTTCAACCTTTATTGAAGAATCTGGGAGACCGTACCACACGACTAAAGTTGCTAATGAAAACATTACCTTAGTCAACAGCAGGTCCGGGAACTTGGTAACGATTAATATAAACGGGTCCAGTTCAAAGGTGGAAAACTCTGTCTAAACTAAAAAGAGATCAGTCTCAAATCACATCACCTATCTGATAGTGAGCATTCAAAACAGAATAAACTGGAGTTTGAACAAGTGTTTCACTCTTCTCACAGTTCTGGGAGGCAGAGAGGAGTGGCGATTCTAAATTATGAACACATATCTGATTACAAAGATAAAGAAGGCAGATATGTGGTGGTAACTGGCAAGATCGAGGGTACTCTAATTAGCCTGTTGAATGTTTATACCCACCCTGGAGGGATTGGTCAGGACATTTGGAGAGATACCGTATGAATCCAACCAAAAAAAAGTACACGCACTACTCTCCAGCACACAACATGTACTCTCAACTTGACGATATTTTTATGTTTAAGAATGACCTCTTTAAGATAAAAAGTTGTAAAATCGATGCTAACACTTTGTCAGACCATAACCCGATTCAAATGAACCTTTACCATGTAAGGAGGAGAGATTTTGAGACTGTGAGGGATCGAACGGCCAAAGAGGACAACAGAAGAGTTATGAAAAATGAAAGTTTTAATTTTTTCTCAAAAAATATATTATTTACAAACTGGGCCCTTAAAAGAGGTCAACAGAACAGAATGAACTGAGGCAATAAACTTAACTTTAACTTAACCAACTGAACAGACCAAGTAACAGAAACAAACTGACCTAACCAAAGACACAACAGGGGAACATATATAGTGGGTGATCAGTCCACTAGACAAACATGAGGGGGGAACTAACAACATTTAACAAAAGACTACAGACAAACTAAACACAAAACTTGACATTAAGAGAGTCCATGATTTCTCCCCTTGGAGGCTTTCGGAGTTGGTGCCTGCCCAATTCCCTGGCCCAAGCATTTAAGAGCTGTGGTGGCTTCATTTCCCCCTTTGGCCAGGTCTCACAGCAAAGCTCCGGGAGCAGAACCTCAACCACACCTGCAGCAACCAGCACACCCGCTGCACTGGAAACTCAAAACAGGTGAAATTAACAAACCAAGATAAGTAAACCAAACAAAATAGATGTTCCAAATACGCACAAAACAAATGTATATTTTAACTCAAAGCAATGTTTGTTTATTTATGAGTGTAACTGCAAATGTATTAAATATGTGGGAAAAAATATAAAATGTGTTGTGCAGAGGGGTTACCTCCATTTTGTTGTGGGTGTGGCAGGGTATGCTGCCATCACAGAGACTAAACACAAACATTTTAAATTACCCGAGTATCAAAGAGAAGATTGTAGAAGAAGTAAAAGAATACCTAAAATTTACTGATAACAGTGAAGTCTTCCCGGTAATGGTATGGGATGCTATGAAAGCAGTGATTAAAGGGAAAATAAAGAGTATTTCAGCCCACCAGAACAAAGTAAATCACCAAAAACTCCAAAACTTAGAAGATAAACTAACAAAGTTGCTACAAGAACATGTTGTAAACCTAAAAAAGGAGACTAAACTTGAAATATCAAAACTAAAAAGAGAAATTGATGAAATAAAGACAAATGCAATTCAGACAAATCTTTTCACTGAACAGTGCTATGAAATGGGTGGAAAGTCACTAAAACTTTGTTCCTACAAACTGAAAAAACAACAAGCAGAGAGAACCATTAATCAAATAAAGAACTCTTAAAATAACAAAACAGAAACAGCATAGAAGAATATACAACAACGTTTTCCAACGTACCATAAAACCTTTAATCCCAACCTCACTTAGACAATCAATGAGAAGTGGACTCTTTCCTATCCCAAGTAGATTTACCGCTGTGGCAGAAGACCAACACGCAGCATTTCTCTCTGCTCTAACTAAAGAGGAAATTCTTCAAGCAGTTAAAAATGAAGAAGTGGCAGGAGCACATGGGTTTGGTCCAGAGTGGTACAAAACAATGGAAAACAATTCAATCCCTCCACTGTTAAAAGCTTTTGACTGGGTGATGGAAAAAAAAATAATTCCCCCTTTGTGGAGTGAAGCCCTTATTCCTGTCATCCCAAAAGAAGGAAAAGACAAGCTAGAATGTAGTAGCTGCCCCCCAACTAGTGTGTTCGTTGTTTACTTGATGATGAGAAATGGTTTGAACAGAAATAATCCACAAAGGCCAAACAACGACGAACACGAGAAACATTAGAAGAGTTTTGAACATTATGAAGCCGATTTCACAGCAAACATGAGAAAACGTGGTGAGAAGCTTAGATGCAGAAACAGCATTTGACTCGGAAAGACGGTCCTCCCTCCAAAAAGTACTTAGTAAATTTGGTTTTCATGGAGGCATAGTTCATATAATTTCTGGACTGTACAAAAAACCAACTGCAAGAATCACGATAAACATACATACAATACAGTTGCTCGTTTGACACAAAAATGACCCTTCTGGGACATCTGAGACTTTAGAAATGCTTGAGAACATAAAATTGAAGGAAACATTTTCTCCTTTGTTCAAAAGCTGCATGTTGTCATATAAAATTTACCAAATGAGTCGTTGTGATTAATCATGATCGATCAAATAATAGGTGGTAAAAGTTTGCCATGAGTGCAGGATGCTAAGAAGTTGGTACTTTTTAAATTGTTTAAGTCTTAAGAACTTTTAGGGAAACTGCTGGAAAAGTTGCAGGGACACATTAAACGTGTTGCTTCAAGCACTTACATTTAAAAACAATCTATCCTAAAATGTAGCTTAGTTTGTAAAAAATCGTCTTGCAAGACAGAAATAAAGAGGTTTTTTTCTTGAACCAAGGGTCTTTTGACTTTCTTAAGATTTAGTTTTATAGAGTACCTGGTTCCTCAAATGTTTTTCCAGAGTTGCATCCACAGCAAATAATATAAGCAGTCCACTTGGAAGCGCTGTGATCAAGTGTCATCAAGTCAGATTGATTTCTGCGGCTTAAGGGTCCTTTCAAAATGGCAAGTGCCTTTGTGAGAAACACACAGGAGAAGACTTGATTCTGGTTGTCGGTGGGCACAGATGGTGCTGCCCTCCTTCAAACTCTGCAAAAATGTTAGAAAAATCATGACAGAAGAAACTTGAGCCAGTAAACCTCGCTAAACGCAATTAATCTGAAATCAGGAGAGTGGTGGTGCCTTTCAATCACAAGGGTTTGCGGTGGAGTTCAGAGCTGGGCCTCTTAAGGGAGCCTGCCATTCGATTGAGTCGGGTCAATTAGTTCATGAAAAGGAAAACTCCAGGAAAATGGTTGTTTATTGCAAAACTAGCAAAAAAAAGTTAAATATGTTGAGATTATTTTTCAGTTCTCATCTAGACCCGGCTATTCCTGTTTAGGGAGAAAACAAAGCGCATTGTTTCAAGATAAAAGATCATTTAGTTGAATAATTTAAATGAAAAATGTGTTAAACACTTAATAATCCACCTTTAACAAATATCACAGCAAAGAGAGTCTGTGGAGACACACTGGCACACAAGCTTCCTAACAGAGGAATTAGGAGGTCCATATTCCCAGGAGAAAGGCGATACTAGTGGAGCAGCGTTGGGATCGGTGTCTTGCCCAAGGACACTTCAACACAGGCAGGGTGGGAATCGAACCCTCAATCTTCTAACCAGAAGTCGACTGCTCCGCCTCTGCAGCATGGCTGTAGTAAAACCTAGTTTTGAAAACGTTGCCAAGACAATCAGTTCAATGAAACTAGTGCCAGTCGACCATAGGATGCAGTTTTAGTAAAAATCGGCACGCTGAGCGTCTTTAAAATGAACAATACTTTTAGAGGATGGCTTGTGTTTCAGTGTCATTCAGTCATTAAGCCTTTAACACTGACAGGCAGAACTGAACATTCGTAAAGTCAAAGCCAACATGAAAAACTGCTTTTCTCTGCGACAGAATCAGCTGCTTCACGTTTGTTGCATTGGCAGTCAGAAGAGTCAGCATTTGTCAAAGCGTGTGCTAGTCATCCGGTGTTTAAAGGGTTAAAAACACGGAATTTACAATTAATCATTTACAGCTAACAAAAACAGCATTGTTCAGTCGATAAAACCAGTAATGCACATGTAATAAAGTGTTAATATTGTGAAAATAAGAATCAATGATTATAATTATAGCTACAAAACATCTCTGTCACTCTAGCTCTGCGCAGTTCCAGTAGCTGCAGACGTGAACTTTTAACTGTTTATTTATGTATTTTTGGGATTTCGATTGATTAATTGCTTTGAACACTCCAAACCATGAAGGTGTCTCAACTGGCTGCTGTCGAGAAAAAACAACATTTGTGCCTCGGGTCGGATCCTTTTTTTTTTTTTTCATTGCAGTTCAAAGAAATTCTCATTTGAATTCTGGCAAAAACCGTGTTTGAGATGAAATACAGCTCTGCTTCCCTAAGCTGACATTGATATTTTACAAAAGGGAATTTGACAGTCCAGATGCAGCTCCATTTCCAACAGCGGCTTTATTGCATCCAGTTCTGCTGTAAGATTGAGTTCAACTTGAACATATGTGGAAGAAAGCAGCAGTTTATTGCTTTTGCTGATAGCAGTGGTGTTAATGGGACTTCCTGAGAAGCAGCTTTTGTGTCTGCTGCTGTGTAATGATGTAACAGTCTTCCACCTTAAGTTGTGTTGATGACTTCTGCAGTCACTTATGTTTACTGTTTTTTTTATGTAAATGATTGGATTTCCAAAGAGCTGCTGTGGCAAACAACAAAGACAGGCGTTTACAGCAGCATGTGCCGGTCTTATCCGATCCACTCCACGTCTGGATCAAAGTCTACCAAAGTTTTATTCGAACCCATCTGCTTCAGGATCAAAAAAGGATGGCGAGGTCAGTTTTAAAAGAATGGTTTTCGGTTTGCTAATGAACGCCTGTATGATTCAGTTCCCTGTGAATCCTCGTGGACTTTTGGGTCACTAAAGGTGGCAAATCGTGCAAGCAGCTTGTGTTTACAAGTAAGGACAGCAAAACAGCAGCAATCGGGAAAAAGTTGAAGAAAATGTTCTTCCAACAATGGCGTGGTGAGGAAGTGAAGGCATGGCCAGGGGAAAGAGAGAGTTTTTTCCTCTTTGTGCTGCTTGTTTTGGGTTACGTTCCCCCAACAGGCAGCTGTAATGACGTCAAGATGTTAAATGTCGTTTTGCTCTTGTGAAAGCAAACAAATCCAAGCTATATTTTGTCATTTTTTTCCACATTCAGCTGAACCTGTCATGCTTTAAATAAAAAAACAGACTGGTATCGAACCTGTAAGCTTCAACTCTGATCTCATCTGTCTTTGATGCTGTGTTAATACTCTGCATTTGGATCATTGGGGTTAGAATCGGGCTTTGTTACATATCTAAATAAGTGCAACCTAAAGACTTTTCTTATGTGGTCATATCACAGTCAGATGTATGCATACGGTCTTAGGAATATGAAAAGACATAAGTCTGATCACTCAGTCACTCACGATCTCAAAGCAGATATGAAAGGAGGAAAAGTTTCGAATATATGCAGATTGCCGAGAGGTGAAGGGCCCCTCAAGCTCTGTTTTCCGGAGAAGAGCCGGGCCCAAACGCAGGGGCAGGGATGCTGGGAGTAATGGGGCTTTCACTTCAAAGGCAATGAAACTGGCAGGATGATGTAGTTTGAAGCATCCGAGAGGGTTTGGAGGCAGGCAGACGAGTGGAGAGGAAGACGGGCGGGAAATGCTGCCGAGGCAGAGAACAGCAGCAGTATGCAACAAAAAAAGAAATCAATGCTAACAAAAGACAGGAGCAAGGAATCGTTAGACAACAGTTTGCTCGTCTTCTCTGCAGTCCAGGGGATGACGTTAAGTCAACTGGGACTTGTAGGGACCTGTAGAGATACCTTGGATCTCTACACAAAAGGAAGGGACGGAGTTCTTAACATGCATCTATATTGCTGGGAGGAAAAGAAGACTAAAAAGGTTATGACAGAGGGTCCCCTGAAGGAATAGCAAAGCTAAAAACAGGATCCAACTTTTCAAAAGGTACAAAAAAAAACCAACTCCAGACTTTGGCAGCGGCGAAGACACAAGTCTGAAAATCAATAAAAGATTCATGTGAGATAGGAAAGCAAGTTGGTGAACTGTAAAAGAAAAAGCTTCAGAGGAACATCAATAAAAACAGCTTTAAACCACAAGTGCTTCTTTGACAGCATGACGGAGAACTGCACGCTTTGGGATCAATTTTGCTAATTAACTGTTTCACATAACCGAGCTCTCTAAATATCTACTTAACAGCGGATCAATGAAGAGGAAAAAAACATAGTTAATTCTACATATTGTTGTGGTATCATCTCATTGACCCAAAAACATGTGCATGTCTTTTGTGAGGAGAACCTTCTGTCTAATAGACTAGAGGAGAAATGGAGAGATTCACTGTTTGCTCATCTCTTGGATCTCTCTTTAAATTTTTAGCGTCAATGCCTCTCGTTTTTACTGTACTTTTCAGAGTATAAGTTTAGACTTTTTTGCATTCTGCGACTTATGTGATTTTTCGTAATTATTTACACATATATATATTTTTTTTCTTTAATACATAATAACCTCGAGAGGGCACTGTGGGGATGTGCATCAGTATGCGGTATTGACGGCAACGCAGAGAAAGCACCTCTTCACACTGGGGATTTGACACGCGTTCACGAACATGTTAAATGCAGGTTCTTGAACATGTATTTTGCCCACTGGGTTCACACTAGAGAAACAGGGAGAGGCTTGTTTGTTTGTTTTTTTAACTGTTTAAGGTTAATTTCTGCCACCTACAGTTGGAAGAGGCTCGGTGCATTTGTCAAAGCGGTGTAAATCTCACAAATCTTTCTCCAGACTTTTCCTTTCACAGCTCCGTTCTGAAATATGAAAGACTTGATGTCATATCTTTCCATCCGGGTACAAACTGCAAGAATTCATTTTTCCTCCAACAGTCACTACCAAAGTCTCTGATTGGTCAAAGTTTGACCAGGTTTAACGTTCAATGGCTGCGTGTTTGTACATAGAGCTAAAAAACGGTTGTAGAAACAAGTGTAGCAAATGTGAATGTTTAACATGAATGCAGGTTTACACAGATTTTCAATGGAAGTGGCCACTCCGTTGCCAAGAGCGGTGCTGGGCTCGGCAGAGTTGTCTTAAAGCGACACAAAGGAGGAAGAATTGACTGACTGAGTCCGCTTGATTTGGTCCGGATCAAGTCCTGACCCTGGTTTGGTCTATATTCAGGCTGCTGTCAAGCAGACTTTCCTGTTTCAAACTAAACAAAAGCATGTGACTAAAGATCTCTTTCACTCATTGGCCAGGAATTGCGAGGGAGGGAGTCCTGCGCTTTGCAATTCTTATAACTCATCTGTTACGTTATTCCTGCTCTGTTTACATCACGTGACCACTGGCCACAGTGGCCGTTTTGGTTCTACGTACAAAATGCGCATCCGTTGAACGTGAGTTGAAAGTTACACCAGGTTAAACTTTGACCAATCAGGACTCGAATTTAGTAGTGATGTATGCGTAGCCTCCTTTTTGAATTCACGGATGTATCAACCGTTTGAAAATTGACCATGGAGGAGAAATGAATAATTGTGGAATAATAATGGCCCGAATTCTATGATTTCCACCGTATTCCCCGTATTTCCACCGTTTCGTCATTTCACACCAAGCCTCTTCCAATTGTAGGTGGCGGACTGTAGATGCGCTAGCATCGGGTAGCGACAGAGTTACGGCCCCAGCCGTAACAGACAGTCCGTCGTGAACGCCATGCACTGAAAGTGCGTTCAAGAATTGGTGTTCAGCACGTTTCTTCAATGCAAATTTGGCACACAAATCGAGTTCGGTCTAAACGCAGCACAACCCCTCCTGCCGGGCTATAACCGTTTAAACCCCTCTGACACCTCAATCTCTACATCCTTGACACAGGAGAGAACTAAAGTTGAAAACCCAAAACCTGCTCCAACCAAACTACACTCCGAAGCATCTGCAGGTGTAATCTCAATCGGAACTTCCTGCCTGCCCGGGGTTTCCACTCCATCAGAATCACAGGAGTCTGTATTGTGTATCAATGCATAATCTAAATGCAAATGGGAGGATCATCGCTTTCTATAGCCCACAGCCAAACAGGAATCTCATTCAGCCCAACAGATACTCGCACATTTATTAGGTTTGTGGGGAAATGATCTCAGGTACGTTCGCTTAATTAAAGCTGCTTTTTCTTTCTCTTTTTTATTTTATGTTTCAGTCTTACACCCCCCACCCCCACAATGGCCTGTAGGAATCATTTGTATGTGGGCCCCGGCTCTAAGAAGCAGTTTTTTGTGCAGGATTTGGGAAAAACCACATTCTGTAGATTATTTTCAGAGTGGAATGTAAGGAGTATAATGGGAAACCAAGTATTTTAAATTGAATAATGACTTTTTTTGTCTTTACTACATTCCTGCAGTAAAACAACCAAATTAATCCAATTTTCATCCAAGTGCAGGCGTTTGACCTTTTTTTTCTGACACCAATAGATTATCTGCTCGACTTGTTGGATATAAACATCATGGAATAGATCCTCAAGAGCTTCGCCAATTAACTGGCGAGAGTTGGAGTCTGAGAAAGGGGGAGAGCCCACCGCGGTGGAAGCTGCCGTGTGTGGTGATTAGGAAGGAAAAACGTTGAGGAAAAAGCATCTTTTTTTCTTTGTGAGGGGGGTCTTAACCTCAAACTCCACCCTCCTTCATGCTTAAAACACTGAAGCAAAGAGTGATGAAATCAACACATGAATATTTAATATGTTAAGGGTTTTTTTTTTTACTGTTTTGACAATGACGGATGATGTGCTGTGAATTGGATAGATGGTTAAATAATTCCGTTTCCTCTCGGAGATGTAAGATTATGAGATTCAGATTCACAAAACTGTGAAAATTTATCTAAAAGGCTGATTATAGCTTTTAATTCTGAAATAGGACTTTTTTTTTCTTTCAAAGCTAAAAGGCAATTTAGATTTGAAATCCTTCCTGGAAGAAGGCTTTTGAGGAAACCTTGAATGAGGCCTGAAGAACTCTTCCTATTTGCCCACTCCTTGAATTTCTTACAGTCTTTGTTGTTTTGCCAGATGGTTCTTTTGTTCTTATGGTTGTCGGATGTATTAATTCCGGGGCTTCCGGGCATGTGACGGCTGAACATGCTAACCGTTTCCAGCACTGCCATGTCAAAGAAACCTCTTCCTTGTGTGTTTTGTCTTTGGACGCGTGTCCCCACAGACTTCTAAGGACCCACGCCGGTTAGCTTTTAAGCTTTTTTCTCTTGTATTTTCGGGCTGAAAATATAAAAAAATAAACATCGTGGTACAACGATGAGTGATTGTGCAAAGTTAAAGAAAAGGGTCCAAGCCCCTTTTTTCAACTCGATCCAAACTTACATTTATACAAACAGAATTATTCCAGAATGACAAATAAAAAGCGCATAGGCTACAAAAACAATCCATTACGGTCATATTATGTATTATAACTCTCAACCTTGTTGGTAACGCGTTAAAAAAAAAAAGCAGTCAGACACCGCCACACGTTAGCCACGTTAGCATACTGACAATAACGCCCACCTTGTTTGCAGCTTGTAAGAAAGTATACCTCTCAAAATAGTTTTTACATCAACAAACCAAACTGGTAAGAATCCAGATATGAGGCGTTCCAGAATTTTATAAGCGCAGTCATTAAAAGAAAACAAATAAAAGCTTTTGTGTGCCGTATAGTGCTGAGAATGTGGTTTTTAGACAATTTTTTTTTAAATTGTGTCATTTTCTAGGACAGTTTCTGCAGAGCGCCAGTAGTTCATTAGAAATTCACATCTGAGTTGACTGTTGGTGTGGAGCAACCCCGCCCCCCCTTCCCTTCCCCGTGGCAGAAAGCCCGGAGCAGAGAGCTTGTGGCCCGTCCAGAGTATTTTCTTTGTCACAAATATCCTCTTTTTCAGTGTTTTCACTTTGAATAAGAAAATATAAAGAAATGCAATTTTAGCTTAATTTTCTTTATATATGTCCTCCATCAACAAAAAAACAAAACAAAATGCACATGAAGATGTTGATGGTTTATTTGAAAAGCAATCTGTGTGAGTACAAAGCACTGAATTGAGGCTTGACTGCATGAGAACAAACTAAACTACAGCTGCAGGAGTTGCACAGACTCCTCGCTCTGTAGCTTCTCAACTGCTTTGTCTTCCCAGCTCAGTTCATCTCTCAGCTCAAGGCGTCAAAGCGGTGCCTCATCGAGGCCCCGCCCTTTTTTTCTGTGTATATATGTTACGTGGCATCTGTCAAAATCCATATCCACCCGAAAGCCTTCCCAGACACCTCAATCCCAGGACAAATCAATTAGCAGAGAGCAACGGGCGGGTGGTTTTGAAGGATGTCAGAGCCTGCAGGTGAGACGCAGCGAGCAACTGTCAAGCAGGATACTCATCTGGAGTCGATTCCCCTCGTGTCACCCCTCGCACCTGCGCGCGCTCCTCCCCAGAGCTTTAGCCCATATCAGTGCAACAAGGGTCGCTTTGCAGGATGCTGATGTCGATGCTCTGAGTGTGGGAGAGGCGTGAATATTTCATTCGCTCATAATCAAAGCGAATGCCAGATTAGCAATCCTTTCAGATTCACCGCAGGTGATGTAAGACGCAACATGGATGGGCCGCTCTTAATTCTTGTGCGAGAAGATCAAAAACAAAGAAAATCCCAAAAAATTCATCTCTTTTCATCAGTCTACAGACACCTTCACACTGGGGATGTGTCAAATGCGTCGCTTTGCACATATGGTGTTCACACTGGACTGTTACTGGTTGATACTAGCGCATGTACTTGCAGTTAGAAAAGGCTTGGTGCGAAATGTCTTTCCGGGGCAAATCTCGCAAATCTTGGCTCAGGTTTTTTCTTTCAAAGCTCTTTTCCAATAAATGAAAGATTTAGGCTGAATCTGAACGGCTTTCTCACTCCTACATTTATCCCTCCGAGTGGAGAGATATGGAAAAAAATAACGTCTTCAAATTCGGACGTTTTCGCCGCTTCATCATCTATGTTAGCTGCCAGCACTCAGAAAATACAAATATTCAATGTTTACATTGAAATGCTTCAGAGCACACCCACATGAAGAAATGTGTTTCTCTGCGCCACAAGCGCGATGCGGATCACCCTGCTGGCGTATGGATAGCCAGCATTACATCCCTAAGGCTCCTCCTCAAAAAAACACTTTCAGACACCACTACAGCGTCAAACGCCCCTACAATTGGAGCAATAGGGAGGAGTCAGAGAGGTTTGGAAATATCAGGTAAATTCTCCAAAACACTAAAGAAAAACTCAGTAAAAGACCACACCAACAAGCAGTGTTTGTATGCATACGGGAGAAACAAGCATGGCGGAGAGACGCCACCATCCTTTCTCTCAAAGGACTCCCATTTATTTTTAAAAAAACAAGCGGGAGGTTACAACATTCAGACAAAGAAACAGTTAAAAAGTTCATTAAGAGTGTCATGTAATCAACCTTTTGGGGAATGTTTTCAGTTCAACAGCACCCTTCCTTATCTGCTAGGGACAGTGTCGTAAAACCTCCTCATCCTGTTTGGAGAAGGAAGCAGGCAATAAAACACAGAACAACTGTTGCTCAGAGGTAAAAGGTCATCTATAAACTATCGTTTGAGTTAACATTTAAGAACTCTTTTAAGCAATGATAAAAATAAAGAATTTCTTTCTTATCAGGAAACAGTTCGGATTCAGGCTTGGTGTCATTTAATTCGTCCGGGAATGAACCGCATAAATCCTCCTCTGTGATCAATTTTCAAACTGTTGGCATTTCTGTGAATTATGATGGACGCTACCCGTACAACACTTCCATATCCAAGTCCCTGATTTGTCATTGTTCAATTCAATACGAGTTCAGTGGCCGCGCGTTTTGTACAAAGATCCCGAAAACGGACTTAAAAGCTAGTCTAGTGCCCTGTGAACACAAGACGTGTTTACATCGACTTTTCATTGAAAGTGGTTGCTTGGACACGTGTTGTGTGTACGTAGCTTAAGATAACAAGGAAATTATTTTGCTGATTCTCTTCTCCTAGAGCAGTGATGCATCAAAGTGTCCAATTATGAGTTTCCTTTGTATCTATCACATCCGACAAATGAGATCAACTGACTAAATTATCTAAAGATCGCCCTGAAGATCAGTTCTCCAATAATTGTGGTACGGAAGCAGTACATAGAAAAGTAGTTCATTTGAAAAGCTGTGGAAAGGTCTGATTAGAGATGCTGGTGGTGGGGGAGAAAAAGGGTCTGTTGGTTTAAAAAAAAGCCAATTTTCTGCTTATCAGCTATAATTGGGTTAGACAAAGACAAGACCCAACAGAAAGTAGTGGCAAACACTAACAAAGGAGTTCCGCTTAGCAGAAATGATGGGAAATTGCTCATTTTAAGACAAAAGGGCAACAGGGGGAGATGGAAGAAGGAATAAAATAATACATTTTGAGGTCTTTGTTTAACATCTCTTGGGTCATATTTGTTCATTTTTGTTTGTTTTTTTCCGTTTTGCCTCTGCATCGCATTAACTCCAACAGCTCCAATCATGGAAATGGACTCCTCATATCAGCTGGAAAGGTCCAGAGTCTTGCTAATTGAGATTCATGGCTCGGAATACCAATCAGATAAAGTGATTAAGGCTTCGCCTGTCAAGATCCTTAAACTGTAACTTCCCCGTCCTCTGATGATCCACATCCCATCATGTCGTTAATAATCTCTCTCTTTGTTTTGGAGCGTGCTGTTCCCTCGAGAGCTCCAACTCTGGACAATTAGAAACTGTAATTATTTCTCTGCAGAGCTGGAGATCTAAACAATCCATATCTGTCCTTTGTCCTGCATCAGCTTGGAGTATGCCAGTCACCACACTGTTGATTGGTGCTGCAATAAACTCACTGAGATGCTGTGTGTATGTAAATAAGGCCGTTATTCTGAGCTTCAGTCACTCTTTTTTTGTTTATCATTTGCATTTCGAACATTAGCTTTTAGCTTACAGAGCCACTCCAATGGAAACTGTGTTTTTGGTGTTTTTAACTTTGTTCTTGAGGCATTTTTTCTGATGGTGGAGGACATGTATAAAGAAATTTCATCTTAAATTTGCATTTCTGAGTAATTCTTTATTCAAACCACTGTGAATCAGGAGCAGATGAAAAAATACAATTTGAAAGAGATCGTGTTTGTAATGTGGAAGCTACAATCGTCCAAAAGCTCCCTGCTCCACTCCATTCAGATATATCCACTTGTAGACGACTAGATCCATGTACTTCTTCGTTTTCCTCATCCGAGTTGGCATTTGGATAAAAACTGTATGGCTGGATAGCTCCAATGTTGCTCACCATTTTGTTGCACCGGTAATGTTAGGATGAGAGTGTGAGGGGCTGTAAACTATGAGAAGAAGTTTAAACAAAGGGATGATGGGAAATGTAGGTAGACTGGCCTTAATTTTGGGTAAAAACACCATAATTAGAATTAAAAGACTACTGAGAAGGATTTTGCATTCGATCAAAAGGTGATTGGAGTGGGACTTTAAATAATAATGGGCATGGAAATTATTTTATGCATTTATATTAAGTGTTCAGCTCTAAAGTGTTGGGGTCCCCAGGCATTTGTCCACCTTTGCCTAATGGTAAGTCTGCCCCTGAACTAACATAAAGTGTTGCATAATGGCTCAAAACTGTTTTTCTTTGCTTCAGAATCCACTGGAATTAACGGGAGCTCCATTAACTGTTGAAGAGTTACTGTTATGGACAGAATGTTATCGCTCCAGTGTTAAAGGTTTAAGCTCCTGTGTTTTTCAGACCATGAGGCACACTTAAAACCTTTTTTTAAAAACCTGATAATGCGCCCTATATGAGTTCTGGTTGTGTTTACTGATCTGGAACCAATCTTGACATTGCTCAAAAATCTGTCCAGTACAACTTTGGTAAACTGCTGAGGCACACCGCTTAAAAAATTGTTGGAGCATTATGGGTACTGTAGTCAGGAGCTTGGCAGAGTGATATATACTGTGTTTCAACATAATGAAGCGACAAAGTGAGTATTTTGTATTTTTTGTGTTCCAGTTGAACAATATTGAGAGTTTTTGTCAATAAAGTTTGACGTATCTGTAGTGTTGCTCTCTGTAAAGGCTAATTATAGCAGACAAAAGAGATAAACATGGAAAACAACACAGTTCTCTGGAAAAGGTTTCCTATAATTCCTCTGACCAATCACTTGCCTCTTTGCCTCTCTAGGCATTCTGGGTAGAAAAATTGGCAGAGACTACCAACTGCATAGCTAACTGTAGCTCTACAAAACTCACCACTAATGGGAATAAAAACGCGTTCTGCTCCGTGAAACTACATTGTGTTTTAAATGCAAAAAATGTATTCTGACCATTCAATCGCATTCTTTATATTTTTGTCAAATGACAAATCAAATCATAAATGAATGATAAATGAATAGGAATACAAGTCACCATCTACACTATGAAGCATGAATGTGTGGGCTTGAAGGAAGCTTGGGGAGACAATGACATGAATTGTGCCCAAATTAGCTTTAGATAGGTCCAACTGTGCTATGAATGATTGACAACCTGTCCAGTCTGTATCCCGACGCTTGTCCACTGTCAACTGGGATTGAGCTGCTGAGCCCGTGAGCTTGGGCAAACGGAAGCGGGAGTAAAGGAAAAGACTTGTTTGTGCTCAGCCTCCTCGCTCTTCTCTGTTGGCTCTCACCCCAGCCGGTCGGAGCAGATGGCTGCCCTCCATGAGTCTGCTTTCATTGGAGGTTTCTTTGAGCTAAAAGCTCCAATTCTTTCCCAAAAACAGCAAACACTGAAATCTGCAGTTAAGTGGGGAATGCTGCAACAGTCTGCTTACTTGTGATGGACTTCCATGTGTTTTAGACCTCATTTCAGTGACCTTATTTACTTAATTGCAAAACATTACATTTATGTTCCTTAAAAACCCTCTCATGGGAAATAGTTTTTTGTGTGTGTTTTTTAACATGTTCTTGTGGCGTTTTTCTATCGATGGAGGACATATAAAGAAAAATAAGCTCAACATTTCTGAGTACAATATTTTTTTGTAAGTCGCACTGGAGTAAAAGTCACACTTTTGGGAGAAATGTATTTAGCATAATACAAAAACAAGAACAGACATTTTATCTTATAAAGCAAATCATAACAACAAAATCGATGACAATAATAGACTGAATTTTGGCAAGATTCAATACCGTAACACACTGACTTATATAAAGTTATATAAATCCATGTCGCTGCCGTGTCTCCATCTGCAGCTCGAAAAGAACAATTCTCATTAAAAGGCAAAAAACAATCTTCTTTCTTTTGAAATGCACTTGTAGGTCACTCTCTGTGTTAATACAAAATGACTGAGAAACTTGCTGTCATGTTTGAACGTTTCTCAGAAGAGATATGGAGCCCAGAAGTCCGAATGTGTGAATATCTTTCCAATTTCACCAAACTATAGTTCCCTGTGTGGTTCAGTCCACAGACATATATAGGCAGAGACATCATGGACTGTCGCCGCCTATTAGAGGTGACGTCTCTATGCGCAGACATCTTGTGCTCTTGTTTTTAATGAGGAAGGTATATTTATTCATTTTAAAAAAAAAGTTTGATTATGTTTTTTAACATAATCTGATATATGTATTGGCATGTTAATAAAAGAAGAATTAGGTTTGATAGTTCATTTTAATTATTATTTGTTATTTTCTCTCTTTTTCTGTGGTGCTGGGAGCAAAAACCATTAAAAAGGAAAACTTCCAACAAAAATCAGACGTGTGTTCTGTCATCTTAATAAAATGAATGAATAAATCCTGAAAACCAACCGCTTCTTGCATGTTGCACTTTCTTGCACTCTGAATCTCCAGGGTAGTCCATTTTGTCATGTGCTGCAGCCTTATTTTATGGAAAGCAGAAACAACAAGACATAAACATTGTGGTTGTTCATCCTGAACTCTGTGATCTGCTTCCTGAATAAAAACACCTTCTGAACTAATTTCAGCTGGACAACAAGAAGATTGACACACTGACACCTTTCTGTGTAGAGTTCTGATGCATCACATGTTCTGCTGCTCTGACCACCTCCACTGTCCCCTCTGAGACACCACACTTTGCAGGAAAGTTTTGTTAGGATTTTTTTCTGACAACAAATCCAGAAATGGAGACAGGACATTGTCTACAAGACCATCAAAGCAGGTGGGCAGGTAGCTGTGTTCACATGAACGCAGGAATACATGCGATGGGGGATCTTCCTCTGATATCAAAGCGGAGTGCATGTCTGCAGCTGACAGGGAGACGGTGTCATCTTGTGCTGCACGTTTCCTGATCCGCTTGGTGAGACACCACAGTCAACCATCATACGGGGTAAATGCCCTGGAACTGCCTTGCAGTGGGGTTGTTATTCCGGCCTCCTAAAAAAAACCAAACCCTCTCTTTTTTTTGGATTGTATTTTTACTTGTGCAAATTCATATTAGACACACGTAATACGTGCAGCTAAGATGCACATTTAACACAGATTTAAAGTATGTCCAGGGCTAAATGTTGTTGGATGCAGTTATTTAAACTTAAAATCCCATCAGCTGTCACACACCTACACTGTAGGAGTGTGAAATTTGTTCTGTGCGGTTAACCCATCCCCTGGAGGAGCGGTGAGCCGCAGACACAGCTGCACTCAGAAACCATTTGGTGTATTCACATAACCAGAACCATAACCTTAACCTTTCCTCTAAGTCAGTGCTGCAAAAAAAAAAAAAGTTGTTCAGCACCGGCCGTATGTATTTTAATAAATTACATGTGAATAGTGGCTTTCTTTTTATGATGTTGATACTTCTACTACATATGTATGTTTAGATTGTATTCTTATTGTTAATTTACTGTTTTGAAAAAGACAAACTGCCACCTGTCCATGGACAACAGATGAAAACCAGCCTTGAAGCAGTTCTTAATGTTGTTTCTACCAGATGCTCTGACAGAGCTGAACAAAAGCTCGAAACAGTCCTGGTTGAAGTGCTGTGTACAGACAAAGTATTTTTTACTTAGTGAAACATTATAATGTATGTCTTACTATTCCACAATATGTTATAATACACAGAAACAGGAGAGTAACGAATAGATACTTATAGTCACGCATAACGAAACGTAATTTGAACTTCAATTCAAAATTCGATTTGGACATTAGGAGGAGACCAGGGAAAAACAGCATTTTAGGGGTTACTCCAGACTGGTTATTTTTAGAACTATTTTCAATCATTCTTTTCTCTTAGTTTCTGTAGATTTTGTCTCAAGACGTACATTTTGTCAGAAACTACATGTTTTAGCATTTTGTTTGTGGATGATGTGACATATGATGGGTGGTACATAAAATGTTCTCCAGCTCTAGAATAACCCGTAAACAGTAGACCTCTCGTTTGCCGATCAGGCTGAAAACATTTGGCAGTAGCTCCTCCCACATGCCGCTGGGGCGTCAAGATTATGAACTTACTTTTGGGGCGTGAAGAATGGTGTTTGGGCCAATCAAAAACACCGTTTTTTACACTCAAACATCAAATTTGCCGTGTGTCAAGTATAAGAAGAGCAGAAAATATCTGCTCCAACAGGAAAAAGTTGTTGGCTTAAACCACGCCTAAAATCCACCACGTGGTTGGTGTGCTCCAGACAAACGCATCAAAACAAATAAAAATAACTGCAAAGCTGCACCAACCTCCGAAAAACCTCCAGTGTCTGGCCTGAAAATGAAGCTGATATCATTTTCTCAGACCATTTGAGCAAATTCACACTTTTTTTTTTTTGCTCGTTCCCGCTGGCTCACATTTTTGCCTCCAAGATGCCCCTATATTGCAGAATATTCCTACTTGCAAATTTCCTTCTGTTGCTTGGCTACAGCCTCCCAACAGTTTCTCAGCTTTTTTTTTCCACCATCAAAAGGAGGCTTTACCTGTTTTCAACTTTGGGTAAATTTATGCAGCCGCCCCATCTTTTCTTCCAGCGTCATGCAGCATCGAATGGGATTTCAGAGCTTTTACATCAAGCAGAACACGCAGGAAATCAAATTTAAAAAATCTAATCACAACCGTGCCAAGTAAAATATGTTACATTTTTCAATGGCAAGCGATTCACTTGTTGACAAATTGTTTGATTTGGGATGTCCCTCACATAAAAACCATTTTTACCATTATACCTCACACCAAACCAAACCCCCATCAGTGCAGCCATGCGGCTTTCCCTTTTTAGGGACCAATTATCTGTATACCCCTTCATGCCTAAAATTTATTTACAATTATATTTAAAAGAAAAACAATTTTTTTTACTGTTCAAGTGCACTGTAATGGTAAATTAAGTGGAGTCCTGGATTACATTTATTGACTGTATATAGAGAACTGGACAGAGTGGGTGTGATGTCATCCATAGAAAATGCCTTACCTCCGGCTCCAGCGAAATAAAGCCAATTCAGTCGCCATTTTTCCTCAATATGGACGTCACCATCTTGGAGCCAGACAACAGTGATTGGTCCAAGTTACATTTAGTCACATTTTTAGGGGAACTGCAATCATAAGTGAGCTTGTTCATAGCCCACACCCCTTCCACTGAAAGAGGGCTAGTGAGAAGCTGCCAATCAAACGTTTGAGGTGGGGCCAGCGGGCACCACATGGTTTTACAGAGGCCTCTGACTGGTCAGTTTATTACTTGAATAACTTGCAATAAAGAAAATATTTCATGAAAAAAAATGAGGATTAGAAAGAACACGTTAAGAAAAAGTTATCAGAGAAGGAATAGTTTTTTTCTGACAAATAGAGTGACTGAGCAATAGCTGTTTATATCTCAGTGGAAGACTATGGGGTTTCTGCTTCTTTGAGCCAGCATTTACTTACTATTTGGAATGGGGGGGGGTCACTCAGCATAGTTCCCTATATACAGTCAGTGATGAAATGGTACTCTGCAGATTAGCGGCAAATGATGTGAAGGAGCTAAATAAGTTTTGTTGAGAGTTTTTCTTTTGGCAGCCTCAGATTTTATAGCTTTTCTGAATATTTAAAGGGTTTTTGAAGGTATCAGACAAAAAAAAGTGCACCAAAGGTCCCGCCCACAACTCAGGAACAAATTTTGAATGAACTACTGCCTCTTTGCAGAAACTATGTCCAAGACAACGACACACATTTTGACATTTTGGCAAACCCATTTTTAAAAGACCACCGGAAATGCTTTTACAACAGATCAAACGGTGATCAGAGGGGGACTTCAGGGCCATGAAGTCCCAGGTTTGACCTGGACAGCCTCAGGAGGTTTTCTAGTTAATCTAATTTAGATCATTTGTGCCTTTAAATAAAAGTACAACTTTGATTTGTTTTGATCCACCTTCATGTCACGATGTCTTTGAGTGAGACACTGAACTCTACAGCGTCCCTGATGTGCTCGTGATGGTGTGATTGACTTTTCAATAGAGAAAAGACACTTTGGAGCACAGACTGCAAAGTGCTTTGAGGATGTGTGGGTGATACAGCTTTCAGTGTAAAAGCACTTTGTGTTGCTCAAAGTCTGGAAAAGTGCTGCATGAATGCCGTCCATTTCTGATCCACACTCAAAGCTCAGAACTGTGCCAGAGTGGCGGCAGTTTTCTTGTAATTTGTTCTCAGATTTTAACATCAGTGAAAAATGTAGAAGAAAAAAGTTTGCATTCCTGTGGCTTCAGTAAAAGCCTTTGCATTAAGATGACAATAAACTTGCTGTGCAACTATGGAGGTTCAGAAGAGACAATATTAAATAAATATATACGCCATTAAATCGTTAAATAAAAGTTTCATTAATTGTCTAAAATTGTCATTAACTAAATAAAAGTGGAAATCAATAAATAAATGTTGAAATATTTGTGGAATTAATATATTAAAATTGCAAATAAAAAGCCCATTTAAAGGAGGATTTTCACCATCCAACAAAAAAAAAATGACATTAAACATTGATGGATACAAGCTAAAAAAATTATTTGTCATTATTTATTTATTTGTCATGTCATTTTCTATATAAAAATAATGTTGAATTTCCTGCAACAGTCATGGAAGCCGCCGTGTTCGCGTTCAGCGCACCTAGCAGTCAGAGTGCGCAAATTTGTGTCCTTGATGCGTGACGTCACTCTGGGACAAAGCATCAACAACAACGGCTGCCACAGAAGGAGACAGGAGTCAGTTTTCCAAAGATGAAGTGGAGTTTTTCAATGATATTGAAGCACTTGGGGTTCAACCATATATGTATGAACCGGAATATTCAGAGGGAGAAGAATGTGAAAGTGACGATCAAAGTGATGATAATGCCTGGAGGATCAGACAGACTGAATGGTGCTCATGTGGTCATTTGAACGTGCGTTGCCGAGGCCGATGTGAACACAGCTTTTGACTTTTCAGCAACTGTTCAAACAAACAAAAAAAAAAAAAAAAACCTTTACTTGGACTTGCAGTTTTGGCTTCTCCAGGGGAACAGGAACACCTTGCCAGCTTTCAGGAATGATGGGAAGGTTTTTTCATAGTTTATGAAAAAAATATATCCTTTTAGCCCCTGCGACAGACTGGCGACCAGTCCAGGGGTGTACCCTGCCTTCGCCCATGAGTAGCCGGGTTAGGTTCAGGCAACCCCGTGATCCCGAAAGGGATAAAGCGGTTTGGAGAATGAATGAATGAATGAATGACAAATCCTTTTAGACTATCATAATTCTATCATAAATAGTGGAATTTCTACAGTCTATATTCCAGGAGAGATATTATTGTGTTGACTTTTTTATTTCTTTTCTCCTTCCTCCCTTTCACTTCCAAATGAATCCATCTTCGTAGGAGATGATTTTGAGTGTTGCTAATTGCGCTCTTTGTCATTGTTTGTCAGTTTGGATGCCTTGTTAATCCTGTGTGATTTTTGTCGGTAATTGATCATCAGCCTCAGATCCTGCCTTGCGTCCTCCACAGCCGGAACAACAGGAGATGATGAACGTTTAAGATAAACCTGCGTTTGATTAAAGCAGGCTGGAACCCGGCCAAAACGGTCTAACCAGGTGTTGTTAAGCACTTGACTTACCGACTCCATTTAGCAACCACAAAAAAGCGCCTGCAAACAGAGCTTTACACAACGGTGTGATTTTAATGCGTCAGTGCTTCAGCCAGGAGAAAACAAACCATCTGGAAACAGAGAAACACCGCTGGAGCCAGCTTCCCCTTTGCAAGTCCCATCACTAAATTATGAGGTGTGCGTGCTCAAGGGAAACGCTCACACCTTAACTTGTACATCCAACTGTGTGACATAACAGTGAAGTAAAGAGGCTTTAATTAACAAGTAAGATCCTTATTGTCATGGGAACAGATGGAATTGGATGTTATTGGTATTCTCTTCAAAGATTTCAGGAATGATGGTGTGAAAATCCAAACACGTGCTAGCTTTTGAGACGTTCATAGCAGAGATTTTGCCGTCTTAACTGAGCTTTGGAGGCTTGAATGGATGTCCTGGCAGATCAATAGGTGCTCACTGTAAAATGGACCTGGGGGTAAACTTGTACAGCCAGGAGCAAGGCAGGAGAATGAGCCCCACCAGGGTGCAATGGAACAACTCTTTAGGCTGAATGGACATCAAGTGGTAATAGGTGGTAATCGCTGCAATGTTTTCTCATTTAAATCGATTCTTAAAAGGTGTTTTAAAAAAACACAATGACAGGTCTGCACTAAATTTTACTATAGTTTACCTCTGCAGTGATAAATAAACAAAACATTCAAAAAAATATATTTTTATGAGATATAGTTAGTATCAGTTGTAATACTTTGAGGGATTTGGCTTTTGCTCACAAAAATGTTAGTTTAAGATGCAAAAATAATGATGAGTGTTTAGGGGGAAAAAAAACACAATATTTACCAAATTGTCTCAAATTTTATTCACACATTTTTAACATGGTGTAACTGTATTATAAAAGAAATATCAACAAATTTTGCATTTTTTCTACAGCAAGTAGTCATTTTAAACAATCAATAACAGTTGATGAGTAATTCTCATCATAAAGTTTTAAAAATTAGCTAAACTTTTTTTCTGTCAAAAGTGTCATGGAAGTGGCCATTTTGAAATGAGCCGCAAAAGCCCTTCTACCGCCGCTATCACTGGATGGCCACGTCAGCATATTAACAATACTTGCAACTTCCAACTTTGTTGCAACATGTTCAAAATACAGACTGGTTTTGCCAAAACAAATGTTACTGGGATTACAATAATTTCCCACCTTCTTAGTAACACCTTCAAAAAAAAAAACCCACATGTTAACCGCATTAGTGTATTCAGTTATACCCAACAAAATTTTCTGACGCAGCACTGTTTACCTCTTAAAGTTGCTTGACATCAGTAAGTACAACTTTAGTTAATCCATATACAAGGCGGTCCGGATTATAAAGTGCAGTGTCATTTTATGAAAAAAATTAAGACTTTTAAAAGTGCCTTATAGTGCTGAAAATACGGTATCTGAATGAGAAAAAACAAACTGCATCCACTGCTCTGGTATTATTATTTGGGAATAAGGAATGAGCATGAGCACTTTCAAAGCCAAAAAGTTAGTTTGTGAACATGGCAATAAGTCTAAGAAAATGGGACATTTCTCCTTCCAAGAAGCCTAACGGACAAATTAAAACATTTGATTTGGTGAAACTGAAACATCCAACCTTACAACATTGCTGTGACTTGCTTAGCTAAGCAGTTTGATATTATCTGTTGCCACAATTTACTGATTTATTTTTTGTCATTTCTTGGGAGTAGGGACAAAGTAAATGTTGTAAAGTTAAAATCAGAAACCATTTATTTCAAATTTGATCATTATTTTGATGCTGTATTTCAAGAAAAATACTCTTAGCCTGAAAAAAATAAGAAAAACGGTTGAATATAATTAAATCTTTGCTATTATTGAAAGAAAATGCTTCCTGCTTTTGCGTTTAAAGTTAGCCAAGTGTTTATCAGTGTAGTAAATGTGTTGCTCGTGGGCGTTCTGTAAGCTGTTAAACCCCCCAGGCGGAATATTTCACTGACCTCCCACTGAACACTGATCACAGACTCCCAACCTCCCTTCAGCGTTGTACCATATACATAATTAAAGATGGGATGATGTGTTGTAAGCGTGAACTAAAATATAATTGCACCCCAAACCTAAAGTGGATGTGCTCACAGAGATACCTGTGTGGACACTGACAGCGCAGACACACATTGTCATATTCCCACATGCGCACTCAAACGTGTGCACGCAGACAATAGCCTCCAACTCCCCTCCAGCCTGTCAAGTAATTGCTGTCTACAGGGGGACAGGTGCCTCTACAATGGAGCGCCTGTGTCCTGGCAGGCTCCATTCACTGCCACTGTAATTACCTAATTGAAAAGCCCACAGGGGAAGAAAAGAGAATGTATGTGTGAGTGGGGGGAGGGGGGCAAAGTAAAAAGCTGTGAACAAAGCAGATATGCGTTAAGATCTTACAGTGCAACACTCAACTCACGCACATAATTTCACACAGCAATGCGTGCCCTTCCAAGACATCTGTGTGCAGCGTATGAGTAACTATGTACATGGTCACGTGTTCCAGGCTGCACAGGCATGAGGTCTGTTCTGACCACTGGGGATAAACACTGTGGGGATCTTTAGAGGGACTGGGTGAGGAAGGGTAAGGATGTGGAAATGTAGTGGTACAACAAGGATGCAAAAGAGAACAAAGGGGGGGTTTGAGAAATGTGGACATGCCAAAGGGTGTCCTTATTTAAAAGCCATCTTTGTCCATTATTTCTAAAAAAAAACAACATTTTTTATAGTTTTTTTTATTTTCTATAAATAATTAAATTAAAAGTACTAGAGGAAAGGATCTGTCTAAAGTATATTTAAAAGACTTGAAAGGGATAGGATAAGGTAAAAAAGAATCTATACAGTGAAACACTGATGTTCTTTATTATAAACAGTTATTAGTGGGTGTTTTTCCGTTTTCTTTTTTTGGGGGTGTGGGGGTAAATATCTATGCATATCTTAGCAGCATGCTAGAGTATGATAACTTGGTAACACTTTATAATAACTACTCGGACAAATCATTATAAACTTTTAGCTATTGAGTTATAAATGACTTGTTAAATAACAGTTAACAGTCTGTTAGGATTTATAAATGTAGAGTTAGGATTGGAAAAAGGGTTAGGGTTAGGATTAGGGTTAGTTGGAAATATTCCTCATTGACTAACAGTAAATTAATAAGGAATTTCCAACTTAAAAAACAACTTAAAAAAATATCCCAGTAACATGTATAAAATATTAACTACTTCTTAAGAAGTTATTAGTAAGTAATTCAGTAACAGCTTCTTTGCGATATATTACTAATTAATAAGGTGCAGTTTGAAATCAATAATGTATAGGTAAAAGGTCATTTATAACTCGCTAACTAACAGTATAATAATGACTTGTGAACTAGCTATAACAAATAGTTATTATAAAGTCTTATCGATAACTTTTTAGTTGCCCAAGTGACTGCAACTGATGCTAACTAAGAGTGGGTTAAAAATGACCCATGTGGAAGTCACTATTTCTGAGCCATCTTTGCCTATTATGTCTAAAATTCATATATTTACATATATTTTTATATTTAGGATATTTTATCTATGAACAAAAGAGCAGCCCTATCTTTCAATAAAAAGTACTAGAGGATATTATCTGTCTTCAGTACGTTAACAGCACTTGAAAGAGAGAGGAGTAGGTGAAAATACATCTACACAGCAAAACATTTGTGTTTTTTATGTCAAATATTTATTTTTTTGCGATTTAAATGAAAAGTTGTTAGAAGTGACTGCAAATGACAGTCTTTTGAATGTGGGTCAATATGACCCATGGAGGGTCCCATCCAAAATCCAGCACCCTGAGTTTGTTAGTCACAAGGAAGGAGGCCGGCCGAGGACTAGTGAGCGTAGAAGCCATTATCCAGGATGAAACATCCAAGATGCATGAATACATCAAGATCAAGACCCCAACTAACAGTGTGCTCAGTGAATGTGTCAGGCAATGGACAGCAGAGGATGCAGCGCTGCGGGACAGATTCTCATGGAAGGACAAGCCCCTGCATGGGATGTACCACCGAACCATAACTGAAGGCAATGGCTAGAAAGGGTTGGCCTACTGGACAAAAAGTTCACAAAGTTAACAATACAAAATTACAATTATGTAAAATGAAAAAAAAAAAAGTTGTAAATGACATCCATCCAGTGATATGCACTGTTTTGGGGGCACAGATACCTAAATTGACATATAATATCAACTTTTACAAAACTGGCAATTAACAAAATTAATCAAATTGCTTTGTTTTTACCACTGTCTTTGCTTTATAAGTCACCTTATTTGATCGTATTACTCTGGACCTCATTTTATATTTCTGTCTTGTAGATAATTGATGTATTTATTTATTTCAAATTTTTACTTTAATGATTGTGAAGAGGAATTATTTTTCTGGATTTTTGGCACCCCCTGAAGGCCACAGCTCCCATTAGCATTAGCCTATGTTGTCTAATTGCATGCTGATTTGGATAAGATACATAGCAAAGACATAACTTTTACTATAAATTCAAAGAGGCAATTATTTTAAATTACAATATTGACATAACAAATTTCAAAAAGCTACAAACAAGGCCAATTGAATCTAGAAACGAAAAATAAAAACCCATATACGTTTTATAAAGACACAAATACATATAAAAATGAGAGCTGTTAACCTATGCGATTTACCAAAAAATTAACGCATTAATATTTAGCAACACTAAATTCCATTATCTGCTTCAAGTCGGTTCAGACTTCCATAATTTCTAATTTCTGATAATGATGCACTCGTCAAAGGCATTATCCCACATTTACCACGGCCACTTACAAAATAAATAAATATTCAATTGATTTTTAGTACTTTATTCTAGTTATATTTTTGGTTTGGATCGTATTTTCACAAAAAGCCAAATTTTTCTGGCATTTTAAAAGAATGTCTCATCTGTAAAACGAGGCCTTCAGGAGATTTTTCAATCATTCCTTGGGTTCTTTATGCAAAACAATATAACATTTTACCTGGGGTGCCCAAACTTTAGATCCCCACTGTACCGACAATAACCCCATAGACTGGCCCTGCCCTTTTTACAAACAGCTATTTATGGAACACCCCCCAATATGGCGTACAAAAGTCATACAAGAATAAACTACCGAAAAGAGAACTGCACTTAAAAAAGCTACTAAAACACCCATAAAAAAGTCCCATCCCCTTCATTTTGTTCTCTGTGAATGACAGTGAGCTGATATTGTTTTAAAAAACAAATGGAAAAGTAAACTCAGCTATGACATAAATGTTTAACTGATTAATCTAAACTGAGACATTCCCTAAGCAACGTAAAATCACATTAAAATTTCTAATTGCACAACCTTCAGCAACCAACATAGTTGAAAAGACGAACCTGACCTTGCTGTCCTTGAGTGTGTTTGATGCACTGGAGCGGTCTTGTTTTGACAAGTGTGCCTGCAGTACAGCACAAGGTGAAACAACCCATATCCCCAAGGCCAGTACTTCTGAGCAAACTCAACCAACCGTTCCTGGAAATGCTCAGAGATGCAGTAGCATTTACATCTCCAAAAAGAAGGCAGTCCTTGAAGATCTTCCAAATGTTCTGTGATGGAAAACTACATTGAGTGTCTCTATATCTGCAATGAAAATCTGTTTGCATCAAGTCAGAAACATTTTAGAAAGCAATTTTCCTTAAAAAATTATATCTAAAGACCCAGTCTGATAAAAATTGTTTTTAACATGTTCTTGTGGCATTTTTTTTTCAAGATCCGAGTATATCTTTGTTCAAATCATCGTGAAACAGGAGCAGACGTAAAAAATGCATCCACTTCTACACGACTAGATCCATGTATGTCTTTTTCCTCATCTGAGCTGGCGTCTGGCTCAAAACTGTACAGCTGGATAGCTCCAGTATTGCTCGCCATATTTGTTGCCCAGGTAATGTTAGGTTGAGGTTATGAGGGGCAGTACGCCAGCGGCAGAGAGTTGAAATAGATGGATGACGGGAAATGAAGACGGGCTTACGTCACTCAGTCCCACCTGCAACTCAGATGTGAATTTCTAAAGAAGTGCTGCCACTGTGCAGAAACTGTCCTAGAAATTTTTTTGGGGGGGGGGCTAAAAATGACATGACCATAATTATAGGATCACAGGGAATGCTTTTAAAACAGATGAAAAGATGATCGGAGTGGGACTTTAGGAAAGGAAGTGCGATCAAAGGAACTGGGTAGAAGGATTTTGGCAGACAGCTTGATATTTGTGGCCCAATCCTGGGTGCTGGCTCCCGTTTTGATTTGGCTGAGCTCTGCAGCATTTACACACATAGAGCCAGGCAAGCATACACAGTACATCAGCTGTGAGGTAAATAAAGCAATCTGCCCAGATACCCGTCACTCTCTCCATCCAGCTCTGAGTAAATAAGTGAAGAAACAAACAACCACAAAAAAACTCGGCGACAGTGTGTGAGAAAAGATATTCCATCTCGCTGGAAATCAAAACAAACCTTGGAGTCGAGCACATGTAAATAAGAAGCGACAGAACACAGGGAGCATTCGGGCCCCTCATCTCCTGCAGCAGTGACATGTAGATCCTATTACAGCATGTAAATGACCCCCTCCTGTGCAGTCTAGGAGTGAGCCATGACATTCAACGTGCCGAGCGGAGGCTTTTTCGCCTTGTAAATCTGCATGAGGGTATGTGCTTAAACACATGTTCATTTTTCATCAAACCAAAAAACTACAAGAGCTGTCAAAGACGAACTGGTACCGGTTTGTCTCTCTGCACAGAGTATATGAAACTTACTCTGCCAGTAAATTGCAGTCACAAGCCCAGACAAAGTTCAGTCCAAAGTGTTGAAACTCAAGTAGCCCTTCAATAAGATTGGATGAATAATTTATTCTTTATGGACCAATTATAAGCTCCGAAGAAGAATCTGAACTCTTGCAGAGCTGCTGAAGTGCTCTAATCAATATCTCTGCTGTGAAATGATGACAGTGTGATGAAACCGCAGAGACTTGTGCAGGCTCCACAGCTCTTCTGAGAGATTTAACATCAGTCAGATCTGATCTGTTGGTTTGAGCTCTGCAGCTACAATGATATGGTATTCCTCTACAAACCATCAGTTTTTTATTCTTCAGATCAATATTAGGTTTGTTCATTTGGAACATTCACTTCCAGACTGAAGCACGGTTAATGTTAAACCGTATTTAAGATCACTAAAGAATGCAGACTGTCCAAACAATCTCAGACATCACTCATTGGACTCTTAATGGCAAAAATTAAGCCCGCGGTGGTAAACGCATTGACTGTTTTTTCAAAAAAGTAAAAATTTTAGATTTTTTAAACCCATTTGTCAATCGAAAAACGACACCCCTAAAAATGTAAAATTTGGCTGACATTATTTTAGGTGGCATAAGAAAAGAAAAAGGCAATAAACATCAAAAGTTTTCAACACCAGGCGGGATACATACGTTTTTGTATAAAATCTGCCTTTTAACACCAGAGCATTAGCTCCCATCTGTACATTTTTTGACTAGCAAATGTCTTCAACCGTTTGCACAATGAACGCAACTCCAGCTGATTATGAAGTGGAGAAAATTAGCTTTGTGCTAAAATGTAACACTTTCCAGTAGTGAAGTGCTTACGCAATTGATGTAAACTCTGTAGGCAACACTTCACATGAGTAATGTTTCGCACATCGGTGCAGAATTAGCTGAGTCACTTTGATTCCGTAAAGGATCGTGTCAAAGAGCGTGTGTTATTTAGGTGTCACCGATGACATCTCCAGTGTTCAAGTGTAAACATGAGGATCAATAAATACTTGCTCTCTTCTGACACCAGCCTCCAGTGGTCACTATTGTGAACTGCAATATTTGGTTTGCATTCAAACAGGGAAGCTGAAGTAGAGACTGGGCTTGAACCTGTGATCTTTTGTTTTGGTTTCTTGAGAGCTCTAATCCACTTGCTTACCCAACATCCATTTTCAACCTGTCGCTAATTACCTTTATTAGGAGTTGTTAGCTTATTTAAACCTTAAATCACATAATCTAACAAATCTGTAGCAATTTGCTATGAAATAAAACAGGCAGGGTGGTGGAACTCAAGCCCTTTGTATGTTTTCCCAAACTTGAAATCCAAAGCCTTCAAGCATAATAAAAGTGTTTTGCTTTGTAATGATTTACGTAGTCTCAATTAAATCTCACATTTTTTGTTTGTCACTGTAGTAGACCAACAAAGAAAACACAAACTAGTGACAAAAGTTCATAAAACCTTAACTACAGCATCTAAGGTTTGTACAAATTTAGTTTAAAACCATAAAACAACAGAAGTAACAGTGACATTTGGTGGCCACCTGAAGTTACAGCACCTTTTGAAGCACTAATAGTTTTATTCTCATATCTGCTATTAAGACTAAGAATTTCTTTTTAACTTTCATAATTTTTGGTTAATTTATTTATTTTAGTTTAAACAGAGTTATACAGTTGTTGTAAAACACTGCTAAAACATGTTTTTGTTAAGTAGCCAAAATAGGAGACTAAGTTTTATTCTCATATCTACAATTATAGTTAAGAAAAAATAAATTTACATTAAAGGGAATTAGACAATTGTTGTAAAACACTGCTAAAAGGTGTTTTGTTGTTGTTGTTTTTTTGCTTAATAACCAAAATATGAGATAAACAAGGGAACAGCTAGCATGCCAACACCGTGACATTAGCTTGTTCTCTCCGCCTTCAAAACAAAATTCTTTATTTCTGCACTGGTGTATAAACAGAAATGTTTGTATTTGAAGAACCAAGGCAGACTTCCCATGTTGCACCACCCCATTTCTGTTTACAATCAGTTTATTTAGGATGGAAGAAAAGAGCTCTCCATTAGCTCAGTGAGTGTTTTTGAAGCATGGCTGAAAGGCTGTGCGTCTTTACATTAGCAGTAGTTTACTCCATGTCATCAAAGAACACAACAAATAGTAAGAAAAAAAGTCTGCTTCTGTTGTCTTTTGATGCTGCCATTTCCAGATTCAACTCTGTTTTCAGGCAACCTCCTAAAGATGGGGTTGTGAAGCGGCAAAGTGCTCTAATTGCTGCATCTGAGGCTCTGAGAGCCTTTTTTTCTTTCTTTTCAATGACCGAAACACTCCACAAGCCTTTTTTCTGTGTCCTCGCACTGCTCATCTTTTCTCTGAACCACCGTGTTCAGTGACAAAAAAGAAAAAAAAATAGATTCACCTGGATTTTTTTCCCACCCATTATTTCTCTCCCCCCTCCACACACACACACACACACTTTTAATTACCCCGCCATGTTGCCCCCCCCCACCCCTCCACCCTCTCTGAAAGCTGGAGGTCACATATTTATTTTTCAATAGTTTCTCTTGCAGTTGCCAGGGCACAAAAGAAATAAAATCTGAGTTATTTACTGAGATATAAAACATGTGGTTTCAGGAAAATGAAACCTTGGAAGATGGACTACCCACTCAATTGAAGAACCTCAACCCTGCTTCTGTTTCCCGGAGGACCCTGCCTGTTACATGTTGCATTTAGGTGCACGGGTCAATAAAGATAACTGATAAGCTTTCATCTGAATATAAAGTGATGAATGAAGGGTATCTCTGGTGCGATGAATCAAACTATCTGTGGAGCCACAAACAGACGACGGTACGCTCCACCTAATGGGAATAAGAATAAACTCATTCCCTGTAGTCACTGGCACACCGCTTCATTGACAGGCACCTATAGGTCTGTGTTATTGGTCCATCACTTACACTTTATGAGCACTTCAACACTGAGGCAGGAAGTTACAGCGTCAGGCGGGCCGGGTCATAGATTATTGGCTGCTCCATCGATCGGCCCAAGGAGGGGTTGGAAACACGGCGTCAATCTTCCTCAAGTTAGTTTGATGAAGCCGAAACAAATCGATACAAATATGTACAGTAAATAATATATAGATAAAAAATATTGTTTGCTTTTGACAAATACATATTTTTTTTGTTTTAAAAATGCTATAGGATGTCATTCATTCATTCATTCATTCATTTTCCAATCCACTTTATCCCTTTCGGGGTCACGGGGTTGCCGGAGCCTAACCCGGCTACTCATGGGCGAAGGCAGGGTACACCCCTGGACTGGTCGCCAGTCTGTCGCAGGGGCCACAACCATACACACTCACACTCACACCCAGGGACAATTTAGAGTAACCAATTAACCTATGAAGCATGTTTTTGGACGGTGGGAGGAAGCCGGAGTACCCGGAGAAAACCCACGCATGCACGGGGAGAACATGCAAACTCCACACAGAAAGGTCCCCCAGCCAGGAACCTTCTTGCTGTGAGGCAGGAGCGCTAACCACTGCGCCACCGTGCAGCCCTGCTATAGGATGTATTTTATTAAAAACAAGTAAATAAAACAAAAAAATAGAACTGTGTGTCAAAATGTTAAATAACAAAAATGCAAAAGTGAAATTTTTTTTTTGTTGTTTAACACATCAAAGCACATAAAAGTAAACAAAAAATACACAAAGATCAAATTTAAAGACATATTTCTGTCTTTTTCCTATGAAAAACAGAATAAAACTTACATTCAGCAGAGGAAAATAGCAGAAAAGTAACAAAAATCTTTGGTATCTTAAGAAAAATCATAGCTTATTCACAAATTCAAGTTATTTTCCTGTGCGCTTATGAAAAAAAAAAACCTACAATTTTAACCAGTGGTGGAGCGAGAACATTTATTTTGCAGGGCAGGATGGGCACAGAGGACTTTGGAAGGCCGGCAAATGAGAACCGCAGTGGATGGCCATTACAAATGAAATGACCAAAAACATGTATTTCAAACTGTTTTGTTGTTAATTAATTATTAATAATGAGTTTTCCAAAAATAAGAATTTCCTCTAGCCATATCACAGAAACAGCGTGGATTTTGGCTAAAGTCAGGGTGCTGATGGCCTAGATGGGCTGAAGTACACAATACAGGGGCGTAGAAAATAATTTGAGGGCCTCAATGTTTTATGTATAAGTATTACTATTGTTATTTCTGCAAAGACTAAATAAGCTTGTATTAATGTTTTCTTTGACTTTGTTGATGCACTAAAATTGACTAAAATTTAAATTATTTTTTTTTTTTTTTTGCTGTGGGTGGAAGGTGTCCTCTTGTAGCTCCGCCCCTGGTTTTAACTTTTTTTTCCCTGAAAACACATATTTAGCATTAGCTGCTATGAAAACCTTCCTAACAGACATTTTATATCATCAACCAAAGTTGAGTTAGCATCAAAACGCTAGGAGGACAAAGTTCAACAACATTTATCTGAAAACATATTTGTTTATTGTGGTTCTAATCCACTGACTGTAAATGAGAACTGGACTAAGAAACCCCTCCCCCCCAGCAATCCTTCCAAACAGGAAGCACCCACTGGCTGTAAGAAGCCAAAATCCCATCGGCTGTGTCAGAACTTCTTCACTACTCTCTGCTTAATGCACTACATAGAGCGTTTGCTATTTTGTAGATCTGTCTGAATCTCCAATTCCAAAATCCAGTGCCCTAGAAATTTACCAGAAGTCTCTGCAAAAAAGCAGTGTGTATCAATGTTAGCTAGATTGGTAAACACATACCACATTGCAATGCTATAAGCAATTTACGTAAAAAAATAAATAAAAAAGTATTTTAATTCTTTTTAATAAACCATCCAAGTTTTAACCATCAGAACACAGTGGATTGATAAATGATCTCTGTAAAAGGTTCATATTTGTTAAGTTTTTAACTTCATGAAATCAGTGATGTCATATTTGTCGTTAAAAAAAAAAAGAATGATCATGGTGCTTTTAAAATCCTTGGCACTAGATAGTCCCGCACTATATCGTTTTTTTTTTTTGTAGTTCGGGAGTAAGGAGAGACATAGCCATAGACTTCTATTGAGAAATAAACAGCTATTACTCAGTCAAAATACCTTTTTTAAACACGTTCTTATTAATCCTAATTTTCTAAGATTTTTTTCTATCACTAGTATTTAAATTATAAACTGACCCATCAGATGCCTCAATAAAACCATGTGGTCTAATGTCACACGTTCGAATGACAGAATTTCTGTAGCTTGCTTTCAAGTGGTAGGGGTGTGGCGTTCCAACAAGATCACTCTTGATTGGAGAGAGTGGTTACCATAGAAACAACTCCGACCAATCACTGCTTACTCACATCTGGTTCCAACTTAGAGACATCCGTATCGCGAAAAAATGGCAACTGAATGGACTTCATTTCGTTGGAACCAGAAGTGAGCAGTTTTTTTATGTGTGACGCAACACTCAATCGGTCCAGTTCGCTTATACAGTCAATGGTCTAATTTCTTCTAGTAAGAGTTTTACATCAATTCTCCAATATGGAAATTCCAGAGCAATGACTGCTTTTCTGCACTTTCGGTCAGCAACCAAAAGCATAAAATTGAACAAAAACTTAAACACCTGAACACTTATTAAGAAAAAGTCCTTTTACAGCAGTTTGAGAAGTTTCCGTCCTTCAAAGCTTTTCAGAATTAGACGATCCCAGCAGAGCACCAAACTGTGTTCCTCTATAGACATCTGTTGCTTCTTTTCTTTAAGCTTTGTGCACATCAATTCTCGTCAGGCAGGTGACTTCCTGATGTCTAAAGTTGCGGACTCTTGCTGTTGTCAATCTTGACATTCGCCAGACTGCGCGCCAGCCTCTTTGTGAAGAGTGTGTGAGATTTGCCGCAGTAAGTGTGTGTCGTCTTTGATAGTTCTTCCACTAAAGCGTCCAGCAGGGAGGTGACGGGGTCTGTGCTGAAGACATACTGCCAAAACAAAATAAAAAAAAACACCACTTTGAAACAGTTGTTTTCTGAAAGAACGGACCTTCTTGTTCTCTTTTTTACTGCTTCCATGCAATAAAGCAGGTTTAATAAACCCAGACAACCTGTGGATTAAGTGGGATTTTCTTTGCCATATAAGAATGCATAAACGTTAACGGTCAGCTGGACTTTACCACTTTGCCGTTGGGGGGTAACTTTAGTGCTATAGTCTCTGAGACCGACTAGAGATTCCGTGTCTTCCCAATAAAGCGAGGGTCTTTATGGCGCTCTGAGGAAATCAAAGGGGAATCATCCAGTATTTTTTTATGCCAGCTCATTTGCCTGCAGTTGGGTTCTTGATATCGGGTCGCAAAGAAAACTGTGTTTTTTATGAGCATGTCGCGCTGCACAGCCGCTGCTCATAAAGCAGCGATTACAGTTGCTGTATTGATTTGGTGTGGCTGACGGGACACGGCGGGGCCTGAACCCAGCGTGGGCAGTAAAAAGGAAAAAAAAAAACTACTGGTGGCGGTAGGGGGCAGGGACGTGATCAAAGCTTTTTCTTTGTCTGAGGTTACAGAGCATGCTCTTTTGTGCAGGACCAGCATGCATCAGTGATAAGTCTCATCCTCATGACCTGACATCGGACTGGACTTTCTGATGGGTTACCTGGTTACGGTTAGGGTAGGGTACCGGTGCAGTCTGGTACTGGACTGTCTGGTCGTGGCCTGGAGGTTGGGGAGCCTTGAATTAATTAGATAAGCCAGCGCGTCAAAAAACGATGAGTTGGGTACAACCGAAGCATCAATTTTTGACACGGAGGGCTCCCTACTCATGCGTCAATATGTGACGACTTGGGAGTGAGAACCGGTTGGTTTTTCTATCCCTCCATCAGTGCTGCTGTACATCTAACATGAGGCAGCTTTGGAAAAAAACTTGAAAAAGCCAATTTGGAGGTAGTTTTATTAAAAAAAATATGTATAACTATAGTGACTCTTCATCTAAGTAAGAGCAAGATGTTTTAGTGATTTGTAAAATGACACCAAAGACCTGTTTGTTTATGTTATCAGCTGGTGTTATGTGTTCCTGTCGGCTCAGTTCTCTGGCTCCTCTAGGATTTTGTTTTTAAACCACAAAAAAGGTCAGGCCATCTTTAAAGTCCTGCATCAACATTAAATCTTAAAATCTGTGTTTTCATTTTCAACATTCTAACTCATAAATTAGATAATAAATGTATCATCCAGCTCTTTATAGAGCACAGATTGAAGGGCGTTCTGATGGTAAAGTGATCCCTTTGAACTTTGCTGTGATTCTGAGACAGAATGATTAGTCTTGAAAAGAAAAAGGTTTGTTACTCTACTAGACTGAATCTGGACAAACATCCGACTGATGGAACATGTTCACCTGGAAAAACACTAAGGAGGATTGTTTTCTATACTTGGATTGCTCCGTAAAAATCAAGGAAGTCAGGAATCTGATCGTCCCGCCCCCGCTCTCCACTCTGATCACATGATCACATGTTAAACTCCCACCACTTAGTTGAACAAAACTTTGGAGTTACCAGAACATTCCAGCACCAGATAAACTCAGAAGGAACCAACAAAGTAAATCTGCCCAAAGACAAAAAATAGAAATCTACATCCATCGGTGCTTCTGGCAAATCTAATTTGATTGCAAATCTATAAGAACCTGCAGTGTGGGTATTTGTATGGGATGGGGGGTACATGATTGTGTCACTTGTGGCAGCACCCTGTAAAACACAAGGCTACAATAATTGATCTGGTGGTATAAAACCTGAAGTCTTAACTGCAGGCCATGGATAAAGGTATAGATGAGCCATCAGCCTGATCTATGTTCACCTGCTGAGCAATGAGGCACTGGGCTTTGATGGCATCATTAAGTAAATGCCACTTGTGTCGTCAATACCATTACACAGCAGAGGAGCGGACCATAAACATCCTCCTGGGGGAAGATTCGCTTTGGTTTCACCGCCGAACGTCTGAGGTCAAATCAAAACGTCCATCCACAGAGGGCCTCCTGTGTCACGGAGGTTATAAAATGACCTTTTTCTGTCACGTTTTGAGGTAAATTAAACACTTGAGGCTTTGCAGAGCCATCAACCCTGTTTTTTCTACATAGTTTGGGCCCTTAAGAGACCTTGATGAGGAGCTCTTTACTCAGAAAGCAACCAGAAGTAGAGAGGTCACAGCCTGCATCTGCTTTTCAAACACATGACTAAATAAAAAAACAATGAGCTGATATTTTTTTAACAACTTTTACACCGCAGTAGCAGATGGTGTGCGTCATCTTACTGCTACTCCTTCATCCCAGTGTGCTCCTGTCGTCTGCTTTTCAGCTGCTTCCGTGTTTTTCCTCTCATTTTTCGACTTCTCCTGCTGTTTGCGTCTCTGTTCTTGTCGCTTCATGAGTCAAACTGTTTATTATTCCTCATTTAATTTTGTTTAATTTTTTTTTTTTTTTTAAATCAAATGTGTTGTGAAATGATAATGAGCGTGACAGCTAAAGTTGTCATGCAGGAAAACTCCATTCAGGGATTCAACTTTTTTTTAATTATGAAATAAACTTTATTTATGTATGATAAAATAATTTCCTAGAAAACACTCCAAGTTCCTAAATAATCTCAATATTTGTCTGTTCTGAAGTTTTAAAGGAAAATTCCAGAAATGGGACAACAGCTCCACCTGCTGGTACAAATTTTAAACGGCCAAAATTGTTGACTGTTGTTTTGTGCTTTTGTCATAATTCTTCATAATAATTTTTTTAAAAATGTCTTGAAAGCATTTAAAAAAACGTTTTATAGGTTTTATAAAACTGTTAATAAAACCACAGTTCTATGAAAACATCACCATATGTAAAAAATACAAAAAAATGCTTTTGAAGACTCATTTACACATCAAGATAATTATTTGGTTTAAAGAAAACCTTAAGTTTCTAAGTGTTGTTTTAGGTGTTTTATACTGCCTTTCCTTCCACATCCATCAGATTCAAGATTTTTTTTAATTTAATTCTAAAATAGGCTACAGTCTCCAATGCAAACGCACAGGAAATTAAATAACAACAAAAAGGAGTGAGCATAAAATTAGAAATAAAAAGTAAAATTAGTAAAAATTAAAGCTGCAAACTGTTTCAAATGACCCGCAGGTGCTACCCGCCCCCCTAACCTACTGTCTCAGTGTCAACCACACCTTCCCCAGTGGTCAGAGCTGCACGAAAACTTTTTAACTATTTTTTGTTGGTTTTATCTCCATAGCAACCCTTTTTTTAGGTTGCCAGGGAGAAACAAACAGGCTTATGTCCTTTTTAGAAGAATCGGCAGAAGTACATTTTTGGATTTCCTTGGCAACAGAGGTTTTTTGTTAACCACGACCACATTCTTAATTTGTTCTTATCGTTCGTCATATCTTTACGTTCAGTTTGAGAAAAGGATTCATGCATTAGATTTTCACAATATTCCAATAAAAAAATGTGCGTCCAACAGGAGAACGCCACTTTTGATAATGCCATTCAAAATCTACCAACTTTATTCCCAACATTTTTCTCACATTAGAGGGCCACAGATCAAAATCCCTGGGAGGAGTTTTCATTTGTCGCTGGTACCAAAAGTCTTTTGTTTTTTTTCCCAAGATGGTAGTCTCTTCCCAAGGTCAAAGGTCAACGAAACTTCAGTTGTGGTTGTAGACTTAACTTGGTAACGTGTGACTGAAATTTTACAAAAGATCGCTCAAACAAAAGTTTCTTTTTCCCATATTCTGAGAAAATGTCAAAAATAACCAAATTTCACACTTTGCCTTAAAATGGTGAGTTTTTGAGTATGTGGCGAAGGTGAGATTTTTGCTCAGAGGCACAGTAAAAAGAAGAATTCCAAAAACAATATGGTCCTTGCAGTTCAGAATATACAGAATATTCAGAATACACTAACAAAACAACGGTGCTTTAAAGACTCAGTGTAGGCTTAAAGTTTTGTGCACACCCACCTTCTTTATAGACTGGTAAACGGCCCTGAAAGCCGGTTGCTTCTGGTCGTGGTAAACTCCTCTGTTTCCGTGCATAACATAGACGCCGTCCTCTTCGGCTGAAGCACAGTTACTGCCATAGATACAGTGGTCGGGACGGTAATTCCACTTGCAAGGAAACTCCAGCAGCATCTCTGAGAAAAAGAACACAAACACACGTTCCAACGAGAAAGGTAACCTCAGCTTTAAAAGACCCTCTCTGATGAAAGTCACATTTATGGGGTTTTTAACATGTGCCATTGGCATTTTCCGATGTTAGAGCAGACTTTTCATTGAAAGTGGCCGCCTGAACACTTTTGGCCACTTGAACGGTTTTGCTAAGTGTAGTGTGTGCATAGCTGGATTCGTCTACTTGTAGACGACTAGATCTGGATAGCTGGATAGCTTCAGTATTGTTCGCCATTTTTCTTGCCTTGTTAATGTTACGATGGCGTGGGGGGTGTTGCTCCTTACCAATGTTCTCGTCCGCAACTCGGGAGAAAATTTATAACGAACTACTGTGTCCTGGAAAACGACCCAGGATTTTTAAAAATAGCTAAAAATGGCATAATCAGAATTAAAAGACCACTGGGAAAGCTTTTTCGATAGATCAAGAATGATCGGTGTGGGTTTTTAAGGATATCCGAGACGGTTGTACCGGGGTTGTGGTGGAAAATGATATTGAGAAGGTCCTGATCTCCCCAGGTTATGTTCAGCTTGTATTTCTGAAGCAGAGGCATCAGCAGCTCCTCCCAAAGCAGCCCCACCGGCGTCATGTCGTTCTGCAGACAGAAACCAGCTGCCAGTTGAAGACAGGACACCTCGTGGTCAATATAAGAGGTCACTTTTGCTTCACCTGGAAGTACACACTCCTCATCCTCGTCATGTTCATGAGCATAACGCCTGAGTTGACGCCCGTCCTGCCATAGAATGGGTGCATGGCGAAACGGTTGTACCAGGCAATGCGGGGCTCCTCGTGCTCTGGGGCCATGGCGGCGAGCTGGGAGGGGTTGAACCGGGACAGAAAGCCCCACAAGTCATCCACGGGCTGCAGGAAGAGGATGTCTGAGTCGACGTAAATCACCGAGTCCACGTCTTTTAGGATCAACTGTGACGGGAATAAGCCAGAGGTGTTTTAGAAACGGATAAATATCAGAAAAATTCAATTTACAAATTAAGCACAAATTAAACAAATTTTTGTTCCTATAAACATCTTCCAGTTGGATGTTTTCAAATCACACTGTTTTTGCAAAATTACATTTTCTTGTTTGCAACAGAGACTTGATTTTTGATTGCAGGAGCTTTTATTACATGCAGATTTGGCAATATCTTTTCAGTAACTATAATATGTGTAACTTTTCAATGGTAAATCAATAATCATGTGGTTTTGAAAGTTCTTTTGTGGATCTTTTGTCATAAAAAGCAGAAGAAAGTCTTTAACCTAGAGCTGCAAAAACAAAACAAAAAAAATTCTATTTTTGGTGACAAAAGTCTGACTTTTATTTGACTATTTATGAGGTTAGCATGTTTAAAATTACAACAGATGACAGACATTTTTTAGTTGGAAGTTTAATTTATGAAATATTAATAAAGAGAAATGTGGATAAAACTTTTTTAAAATTTATTTTCAAAGTAAAAGTTGGCTTAAGAGACAGACATTCACGTGAAACTCACAGGCAGGAAGAGTCTCTGCGATGCACAGGGTTTGAAAAGTTTCTTCCATTCTTTTGCATTGTCGCTGGGAAAGCTGATAGGGTGAAGGGTGTAGTTAAAGGTGGAGCGGACAAAGCCAGGCCAAAGCTTCAGCTAGAATAGAAAACAGACAAAATGTATGTGCAAAAAAAAATACTCAAAAGTGGCATTCATAAAAAGAAAAAGTAATATTAAAGCCGCGAGCTGCTTAATATGCCCCAGATGTACTACCCGTCCTTGCGCCCTACCCCCACCCCGAACCCATCCTAATTGGCTGAGCGGCCACAAAAGCCTCACTCTCCCCGTCTCCGCTGCCATCCTGGATCTTCAGAATTCAGACATTTTGGGGGAAAAAAAGTGCCCCACCCACTCTTTATTTTTTTCCAAAATGGCAACTTTTTGGTTAGTTTTATCTCCATAGCAACCATTTTATTTTTTGGTCACCTGGGGATGACGGTCAGATCTATGTCATTTTTAGAAGAATCTGCAAAAGTAATTATTTGTATTTCCATGGCAACTGAGGTTTTTTTGTTAGCCATGCCCACATTTCTAATATGTTCATATTGCATGTCAAATTGTTTCATTTAGCACGAGCCAGAGATTTATGTATTAAAATTTCACAATATCCCTGTAATAACCGTAAGCAACAGGGGAACGCCACTTTTGCAAACTCATTACAGTAACACTGCCAATCTACAACTTCTAAATCCAATTTTTTTTCTTGAGCAGCTTCTTAATGATGCTCAAGGAGATAGGATAGGATGGATGGAAATCCCTACAAGTTGGAATTTATAGAAAGGTATTAAAAGTAATTTTTTTGTAATTTAAGATGGCAGTTTCTGGTGGTGGCCATCGTTTAAAAAAATAATTTTCTCAAGGTACTAAGTGCATGTACATTTTGGTGAGTTTTTGATTTAGTGGCAGGGGCGAAACTGAAACATGAAAAAAAATGTGAAAAACAATGCATAAAAATTAAAATATTTCTTACAGCTCCTACAAAGCTAGCATGGAGCTGATCTTCTGCAAAGATGTGCAAATGGAGGGGCTTGATGCTGAAAAGCACCGCCGATTTGATCATGGTGAGAGTCTCCTCCAGCCTCTCTCCACAGGTCACCACGGCCAGATGCATGTTGGGCAGACGTCGGCTTTTCGTGCTTCCAATAGCATTGCTGCCATCATGCATGGCATACCTGAGGAGGGAAAATGAACAGAAACACACGACAAACACATTCTTAGTCTAAATATTTAAAATCTCATCTATGTCAAAGAAACTAACAATCTTATTTACATCAAAACAAACTTTTTTTTAATAAATACAGGCCAACAAGTTAAAATACAAAAATTCTTCAGATCAAAACAAACACAACAGCGACCTCTGCCGGCGACCAGAAAAACTACCACCATCTTCTAGTTCTTTTACTCGTAAAAAAAAATGGTTACGCAGAGAATACTTTTTTAAATTTAATAAAACGCATATATTTTTATTACTTTATGTATTCAGAATGTCCAAAATATTTTGTATTAACAAAAAAAAAATAAAAACATGTTTTAGTTAATGTGTGGTGGGCGTTAATTATGCTAGTTTATTGCAAAAACTGTAAAAAGGTTGCATAAATGAGAGTAGATCATAACAGTAATAGGATGTACTTATTTAAAGTAACTTTAAGTCTCTTTTGGATGGACGGTGCCACATTCCTATGCATCACCGGTGGTCAGAATAAACAGTTTCAGTGCACTCGCGCACACCTTTTATATTAAACTTATATATTTAATAATTGTTGTTATTATTTGTAGCCTAAATATCACGTCTTACCTGTTGGCCCGGTATGGGTTTCGCTGCTCAGTTTCGCTCCCGGCTCCTTGTCCTCCTCCAGGGTCCCGCGGGGGACTGAACACCCTCTTCGCTCCGCTAGCGACCGAGAAGTCGGAGTAAAACAGTTTACTGTACACGAACAGACCCGAAAACACGGCAAACATCATGCACAGCACCAGTGCACGAATGTAACGCCGCATTCTGACCCTTAAAAACGCACATTGGGAGTAAATTCATGACACAGAAACTGTCGCGCGACACTCGATGCTAATTTTGACGATTTGACGAAGCACTTCCGGTTAGCGTTTAGAAAATAAGAACCTTTTACGACGTTTTTGATAGAAAAAGAAGAAAGTAAGACACTTTGTGACTAACAATTATTGTTATTATTTATTTATTCATTTTCAAATACTAGTTTGGTGCGGATTAGAATGTTTTGCTTTTTTGTTTTTCCCTATCTATTTTCTACTGAAACAGTGAAAATCCCCTATAAAACACTTAAAATACATTCAAATTTCTTTTATTGAAAAAATTAAACGACCAAGTTTTTTTTTTCGCAGTGTTCTTTTATTGTCAAACATAGCGTCAAATACCAACCTACTGGCTGGTGAATGATTTCCGTTGGCGATACTTTTAATTTGAAGGAAGCCTAAACATTTCCGGAAGTTCTCGGTGCTTTTTCCGTTGAACCTGATCCTTCTCTGGATCCCGAAACAGAAGCCGGAGACCCTCTGTGGGGGAAGGGTGTGAGCCAAATGTGAATAATGGTTTCACCTCTGAAAAGATTCATTCAGTGTCGCCTTTAAGGAAGTCGCGTTCTTTGAAAAGGGAGCGTCTGACAAGCAAATATATGGAACCCCAAAATGTTCATAATTAAATAAATAGGATCTTGTGCAATCAGACACTTAACCAATAAATATCTCATAAATATATTAAAAGATATATATATATATATATAAGATAAAGATGTGAAAAAAATGCACATTTATATTAAATTAGCCATCATTTTATTAATTTCATTCAGCTTTGAAACCTGCTCATTATTTCATGACAGCATTTTAATATATATGTATATATATCTTTTTTTTTTTATCATGTTGAATATTACTATGATTACATGGCTTTTTTCAGAAACTCGGATTTCAAAATCCGTATTTTTTAAAGTAGCTTTTTTTTATTTCACACTGCTGTGCATGGCTGCATGGCGTGTTGAGGAGGGTGAATTGCGCCGTCACGTTTGCTGGAGCAACTTGGATCAATATAGTTAGGATGCTGCTGCTTATGTCTGAGGAAAGGAATATCCAGTCACAAAAGTATCTCCGCCTTGTCTGGCTTGATTTACAGAGACTCGTTCTACTGACAAAGCTCACTATGAAATAAATAAGTCATTTTGAAAAACAGCAATGTGAAATAAAAAAAGCTACTCTAACAAATAATGATAATGATTTTGAAATCTGAATTTCTGGGGAAAAAAGCCAAATAAATATACTAATAATCAACCTGATAAAAAAAAATATTGTTTTAAATGCTGTTATGAAAAAATGAGCAGGTTTAAAAGCTAAATGAAACATATTTAATAATATTGAATATTATTTAATAATATTTTAATGTAATAACATGTATGTGTGCAGGTTTTTCACAATGTCATAATCTTTTAATGTATATATGAGATATTTATTGGTTGAATGTCTGATTGCACAAGATCGCATTTATTTAATTTTGAATAGTTTGGGGCTGCATACCTATGTCAAGTGAATTATTATTAAGTGTGGGAAAATTGCATGGTTGACTGATACTCAGGAAACTACAGCGGCAGGACACTGCAAAAATAAAACTTAGTACAAATAAAAAAAAAAAAAAAAGAAGTAACTATTAAACAAAAAGTGACAATTTAAAATACTTTTACTTTTAATTTTTCGGAATAAGTTTACATTGCAAAATTATTAAAACTAATTTCAATGTTTATTACTAAATTAGTTGTTCAAATTCGATTTTAAAACCACTTTTATGTTTTATAAAATTGTTTAACCCAAATTTACATTTAACTCAAACAAAGATCGCAACACAAACAATACAGTTTGTATTCTTTCATAATCAGAAAACAATTACATTTAATCAAGTACATATACTATTTCATGTATAGTAAACGCAATTTAATAAATTGAAGCTTCTTGTTTATTTTTTCTATACAAATTAATTCCAAGAAATTGTGTAAACCCAGACTCTGAAGTTCGGAAGCTGAAAACGGCCTACACTGTTTTTTTTTTTTCTTATATTCTTTTTTTTTTTGTCTTTTTCTACGGATCCCCTAAAGGGACATTGAAGGAATAAAACGGACAGAGTAAAAAAAACCAAACAAAAAAAAACTGGTTTGTTGTGTGCATCTGTTACTATCTGATGCGCATGAGAAACTTTTTCTTTAGTCCCTTTAGGGGCTCTGTATTTCAAATGTAAATGTAAAATTTGGCGTTTGCCTATTTCCCCAAATTATATTTTCCAGAAATTAGCTCATTATAAAAAAAAAATTATTTCCCCAAAACTTTAATTCTAACAATAACTTTAATTGAATACTAATGAGAAAAAAAAGCACAATATTTATGATCCAAACATATTGTAAAGAAGTTAGAGTAAAGAGTGTAAAATAAACTCATTACACAATAAAAATGGACAAAATCCCTCTTGTTTTGTCATTTTTTTAAAAACAGACAAGTTCACATATGTTTAAACAAAATAGTGGAAAAACTAAAATAAAAAGTGACAATTTCTCATATTAGGTAACTTCTCCTTTTTACTCAGTCAGTCCTTTCTCCAGTTCACACACCTAGTCCCAGCTAGAGTAGTGAACGTGACATAAAACATATTAAACAAGGAACCACATTCAACAATACTAACTAATAAACACAGTCCGTCCCACAATATATTTCAAGACTTTAATATCATCATGCCATGACAGTTCTCTGGATGTGTGCTAAATTGTTCGGTAAAAATCTCAACAACACTGAAATGATAAGTAATAACACCACATCAAAAGAATAAAACAAAACAAAAGTTGTAGTACAATACTTAGAAATATGTGTCATCTTTGTATTTATTCTACAGGTTTTATAAGTTACTGTGTACGGTTGTTCTTTGAGAGTTAAATATCCTCTAAATCTCTGCTTTACCACTCCAACTCAAAATTCCCCCCTGTGGTTGGAATAGTTCGTCCAAGAAGTCCATTTTTCCTCCCCATTTGGTATCCAAAAAAGGGGGAAGTTGGGGGGGATATGAGGCAGGATCTGTTTCCTGTGCTTTTCCACCAAGACGTCAAACAAACGCAGTTCCGTTTAGTCATTTCTCCATCTTTTTCTTTTTGCTGACCAAGTCAAAGTGTCTTTAAAAAAGAAGGTGATGACCTTTTCAAGTCATAAAAATAAAAGCACATCAACTAAAAGCTGAAATTAAAGAAGTTTTATATTTGAACATTAATATTAAGATGTTGTGAATGTCAAACATGGTGTAGGTCTAATCATAATCTGTAAACAGGATACGACAAACAATTTAAACACGAAATTGGACCGAGTCTGTGTCTGAATTCCCTAACTATTCCTTAACCCCTAAGACGATATTGTTTATCTCGTAATTTGGACACAATGCTCATGTCATTTTTTTTAAATTACAAATATGACATCATCTATTACCAATAAATAATCTTGATATTTTTGCAAAGAATTTTTATAAATTCAATGGCTGATTTGGAAAAATTACATAAATGACAAATCATTCAAGCGCAATTCATTCTGGTCTATATTTACCAATCTAGTGGGCATTGATGCACACTGGCGAAGAATGGCGAAGGATCTTTACAGTGCACTAAGTAGTGAGGGAATTCGGTCACAACCCAAGAAACTCTTTAAACGTTATCCTATTACCTCGAAATTTGACTACTTTTTTTTTGGCGCATGTCCTCCTGTTGAAAGAAGCAACAAATTGAGTGGATCCATGCTAGCTGCAATATCACTAAGGGTGATCGCCAAAGGTTCTTTTTGGTGTGATGCCTCCTTTTTTTTTTTAATTAAAGTCAACTAAGACCAGTACTCCCACTTCAGAAAGACATATGGCATTCAGGGCAACTTTTTTCAAACTTCAATAGACTACTGTATTTTCCGCACCATTAGCACACTTAAAAGCCTTCATTCTTTTCAGGAAATGGCAGTGTGTCTTTACATCCAGAATGGCTTTCATTTGAGATAATTCTGTTTGTGTTTAACGATGTCGAAACGATTTTGAGATTTTTCATTTTTGTTTTTTTACGAGTAGCAACAAGGTTGGGTGTTGCTATAAATAAATGCGGTTAACGTATAGCTGCGTTGGGATGTGTTACTAAAAAGGTTGGGAGATAGCGTAGTCACAGTAACGTTTGATTTTTCAGGTATTAGTCTTTTTTATACGTGCTGCAAACAATGTTGGAAATTACAGGTATTGGGAATACTCTTACAAGACTAATGTGTAGCGTGTTACAAACAAGTTCTAGAATTACTATAAACGTAGGTAATGAAATTTGACTGAAACTTCTCTCAGATTCGTTTTTGTTGCTTATTGCGGCTTAACAAAAGTAAAAAAAATAGACCATTCTTAGACAGTGTGCCATATAGTGTGGAAAATACTGTAAATTAGCTAAAAAATGAGTGGTGTAAATATGTGACAGAGAATAACAACTGTCGTTGAGTTTGAATCAAGTTGCTTTTAGGAGATCTGGAAGACTGAATTTCTCCAGATTGTGATCACTCCAAACCTTCAGTTTTAACTTTCAAATCACTACATCCTACCTGGTATCTCAATATGCACATTACAATCATTTCTTCATGAGAAAAACTTGTTTTAGATTACATGTAATTAGCTACACAGAGCCAAGAGCACACACCATATGGAAAAGTCATCAGACACCAGAGGCAATTCTGAAAGGAAAAGCAGTGAGTATCAAGATTATGAAAGAGTGAGGGGTTTGGTGTCAATGTTGGGACATCTTTGTAAAAACACATGAGGTTTGTTTTTTCATTAGAGGAGTAAAGTTTCCAGCCATAAAACAGAAGATGAATGGTTGCCCTGATGGCCCATTGCCACAATGGGGCCGCACATTTCCAGAGGAGGATCCAGCTCTGTCCACAGTTGTCCAAACCTTCTAGACTTATCCACACGTCAGTTCTGAGGAAGCCTCACATTAGGATCTAACAGTCTACAAGTAAAGGTTCTGGCAGCTCAACATGGGACTGGCATCCTTTTTCAATTTCACAAAATATTTCGTTTGCCTAAAAAAAGGTGTTTTGTGAGGCTCCGGAATTACAGTTTTCCACCTGTGAGGAGAATCCTTCAGCAGATTTAACACGCCAGGTCAGATGAAAACAAGGTCCACCTGAGGTAAGAGTTAGGAACAAACAAAAAAAAAAAACACGTGGGACTGCAGAAAGATGAGGAACATGAGGGGGGTTGACGGGATGTTTTTCCGACTCAGTGGGACTCCCCGTTGACCGAGCCTCCTTCTCCTCGAGGCGACGACGAGCGGGAAAGGCCCCTCTCTGTGGTTTCCGAGCTGGAGCCGTTCTGGCTATGGTGATCGGCCGACGAGGCGGAACTGGAAGAAGTGGTCGAAGTGGCAGACGGCTTGGCTTTCTCCTTAAAGTCCGTTATGATGACCGTCAGGTCCCCAACCGTCACCTCCAGGTGCTGGGCGCTGCTCCTGTCAATGTTTTTTAACCTGGGCCTGACGGGAAAGAAAAGACGGGGACAGGTTGATCAGCTATTTGAAAACAACCAATAATGACACAAATTTTATGTTAAAAGATATTACATATGAAGAAAAAATTCTAGTGGAAGAAATCTTATCCTCCTTTTGTGTCAACTGCTATAAACCTGTAAGTAATTTCCTAAAAAGCAGGAGCTTAATGTAATCAAATTCTTTAAATATTATGTACTAGTAGGCATCTCAACCTCTTCAGAAAACCCTCAGTATATGTTTTTTGACACTAAACCAGAAGTACCAAATGTCGCTGTACTTCAAAAGACCACTGTGGGATGGTTTCAGTCGGGAGACATGTTTTTATTGTATTAGAGATCAAATTTTGGCTTTATTAGGGGAGTGTTTTTGACCGGCAGGTCCGTGGACACTCGAGTGACCTTAAAGGGTAACACAACAGTAAATCAACTCTTTTTGGCTGTTTACCTGTACAGATGGGGCTTTAAAAGGGCCAACTGTTGTTCTTACCCAAATCTTTGACAATTTAAAATAAACTTGTTTAATTTCTGAAAATAAAGTTTAAAACCATCTGTGTGCTTCCCCCTAGAGGTTGAAACGAGGTAGTAAAGTTGAATTTTGTGATTGGTCAACTGGTGCAAGTCCCACGTCATTTCAGAAGTTGCACGTCATCGTGCTCTGCAGCTCCTGTATAGAAGCCCTGCCTATCTTTGAACGGTGGCACTCTGGATTGTGCGAGTGTGGAGAAGAGGAAGAATCAGTGGTTAATGTTTTGGGTAGCTGCAAATTGAATGGGGAAGAAAGACAGCAGCTGAAGGATACAGTAGAGTTATCAGAGGGTAAGGGGTTGAGTTTGAGAAGAGAGAAGAGAGTTTCTATGGAGTGGTTCTTGTTTTTTTGGAGAAGGACAGGACTGCTGAGGAGAATTTAAGTGGTGTTTTTTTTCCTTGACCTTGTTAGGTAGTTCCTAACTCTGATCCATACTCCTACACAGTAGGTGGTGGAAATGCACATCGACGTTGGTGCCTCCGTTATTTAGAAGAAGAGCAGTGGAACCAGCTGCCTGTTTGGCAGACAGTGCCGCAGCGGGATGGGGAGGCAGCCTGCTTGGGCCTCCTTAACCTTATGACATTTTTCTTATTTTCATTGAGAAAATACTAAAAAGATCCCCTAATTATTTAAAGCTAACCCATTAGCTAACCTAAGTGTCACTGTCAATCACAGATACATACCACAACTCCCCCGCTCAGCCCGCCTGCCCTAATCCCGCCTCTTTTTTGTTTTTCAAATCTGGGCTGAGGGCGGAGTTAGCCTCCAACTGTCTTGTTGTGTTAGGCCTGGTTCACACTAGACGCAGAAGAGCCGCAAAGTGGCACGGACTGGAGTAGCCGCAAAGCAGCACTGAACGGAGTGCGTGCGGTCTCCGCTATTACTTGTAAATCACTACCACTAATTTTTCCGCGACAGTCGACAGGCGCTTCTGCTCAGCTGTGGTTATTTCATTGTACACCTTGTAGAACATGTTCTGGGGGTCGTTCAACTCCCTGTACTTCTACAATTAATTTGACATGTTCATCCTGACTTGTTGCCAACTGCTCTCTGCCTTTCTTTCGTTGATTGTGTTTTTACACCCCACCCCCCCCCCCCCCCCCAGACTGCCCGTCACGTTGATCTGTGTGTGCATGTGTCTGTATGTGTGTGCGTGTCTGTGTGTTTTTCTGCGAAGGCCGAAAGGCGCTTCTGCGAAAGTTTTTATTTTCTCTGCCATCAGCTATATGGCTATATAAGTTAAGCTATATAAGCTAACATCATATTCTAATGTCCTTGTTGTCAACTGCTTTCTCCTCTCTCTTGTTGATTGTTTTTTTTTTTTACATCCAACCCCGCCCCCGCTCTGTAGTCGACCCACTACGTTGAACAGTGTGTGTGTGTGTGTCTGTTTGTTTTGTGTGTGTATGATCGCATTTGTCAATCGTGGCGTTTTATTGTGAAAATTTTGTTATATTTTTAAAATTGACCGGAACTTATCGTGCGTCTTGGCCTAACTTCCTGCCAGTATTGATGCGGATCACTTTGGCTTGCGGAAAAAATAGACCAGATGCCAAAACGTTCCGCTCCACGGTGCGAACAGGCAAGGAAGTCCGCGGCGCTTCCATGTCTGTTGTAAACTATATATTAACAGGGGCGCAGAACCAGGCCTTACCCTTTAACCTTTTCATACCAGATCTGTCAGCAGAAACAAGATATAACACATTTTCTTTAAACTTCCATTCAAACTACTTCTTCAACTGTTTATGCAATTAAAGTAACTCCAACGGATTCTGAGGTAGAGAAAAGCTGCTTTGCACTGACATACGTTAAGGAATTCTGTTGGACAAAGTCTTGTCCTGCCCAATTTGCCCCGTTCAACAGTGTTGAGGTGTGCGGTGCGAACGTCAGTCAGTCAATGAGCCCGTATGATTTCATGGGTAATTATTGGCATTTAGATGCATGTGGTTGGAGTCAGATCATAAATCCTATCAAAAATTAAAAGGTCAACTGCATTTGAAGTTATCAAATTGTGTGACACTCAAAAACAAAAATGGAGTAACATCTGGAGTTGTTTACCTCATCTTCTTATGACTGTTTTTCTTGAGTGCCGGTTCTTTGTCACTCTTCTCCTTCTCGACCCTTTCTTTCTTCTCTTTTTTGGGCTGGGATGGCAACACAAACTGCTGCGTTACCTGCTGCTGGGAGACGAGTTGGGAGACGGGACGAGGCTTCCTGCATTCGACAGAAAAAAAGGCGTGGGGGGGGGGGCAGCAGATTAATGGGAGGGAAAATCAGAGTGAACATATGGTTTCATGCTAGCCTAGCACAGTAATCGAGAGTCAATAATTGCTGCCAGTGCTGGTTAGAGTGGTGATGCTGGAGTGTGCTTAACACCAGCTGTAAAAAGGAAACACATTGCTAAAATGAGATATCGGACATATGCACAGGATTGTGGGGTGCTGAGGTCAGTGCAGAGAAATGCAAAGATTCACTTGGATTTTCAAAGTTAAGAAAAAAAGAATCAATTCTGAAAAGAAAGTTAGTCCTTCCTAAAACATTTCACTGTCTGGAAATGCAGAGTGTTGTAGCTTTCTTTGAGGGTGCATTTAACCATGTTCATTTACACTGACAAGTATAGGAAATCTGATTTTATCCAAGTTGACAGAGACCAGATGATGATCCTTTGGTTCCCATGGCAATAGGCTTTATCTTTTATTGCAAATCTGTCTTACAGCTGGTTGTGCGTAGCAAAATGTTAGCTTCCAGCTCAGAAGGCTGGTGAAAATAGGATTAGGTGGTAGGTTATTGCATCTAAGGGCGTATTCAGACTGGGAAAATCTGTTGGTAAGTCCCTAACCTTGCATTTGGTCTATTTAGATCGCTATCAACCGGAGATTTCCGTTTTGAACCAAAGCTGGTAAACAAAACCATGTGACTAAAGATCTGTTTAGTCATTGGCCATGAATTACAAGGGCGGGGCAAATCAATGAGACACAGAAATTAAGAAAGTCTTGTGCTTTGCAAATCTTGTCAGGATAGTTGACTTTTTCAAACTTTATATTTCACTGACCAATTTTGAACGTCTGTTTCAACGTATAAAACATATAAAATAACAATAAAAGCAATTTGACAATGGAAACAGCAAAAGTTAACAAGCTGGCCCACTAGCTCTGCTCGCTGGAGTTAAAAGCCTGGGAAGAAAGGAGAGTTTTTAAAAGTGACTTAAAATCACTGAGGGAACTGGCAGGCCTCACAGAAAGGGGGAGAGCGTTCCTGATTTTGGGAGCAGCAACTGGAAAGGCTCCGTCTCCCCGAGTCACAAGCCCAGTCCTGGGCACCATTAAAAACTTTTGATCTTCAGACCTCAGAGCTCAACCTGGACGATGAAAACGTCAAAGTCCTGAAAGATACTGAGTTGCCAGTCCATTCAAACATTTAAAAACCAGAAGAAAACTCTTAAAAGCAATTCTAAAAGACACAGGCAGCCAGTGAAGTGAGCGTGATATTGGAGTGATATCCTCACACCGTCTGGTCCCTGTTAACAGGCAGGCAGCTGAATATTGGACCAGCTAGAGACGGCGGAGCAGAGACTGGTCAATGCCACTCTACAAAGAGTTACAGCATTCTAGTCTGAAAAAGATCTATGCATGGATCACTTGTTCCAGAGCATGATATGGAAGATATGGCTTGACTTTGCTTATTAGCCTCAAGTGTTAAAAACTGGACAGGATTTCTGCAGACCTGTTTGTCAAATTTAAAATACCTGAATTTTATGAGTGTAAGAACTAAGACCCTGCATTCTACTACATAATTTAAGACAACATATTGAGTAAGAAATATTGCAATTCATAAAATGAATACTACAGGCTGGTTATTTTTTAAGGTTAACATTTGAGCATTATCTGAAGCATTTACTTAGATTAACAATAGGAAAGTTGGATTCATTCACTGTCTATGAGATTTGGACTGAGTGTGTTGTCATCCACATAAAAAATGGCTTACTTTCAGCTCCAACGAAATAAAGTCAATTTTGTTGCCATTTTTTTTAGCAATATGGACACCACCATGTTTAAGCCAGACATAGGCAGTAAGCAGGAATTGATCCAAGTTGGTCTGAGTCAACGCTTCTATTGCAATCACTCTCGTCAATCAGAAGTGACCTTGTTGGAAGTCCCCGCCCCTACCACTTAAAAGCGAGGCTCAGGAGAATCCATCAAATGTTTCAAATGTTCGACTGTTTTATTTGAGGCATCTTAAGCCTCGTTTCCACTGAGCAGTATGGTACAGTAAGGTCCGGTTTAGAATGGTCTAGGCAATTCAGGTTAGCATTTCCACTCGAAGTTGGACCGTCACGGCACATAAGGAGTTTAGACTGATCTTTGTGTCATAGCAGTGCAACTACGGCAAAAGCAAAGCTAAAAACAACAATTGAGATCACCCAGCAGCTCTTATTTTTAGCAAAACCATGTTAAAAAAGGTATCAGAGCAATACTTGTTATCCTGACAAATAGAATGACCTGAGTAATAGTTGTTTATTTCTCAATAAAAGTCTATGGGATTTTGGCTTTTTGGAGCCAGCGGGTGCGTTTGGAATGCGAAGGGGGAGGAATCAGTCAGTCCAGATCTCAGTCAATGGATGCAACTATCTGAAATAGTACACCGCCAATGACAACAAGACACCTGTAAAATCACGGCAAACAGTCAGACAGTAACGTCTCAATTTTTCATCAGGGATTGTTGTGTTTGAACTGTTGCATTATGCAGGTTGTTTCTGTGTATGCATGCATGCTGTACTCAAATTTCTGTAAAGCTAAAACATGTCTGTGTGCCTGCGTGCCTAGGGGCTAGCAAAGGCATAGCTGAAAGGCAAGCGTGCGGTCAAGACCATATGGTGATATGGTTTCCATTCTAAAGTAAAGTCTTTCCATGCATGCATATATTTGTGCTTAAATATTTGCAGGTGTAAATGTGCATGTAATGTTGGCACCAGCAATGGAAACATGATTTTATCAGCAGATGCAAGTTATTATTGCATTTATTAAGATCTATGCACACAAGTATGAACACACGGTGAACAGATGAAGCGAAACTCTATTCTGCTAAAATGTAAGCCGAGTTTTCTGAGACAAAGCAAAGCGGTCTCTTGCCTCAGTGGTCCTCAGTGTTCTTAAGGCTTCAGACCGATTTAATGTCAGACAATATTTTCATGGACCAGCTTGTGCGAGGTTAAAGTTAGCAATTTTATAGTTTCTTGTTTCCCTTAACTTTTAAGGGAAACATTAATCTTAATTTTCTGTAGAACAGCATCTGCAGTCATCAAGCTTCATTTGTGCTCTTGATTTTGCGTGGGCCCATTAAAATGCAAAATTTTCCCTTAACTTTAACCTTAATTGTTTAAGTGGACACTAAAAACCAGACGCCAACTTCAGCTTCGTGTCACTTGAAGTGTAGCAGATAAATCTTAGTAAAATAAAATGGTATAATTGTCACAAAAAAACGTATTTTCCCAATACAATAATAAAGGTGAATCCACTGTATTTGTAACTACATTAGCAGCATTCTGGCAAAGTCGGTTTCATGCAGAGTGGGCTTGGTGCATGGGAACAAATGTTGTAATAAATCCATATTTCAAGTAAAGACTCCTGGCTTTGTTAAATGCGACTTTTTTTTTTTAAGTTAAAGGTTCTTAACTTAACTTTACTAGTTTGAGGGTTTCAATTTAGCTGTCAGAGCAGCGGTTTCCATCCTTAAACAAAAGAGATTGACTTTTTCGACTAGCGTACCGCTTCAACTGTTTACCCACTTAACATAATTCCAGCAGATTCTGAAACGGAGAAAAGCAGCTTTGTTCCGAACAGTGCAAAGCCGATTTGATTCGCATTAGAATCAGCTGACTCACGTTGATTGCATCAACAGTTGAGGAGTTACGGTAGGTCAAAGAATGTGTTTATTAGGCGTTGCCGGTGACATCTCTAGTAAGAGTAAGACTACGGTCACATATCCCAAAATGCCATCATGCGGTGACCTAAAGACCTAAAGTTTTCCAGCGAATTCGGCAGGTGGCCGCACAGTTGCATTTTTAGACGCTGTGCAGCCGCTGAGATTTTAAGAAAAAGTTCAAATTTTGCAGCGACCAGACGACTTTTCTCTAAAAATTGACAATGGTTAGTGGCCGCCTGGGCACATAATGAGGTTGTGCGTTGGCAGTCCAGTAACAGGCACAGTGACGCCATTACAAAACTGAGCAACTACTGGACGGCCCACAGGTCAGTGGTAGCCGGATCGCCGGCCTGTGGCAGCTCTGACTGGACGATTTGAAAGTAGGTAAGTAAGTTTTATTTATAAAGCTCCTTTCTCAGACAAATAGTCACAAGGTGCTTCACAAGTTAAAAGGATATAACAGAAGGTAAAAACATTACAGACAGAAGGTTCACAGGTATGTAGAAATGTAAAATACATAATATAGCTAATTTTCTGCAGAGAATGAAGCCTGAAGTTGTAAGACTGAAAGTGAAAGAAAAGCCAACAGCATGCTGTGAGGCGAAGCAGCAACACTTAACAGAGCTGCCTCTGTTCACTCAATCAGGTGCTGTTTATCTCCCCACTTATGCCTTCATTCCAGCACCCCATTTGAGATGACGAGTGTTTTATTGATTCCAAAAATAACTTCTGCATGTAACATCTCCTGAGAAATTAAAGTGGGTGTTCAAACAGCTGCTGAAGTCAAGTTCAGTCACATTCATGCCGTTGTGTCCTCCAGCAGAGCTCCCCGAGTCCAACGCTGAGTAATTAAGAGGTTATGATTAGGAGCATCAACTTTTTTTTTTTCCAACGCATAGGCAAGGGGTGGTGATGGGGTGGGGCGGGATTACAACAAAAACCCACACAACAACAAACAAGTAAAATAAAAAGCAAAAGAAATGTAAGGATGGACAGACAGATATAAGTAGAAAAGAAAAAAAGATAAATGCAGCCTCAGAAGGGCATAAACTAAGTGACCTGTTCATGCTTGTCCCAAGCCCGATAAATGCAGAGGTTAGTGTCAGGAAGAGCATTCAACATACAACTTATAAGACAACAGCAAAGACAGATGCATACACAGAAATGTGCCGATACATGGAAGAAAAGGTGATCCAAAGGTAGGAGGAGCCTTTGCTTTGGTGGAAATAAAAAAAGAGCGGTTTGTTTTCACGGCGCATGCAAGGTGTAGACCGCTAGCATGTCATTACGTCATTGTAGTGCGACAACTAGAAAAGGTCATCCAGCAGTTTGTCTTTTTATTGCTTTACTTCTGGTACATTGTGTATAAAAGGGATTTTAAATTGTTTGAAAGACGATTGCAGGCGGCTAAGATGAATACAGTCGTAAAGAAGCATGGGAAACGTTCGCATAAATGAGCGCTTTCTAAGGTCGTCATCACTTTCTGCCAATCAGTGGGTGGCAGAAAGTGGTACAGCAGCTCTGTGCCAACTATTCTATTCCACTTTTCAATGGACCTACAACTGATGGCGGCCCCCCAAGAGGTACAGTTCGGTACTGTTTAATGGGTCCATTTTACAATGGAAATGCTCAAAACACCGGACCGTACAGCTCAGTGGAAACTAGGCTTAGCTGACCCCTTCCTCAAAATGTCCTGCTTACATATGCATATGTCGTCCCATCCCGCTTTTTCACACCTATTGACTTTTCACAACACAACACGTGTTCCAAGAGGTCAAACTTTGCACTATCAGCACATTTGGTTGAACAAACCTCATTTTTCCACCTTTGTGACACACGTTTTTCTGCTTTCGTGAAATGAAAAATGCATTAGCTAGACTGACACAGACTTTTTTTTTTTTTAAAGACTCTCACCCATACATATGAAACGGCTCCTTCCCCTCCTGTGACCCTGAACAGGATGGGATTGAAAACAGATGGATGTAGGAATCCTTTTGGACTCTTGACTTAGACGATCCACAATAACTAAATATTTGTTTCCAGGTTTTTTTTCTTAAAATTGCATTTCTTAAATGTTTATTTCACTCTGAAAAAGGTTGAAACGCGACTCTCGCTCTGACAGAGCTGCTTTAACTGTGTTTGGTGTACATAAAATATTTAGAAGTAGTGATGTTTGAGCCGATCGGTGTGTGAAACGCCGCCTCAGAATGCCTGATGGTCAGCAAGTATGCACCAGAAAAGTGGGTTTGAACAAATAAGATTTTATTTGTCTATGATTATTGTAAAACGGATTATTTTACACCCTGTTGAACACCAAAAGTCCTCGCTTAGGTGTCTGTTTGAAGTAGTATTTTCTTATTTTTATTATCAGCAGGTTTTATGCTGCTCCTGGAAGCTCCTCCAACCTCCATGATGAATGTCTTTTTCCTCCTGCCTGTACATGCTGCCGCGGTATGTGTGCGTTGCACACAGACAGATGGCTCTCTGCATCTCGTGGCTTATGACACCTTTTGCCGCCCGCCGGGCTCCATTCTCCTTTCGCAAGCGCTTCATAGAAACACACACCGAGCAGAGTGTCATGCATCAGTGTCACCGCAGTAATTACAGGCTTATCACGTCGCCACAATCTTGAGCCACATGGACGTGATAACAGCCAGCATTTGTGCACACGCGTTCCGTCCATGAGCGTCCTGTACAAAACGCCACTGCACAAAACACAAGGCTTATTCCATCCAAGAGGGGATCGTTAAGAGAAATACAGGGAAATATGGATGCTTTTTTTTTATTATTAACCCGCTTCATGTATGTGCCATCTGTCAGTAAAACAGTGTAATGTCTGTCAGTCACCCCTGTTGCTAATGCAGCTACTGTTAGGTTATGCATTCAAGATGTCGTCTTGTGGAACATTAGTCTGATCTGTTAAAATCATTGATTGTATAAGAACTGGACTGAGTGACGCTCAATAAAAGTATGCAGTTTCGCGTTGAACGTACAAAATGTTTGGCAGATTTTGTGTACCCCATTTTCAAGTGGTAGGGGTGTGGACTTCCAATAAGGTTACTCTTGACTGGCGAGAGTGGTTGCCAAAGAAACGTAGACTCAGACCAATGTGGACCAATCACTGATCAGTGACATTGTCCGTCTCCAACATGGTGGCATCCATATCACAGAAAAAAAGAAAAGGTAACTGAATTGACTTCATTTCATTTGGACTGGTAGCAGCGCTTCTTCAATATATGCTTTGGGTATAAAGTAAATTAAGTTGATATCTGTTCCTTGAATTATATCAGTTTTTTTGGTCCAGTAAGTATTCCATCTGCATGCAAACTGTAGTGAACCTCTCCAGGGTTTGCAAAAAAGGGTTAGAGCAAGACTCATTTCCTAACAATAAGAGTTCAGAAGAACTTTTACAAAGGCTGCTAAATACATCTAAGAAAGCAGAAGTGTCCAGATGATCAAAAAGGGCCAAAGAAACTAAAAGATATCAAATAACAGGTATCGAAGAACATTGAAAACAAACCTTGCAATTTGTTTGTCAAAGAACAACACATTTGTGATTATTAAGTGTTTATTTTAATTATCACAGAATTACTGTGTTCAGTTATGCAGACAGACTTGTCTCTGCAGCTCTGTCTGACTCACAAAGTGTCACATGACCAGGCCGCCGCTGTGGGCAGATTCCAATCTTTCGTTGATTTCTTTTTATTGCACCTGGCAAAGACTGAATTTATAAAGTTCCAGCCAAAAGTCTTAAATAATATATGCTGGCTTAAATTCCATGTGAAATCTGCTTTTTTCCTGTTTTTAAATGTGATTTATTTTCCAGGTAAATAGATTTGAACATTTTATTCAAAATCTCAAAAAAGGGGGAATTACAGATTTTAAAGATATGAAATTCTTTCAAAAAGATTTTCTGCAAAACTTGATTTATTAGGGTCTTGATTTATAAATATTTTTAAAATAAAGCAGCCAAAAGAAACAGCTTGCAATTCATATTTTTTATTATTGCCTTCAGATTTAAAAATGTAACTAGTTTTATATGTTTAAAAATGTAGGTTAGAGGAACCCTTTTACTTCATTTTGCATCCTGGTTATACTGGAGCGTAACTCATACGGCACAGCTTTTGGTGTGTGGGCTGCACAAGAGTGAGCTTTTACAAAGCATAAAAACAAAATATAAAAGAACAAGATTCAATGAGTCAAATGCCGACTTGCTACTAGTCAGAACGGTTTGTGCTTGTCTGGACAAAAGGAGAAAAACATCCCTCAAAACTGTCAAAAAGATGCCACGGGTTATGTTTAACTCAACATGGAGGAGAGGCAAATGTAAAAAAAAAGGGAGCAAGCAAGTATACATAGGGGAAAAAATAAGAACTTGAAATGTATGGAAGCATTTTATATTCAATATTTTTAAAAATTGCTTTTCATTCTATTTTTTTTCGTGCTATTTTTTTTTATTGTGAGTTACTGAGAAATTGATATCGTTTGTCTGGGGTGTTTTTTTGTGTACTTTATTGACGGTCCCTTCCTGCCTCTTCAGCTTCACATGCATCAACATCGAGGCAAACCTCAAAGCTCAGAACGGGGGTATCCTATTTATCAAAAACTCCAGCTGCAACTCATTCTCTGCATAACCGCAGCCAAAAAACAAACAGTATTTGGTAAATCAAAAAAATTGCAACGTTCTAACCGGCCTCAGCAATAAACTTTCAACTTTCATTGAACAGTATGTAAACGTTGATATATTTGGGAGCTTCGAAAGTTTAACCAGTCGAACCTGTAGGTATGTTAGCTAGTATCGGCTAGCGACAGTCCAGTGTCTACCATGTGTTGCGCGTTCTTGAATGTGCGACACATGCCTGGTGGGAACATAGCTTAATACTTCCTCAATGTTTTGCTCTGTAATGTTTGAGAATAAAGTAAGTAGGAAGAACAAAACAGACTGGCGATATTGGACGAGAATATAAACAAAACGAACACGGATCATGTCTATGACAAAGATCATGTCTATGACCCTGGGCGCACACCGCAAGCGGTCTAGCTACGCTCGGTAACTCACACTGACTACAGATTGCTTGCGGTCCTTCTGCCAGCAGCCTCTGCTGCAAACCTGCGGACCTCTGAACTCACGTCATTTAAGTATGACATCATAGTAAACAAACCCTCATTCCGCCGTGATTTTGGAGTATATTCACAACACTTCTTTTTCTGCGTGACTCGTCTTCAATCAGTGGATGTACAAAGGTGGGCATACTTTTCTTAACTTTCTAATCTGAGTGTGAATGTCCATTTTACACAAACTCACCACCAAGTCCAACAGCCTGTGATATCTCAGCCCAGGCTCTGTCCTTTTTGTCGTTATCCTTCTCTAAAGAATGTGTTGTATAAAAAAGGATGGGGTAGTTCTGGATGTCTGTGATCAGCCTCTTGTCGTCCATGGTGTTATATGGCCAAAATTACGTTCTACCACACACTTTGAGACCCCCGTGTCAGCAGAAATGACGTAATGTTTACAACACGGTGAAAACAGCAAAAAATAGGTTTTATTTTGAAAAATGCTCCAACTTCACAATAAAGTGCTACGGTTCAGCTCCGGCATCCAGAAAAAATTTGAAGCCAACAAAATGGATACAGAGCGCCGCAGAAGGCCGGACTGCAGAGGCCGGACCAGATGCAGTGCGAGTGCCTCTTCCACTTTTCGTGTTACGTAAAGACTCCGGCGTCCGCACCACAGTCGCACCGGAGCCAGACTGCATGCGGTGTGAGCCCAGGGTGACACAGATCATGTTTATGACACAACAGATTGTGGCTTTTAAACTTTTAATTGCAGGTCTTTTTAAAGTTTCCGTGAGCAGTTGAGGTAAATGCCCAGCCTGTTCATGGTTCTTTGCTTTTATAGTTCTTAAAAAATTAACACGAAAAGCAGAAAAAAATAGCACATAAACACAAAAAACTTGAAGGAAAAAAAGCACCTTTTTTGTTGAATACAATACGCTTCCATAGGAATGCAAAAAAGAAACAAGTATGACCTGCACGAACACTCTGCCACCAAACAGGTTCCTCCATATCAGCGTCACCTTAGTGGCTCAGCCTTGTCAAATCAGTTAAAGCAAAGTGTTGCAGGTGGAGCAGACACCACAGAAGGTCACATGCAACTCTGATACACCCTGCAGTGTTTGACTAAGGAGGACGTTGGGGGGGGTTCAAGAGCTGTCATTGCCAGACACTTTCCGCATCAAACGGGAAACAAATATCGAACCAGGTTTTTGTGTTCTTAATCCCTGAGAGGCCATTATAGATGAGGGCTTTCTCAAGTATACGGCCTCCTTTGAAAGCTTCAACTCTGCACCTCCATTATTAAACCCCATCTTTAAATAACAGCACTGAGACATCCATTTGCACAGGTGGAGAAATTTTCCTTCTGACATTTTTTTTTCCTTCTTGGTAAACTCTACATGACATTTTATGCACCCAAAGCTAGCTAAAAAGTTATTTGAATAAAAACGTGAACAATCAGCTTTCAGTAAAGGAACTTTTTTTTCTCACACAAAAAGATGCATAGAGATGTGTGGAGTGCGGCTCTGACAATGTTTCCTTAACTCTCAAGCAGAAATACTCCAACACTGATCGGTTAATGCTTAGTCAAACCATTATTCGTTTACGCCATCTCTGTAGACGAGACAGTCAGTTTAGCCTTTGACTATATATGAGAAGTGGATGGAGTTAGTGTGACATCACTCATAAAAAAATGACTTACTCCATTTTTTTGCAAAACGGACGCCACCATGTTGGAACCACAAGACGTCAATAGATTGAGATTACTCTGAGTTGGTTTAAAAAAAAATTATACAGCAACTATTCTTTTCAATCAGGTGTGAGCTTGGTGGAAGGCCTCACCCATTGATTGTATATGAGAACTGGACCGATTATGTGTGATGTCACCCACAGAAAATGGCTCACTACCAGTTTCAACAGAAGGAAGTCAATTCAATCACCATTTTTTCGCAGTATGGACGTCGCCATGTTGAAACCAGACATTATCAGTAAGCAGTGATTGATCCAAGTTGATCTCAGTCAATTATTTCCACAACAACGATTTTCGCTAATCAGGAATGAGCTGTTGGAAGGCCACACAGTGTCTGAGAACTGGACCGAGCATATGTGACATCATCCATCAAAAATGAATTGCTACTGGTTCCAATAAAATGAAGTCACTTTAATCGCCTTTTTTGCTCACAATACAGACGTCGCCATGTTGGAACCGGATGATGTCTGTAAGCAGTGATCCGAAACAACTTTTCTATTGCAACCAATCAGGAGTGAGTTTGCTGAAACCTCACACCCCTAACACTTGAAAATAGATTCAGGATAATCTGTCAATCAAACATTTTGGACATTCAACGCAAGACCGCATACTTTTATTGAAGCATCTGATTGGCCAGTTTATAACTAGGATTACTTGCAATTAAGAAAAAAATAAAGTGAAAAAAATTAAAATTAGCAAGATCATGCTAAAAAAGAGCAAGAAAAGTTACTCTGACAAATACACTGACTGAGTAACAGCTGTTTCTTTCTCAATAGAAATCCGTGGGACTTTGGCTTCTTGCAAGTAGCGGATACCTGCTATTTGGAACGCGACAGGGGAGGTCCCACTCAGTCCATTTCTCATATCCAGTCAATGGGTTTAACTGATGTGTTTTTCTGCAGTCAATCCCCTAGCCAATTTTGTCTGCAAGAGCCTCCTGCAGCTTTCATCTCATCACAGTGAGAATCTTCCACATCTTAACTTCATAAAACATTCATCAAAGTTATCTGACAAGTGAGCACCACCACATATAAGGACTTTCTCTACATATATCTAACATTAGAACATGATCTCATTGTGTTTGCTGGATTTTTGTTGCATTCCTGAGGTTAAAACCGTTACTGCCTTGGTCATGCTTTTGAGAGGTTTAGTTGGGTTCAGTTAGCCTTTAGAATTCTTTAATAGCGTGAATGCTTTGCAGTCTTCACACTATAGTGGTTCTCCTGCTCCTTTCCATTTGTTTTTCAGCACAGTTTTCAGCATCGTTTTCAGCATTGTTTTTCAGCGATTTTAGAAATCTTGTTATCAAAATGATCGGCTCGTTCAGGACATTACTGCTTGTACTTTTGGTATTCATAAACTTTAGTTGCCCCATAGGAAATTGCTCAAATCCTTCAAAAACTTTAAGCTCTTTAAAACCTATGAACTTATGCTTACTTTCAGCTACAGACACCATTCAAACTTTAAAATGTTCGGGAAAGACTGAGAAATGTATGAAGTATTCAGCTTCTAAAAACATCTTATGGTTATTATGCAAATAGAATTCAAGTTTTATGCAAATTTTAGGACAATTTTCAATGTAACTCAAAGGACAGAATGTTCTGTATATAGAGTGGATGATGTCACAGCTAGAGTGAAGCAGTTCAATTCTTTTAGATGAAAAATTTCCTAAAAAACTGCAATTACTCAAACACCATTTATCACAGTCAGGACATTTCAGCAAAACATAGTAAAATCCCTCTGGATTTGAAAAATGTGCCCCTCAGTCCTGTAGTCCAGTCACATTTGCCTCTACTTTGACAAAGTTTGCGCAGTTCACCTATTCCCACCCATATTAAATCTTCTCACCGCTTCGTACACCAAATTATGCTTTTAACTTGCGATTGCGAAAACATACTTGAACTTACAGACATGACGTTTTTACTCATTGTAGCCCAAATGCTTGCGAGTCGTAGAAGGGCTCAACTTTTTTGATAAGTGAAAGAGTTTTGAAGATACGAACATGTGTTTGGTGGTAACGTAAATGGATGCCATGCAATTGGATAACATGGAAATTTTAGTTCAGCAGGTCGTATTTGCACGTTTTTCACATGTTCTACGTAAAACAACAACAGCTTTTTGTGTTAAAAAAAACGACCTTTGTATGGCTAATTTAGGATATGAGACGCAGTTTATGAAAGTGACTTTGTTATGGATTTATTTAACAAAGGACAATTAATCAATAGTTGTTGCTATACAGCAAACTATTAGGGGGCACAGATTCTGGCAGGGTGGGTCAGCAGCGGCCTGACAGAATCCGTGCCCCCTCTGGTTGTTGCACATAGCTAGCTTCTGTCTCAGCTTCACTGGAGGTTGCCATTTTTGTAAACATTATCTGCTGTGCAGCATAGCCTCATTTTAGTTGTCGGAGCTTACTGTTGCGTTCGTCGCTGGTACATTTGTCACAGTTTTTATGATTTGTAACATTGTGACGATTTATATTGAATTCTTTGAGGACTGCATTTACCTGCTTGGAAATCATGCACGTCTTTACCCAGCCCACGAGGTACGACAAAGTAAGCCTTTGTCCAATTAGCTTGAAAGCATAGACATTTTGGGCTTTAATAGAATGTCAAGAACAATTTTTTTATGAAATTATAATTCCAGGTCTATTTTTTTTATAACAACGAACATGTTTGTAAGCCCACAAAACATCTGAATGTTAACATTTCTTGAGTTGCTGGGTTTTTCGAGTGGCCAAGTAAACCGGGAAAAAAAATCTGATGTCTATTTGATAAATGTTTTTTTTTTCCCCAAAAGCCAATACTCCCTAGCAAATATTCACATTTGTCAGACTTAAGTCATATTTTTTTCATTTGCGCACGTGTAAAAAAATGCTAGGAAAAAGGAAGTTGTGGAAAACCCAAGACTTAAGGTAGCATTGGGTTTCCAAAACAACAGCTACTTCCCCCTCATGGACTACAGACAACTGCCACAATGTGCGGAGCAACCCCACTCCCCCTTACCAACACCGACTGCTTACGTTCTCTTCAGCTAGCTTACAACCCCAACCTAGCATAACCAGTGCACACACCATAATTTTGTTTTCAGTTATTTTGAAAGGGTAAATGATGGAAATACTTGTTGACATATTAAGAGAATGTCTGATGTCTCATCTGTACGCTGATGCCTTTAGAAGATGTTTCAATCTTTTCTGGGGTTCTTTATGCACAATAATATAACATTTTACCTGGGGAGCCCAAACTTTCAATCCCCACTGTATATGTCCTTCATCATCATTAAAAAAAGCCACAATTTTATGAAAAAACACCAACAACAACCTGGGTTCTTCACACCTCCTGTCAGGCACTAATTCATCACAGCAGCTCAGTCATGCTTATTTGGTAACCTGTGTCAATTGACAGGGTTGGTCGTGCTTCAGGTTTTTTTTTTTTTTTGCTCTCCGCATTGCCCTTGAGAGCCTTTTGCTTTGCTGCCAGAGAAACCCACTTGTCTAACAGCTGTGACCACCTGTGCAGCCATCTTTGCTGCAGTGCAAGTCTACGTTTGGCATGTGTTTGCATGTGTGTCATCCTGCCGGAGCAAAGCCACACTCCCAACACGTTTTCAGCAATGCAGATGTAAAAACATCAAACAACACTTTCTTGGCATTTCTTTTTTTTTAATGCATCTTATTTTGAGGACTTCTAGCTTTTGTGTCTCGGCCAACTTTCCAGAAATGCTCGTGAGATGAAGACTGAGCTTTGCGGGGCATGTTTTACAATCCGTTTGCAGTCATGCTGAAAATTTGCATGATGAGTGCATCTGGATACGCGTGTCTCTTGATGACAGCAGGCTGATTAAGCTGTTGAATAGTAATGAGCTAAGCCTGTCTGTCTGGCAGCTGCTTGGACAACCTCTTTTTCACAAGCAGTCCTCCCACACAAAGCAATAAACAAAACCCTTAAAACACACACCAGAAAAAAACAAGAGAGCCCACAAGAGCCATCAAATGATTATGTTTCTGTTCATGCTTAATCGTTCAGAAAGTTGTGTCACTGCAGAGGATAACCGGGGATGCATTAAGGAGGCGGCTCATGGGAGAGCACACACTTAAGCTTCTGCGTCTTTGTTGTGTTTTCCTGTTGACGGTGACCGCAACTAACGGTTAAAGCTACGTACACGCCAGGTATTTGATGCTAAGAATGCGTGTTCTTGGACGCAAGTTTAGCTCATAGTGTTGGACAGTGGACAAGCAGGGAAGAGCTTCTTCTTCTTTTTCTAATGTTTACTAACGCATCTACATTAGAAGAGGGTTGGTGTGAAATGTTGATACAAATCTTGCAAATCTTACTCTGATATATGAAAGACTTTGTGTCATATAATGCTGGCCGGACACAAACCGCAGTTATTAATTTCTCCTTTATGATTATTTTTTAAACGGTTGGCACTTACGTGAATTAAAAGGGACGCCATCTGTACATCACTACTAGATCAGAGCGCCTGATTGGGATGCCTGATTTGACCTGGTTTAACTGGCAACAAGCGTTCAACAGCTGCAGGTTTTATACAAAGAGCCCCAAAATGGACGTCGAAACTTCTGCAGCTACGTGTAAACGTGAGATTTTTGAACACCGAAGCCCAAAACGTGCATTTACCTCTGTCTACACAGACTTTTTATTGTAAGTGGCAACTTGAACGCTCTTTGCTGAGGGCGGCGTGAATGTAGCTGTAGTGATGCAACAGTTCACTTTCCCCACAATTCAGTTCAAACCTCAATTTTTGGGTCACGGTTTCGTATTGGTTCAGTGTACAATTTGTGTATTACTAAACAACAAAAAACTAAAAACTCAAAAAGATCCTTTTTTAAAATTTATTAATAAGGGAGTAACAATGAAACAGAAGCTTCCAGTTGGCTCATACAAAGCTAAAAAAAAAAACATAAAAAAAACAACAATAAATGCTGAATCCTTCAGTAATTTAGCACAACCATTGTTTGACACATCAAACATTCAATGCTTTTCATTGACAGATCCCCCTGGGCTTGCTTGCTTTCAAGAGTACAGCTACGTTCACACCGCCCTCGGCAATGTGCATTCAAGCGGCCTCTTCCAATGAGAAGTGCATGTAAACACAAGTAAAAACGCTTTTCAGACTTTTGTGTTCAAAACTTGCGCGTTCACATAGCTAGTTTTTAACACCGCTGTACAAAATGCGTGACCATTCCACACACATTGCCAGTTAAACCAAGTCAAACTTTGACCAATCGGGAACTCGGATTTGGTAGTGATATATTGAGTGCCAACCACTTGAAAATTGGTCATGGAGAAGAAATTGTTTAGTGTGAACACCATGGGCTAAATGTGCATTCACGGATGTGCGTTTTTAATGTTCTTGAACGCGCGTCAAATGCGCGGTGTGAATGTAGCATCACTCGGTCCGGTTCTCTTATACAGTCGATTTCTTAGTCGTCAACATCGTGATATGTGTTGAGGATGCAGTGATAGACTTCTCCCACGTTTTAATTTGAAGGTGTAACATACACATATTTGGAACAAAAAATGTTTGGTTTTTAATTTCAAATTATGACATCCCTAGCATATATAAAAAACAAAACTTCAAAGCATGTCATGTCCTCTTTATGGGGCAACATCACAGAAGTGGGCACTTTTCCTGCTCTTTATTTGTAAGCAAGGTCATGTGCACCCCTCAGAGAGAAATTCATATTCCCGCCTGACTTCCAAATATCTCCAGGGCAACAAGACCAATGTGTGCACATGGAGACTAATACGTCTGGGGGAGAAATCAGCAAGTTGTACGCTTTGATTTTCTTAATCCTGTGTACAAATGGGATAAATAGTAGCATATCTTATTCAGATATGTAACCCTTATTTTTTGCTCTGGTCTGATTTGACCCATTTTCACACTTGGAAATTGGTTCATTTTGACCCAAACACAACATATGGGTTAGATTGAGCTATGGTACACCCTTATATTGTGTTTGGGTTTTTTGGGGGGTCAAAAAGAGTAAAAATGGGTCGATTTTGACCCGAATATAGTATAAGGGTTAAATATCTGATACAGATAAAGTAAAAATGTTTCTTTAGCCCTTATATTGAGTCCAGATCCAAAATGAACCCGTTTTTAAGTGCGAAAGGGGCCCACTAATGTCAAACACATAAAAAGGTATGGTTGATCGGGGTCGCCTTACCTTGTTGATGTTCCCTTTCTGACATCACACATCATGCACTTAAAAGCCTCCGCCGTGTTCTTGTATGTGCACACGCTGCAGTCCCAAAACCCCTCGTCGGAGGAAGGCTTCAGTTGACGCTTCGGCCTATTTTAAAAGACAATAAATAGAAAGGAAAGGTAAAGAAAAGAAAGAAAGAAAGAGAAGAACAGAAAAGGAGAACCGGGAAGCGAAAACATGTGAAAAGGAGGAGCGACGTCACTTCGGCTTTTATCCTGGAAGGATTTCGATGTTTGAAATGGATATAAATCTATACATATTGCGGGGTTTTAAGAGGAGCTGTATCTGACACTGTAATTGTCGATGAGGTTTTAAGGCGCTCAAACACATGCAGTGAGGGAGAGGGAGAGAGACCTTAATGAAAAAAAGAAAAACGCATTCCCCCACCTTCTCCCCCTCCCCGAACAACCGCTAATGTCCGCTCCCCTCCCCAGGCAAGAATATTTCGGACGCAGAGAGGCGGTAGTTACCTTGTGGGGCTCCTCTTGTCGCCCATGCCAGAGCAGGGTTTATCGGGAGAAGCTGAGACAAGCAGGAGTCCGGTTTTTGTCTATTATTTCAGGAAAGAAGCGATGCGCCGCGCCGCTCGGCTTCCAGCTGTCGTGGAAACTCCGCTTGGGAAATAGACACGTGACTCGGTTCGGCCAATCACCGTCCGGGTTATTTCCCGAGGACATTCCTCTTCATGAATCAATGCGGCGTTCACGTACGCACGGTAAAAATCCAACCTTTGTGATTTTGTGCTTGACAGCTGTTCAAATTACTTATTTCTCTGACAGTGACAACTTAAAACGCGCCAATTCCCACCCATGGATTTGTAGTGTGTGCAAATAAAAAATAATTCAACAAATTCAGGAAATGTATTGATAAATATGAGAGGAGAATGAATATTCTGTTTGTTCGCCATACCATGTCAAATTGGCATTTCTCTACTCACTTATGGGTTTTAAAGACCCTCTGATGAAAATTCTATTTTTTGTATTTCTAACATATTTTTGTGGCATTTTTCTGCTGATGGAGGACACATGTAAAGAAAATTAAGCTCAAATTTTCATTTATGAGTATTTCTATATTCAAATTGTTGCAAATTAAGAGCAGAGGAAAAATGTAGAGCATATTTGTGACATAGAAAATACAGTGGGCGGGGCCTCAAGTTGCCTGCTCCTCTCCATTCTAAGCATCCACTTGTAGATGACTAGATCCAAGTGCGTCCTCATTTTCCTCATCCGACCTGGCATCTGGTGCCAAACTGTTCAACTAGATAGCTAGCTGTAAGCTAGCAGAAGAGAGGGTAAATAGATGGATGACGTGAAGTAGGGGTGGGCTTACTCAGCAAAGACGGGGTCGCACCCACAACTTGTAGGCAAATTTCTAATGACTTCCAGCTGCTCCGTAGAAACTATGTTCTAGAAAACGGCACAGGCTTTTATAATTTTAGCTAAAAACTGCATAATTGTAATTAAAATACCACTAGGAACTATTTTTACAATAGATCAAAAAATGACCAGAGAGGGACTTTAAAAATGTAGCAACATAAATAAATGAGGAATAAAGACATAAATAAAAGATTGTGCTTAGCCTTCTTCTATTTAACAACTTTCTGGTGATCTAACTGGTTATCTATGGGATGATAATAATAACCACTGTTTAGAACACAAATAATTTATGAAAATAAGAAGGGTTATTGCTTTACTTTGACATCTTTTTAAACAGTCATTAAAAAACATCCACATTTTTAAAAAATGTTGTAATAGCAAACAAGTAACAAGTAATAGCAAAGCACATGTCATGAAAAATCTTAATCTTATAGTTTCATGCAAGTCTTAGGCTTTTAAACTTTAAATTTAAAAGGATTTACATTTATTTCCTACTATATTTTTGCTTTTCCAAGAAGTCATGAAGCATGGTCATTCAGACATTTCAGCTAGATTGAGAAAAAAGGGAAAAAAAGGGTATGAAAATGGCGATTATTTTAGTCAAAGAAGCAAAGCAGGTTGACTCTTACTTTACAATAAATAGATAAAGTACAATTATATCCATAAAACATTGCATCAAGTAACCTTTCTCTACTTAACACGTTCAAATTATAACATCTACAATATGTTGATTGTAAAAAAAACAACAAAAAAAAAACAGAAGAAACATTTGACATTGTATACAGAAAAAAAACACGAGTTTTCTAGTCACAGAGCTCCTCCTCATCACTAAAGTATTCACTCTTTTTGATCTTTGGTTTCTTGGAGTCGGACGAAGTTGATGCATGAACATTGTCCTCTTCTGCTCGCCTCTTCTGCCTTTTCTCTTCTTCCTCAATATAGGCTTGCTGGAGAAAGAAAAAAAGGATTTTTTAAAAACTTAGTAGCAAAAAGATGTTTTTTTTTAAGATCCTTTCTCTCCGATTTGACCAACAGAGATATGTGTGACTTGTATGGATCAGCATCAGCTTCAAATGAATGAAAAACGAGATATTAAATTTGATTTAAAAAATAATAACATTTGAAAACTGTTTTAAAGTAGAAATTACACATTGTAAACTTAAAGGCAATATTGAGAATTGAAGGAAAAAAAACATTTGAAATTAGAAAAAAATAATTAACAATGAAGATGTACTAAACTTTGGGAGAGCATTAGCACTACTGGATGCCACATTAGGGAAGGAATGCCACGGGCTGAAATAACCTCGATCACTCAATGTCAATGATATCCTGGTAGCCAATGAGCTCAATGCCCTGCCCCCATGTAAAATTAAGATCAGAAGTGAAAATTCTGAATAAAAACTGGAAGGAATGAAAGCAAAAAAGTGCGAGAAATGAATAAATAAATAAAAGTTGAAAATACAAAACACCAACTGTTACTAATAAACTTCATTTCATTTGGTCAGATATTTAGGTTTAGAGTTTTTTTATATTCCGTTTTCAAAGTTACTATAAATTATTCAATTTTTTAACATTTAAGTTTAAAATATGTTTCTATAATATACATTATTTTTGTTTTAAATTTCACTCCTTTCAAGTTTAAACTATATATTTTTTCAAATTCATGTTTTTATTTTTTACATTTTCCTTCAAGTTTAGAACGTGTGCTTTTGAGTTTAAAACCATTTTTAAAATGTATCTTTTTTTTTTATTTTTTATTTACAATCAGGTTTTTCATTCACTTTAAGCTGATCCTGACCCCATAGGCTTGTTTTAAACATAACCAAAACCTGCAATTAGGACAATTATGTGAACATAGAAAAAGAAGAATTGGTTATTTTTACCGGGCCACAATCATACACTCATGTTCACTTGCATTAGAGTAACCAATGGCGACCTGTCCAGAGTGTACCTCGCCTTAGCTGATTAGTATCCTGGTTAGGCTCCGGCAGCCCCGTGACCCCGAAAGGGACAAAATGGGTTTAGAAAATGGATGGATGGCAATTTTACAGCAAAAAGAAAAACTAAAAAAGAAAAAAAAAACACTCTCCAATTGACCCTTAATATAATTAAGGAAGGAATGTTAACTTTCAACTTGTGTCCAAAGAACATCAACAATTTCTCCCCAACATACTGACATTAAAAACCAAAATGTGGCTGAAAGTGGTTTGCAATGATGTCAGGTAAGGTGCAGCCTATAATAAAAGCATGCAATATAGGGTTAATATGAGGGGAAGCCTTCCGTCCTCAGGCATTTACTTTTTCACAAAAGCTAATTGATCTTCTTGTGGATGAAAATCCACAGACCTGGCAGCGATATTACCTCAATACAGTAAATTTGTTTCCCTTCTTTTATTTTAATGGATGACAAAAACAGAAAATTTCACTTAACTGCTTCTAGCAGGTTCAAAACTAAAAGATTAAAAGCGTAAGACAGAAAACAAAGTATAACAATTGATTTTTCTGGTTCGAACAAACACTGAGACAAACTGCACACATAATGTGTTGTTAGTTTTTTTTTCTAAAATAACCATTAACTGCAACAATTAAAACTAATCTCTTTTGGAAAAATGTTTAATTTGTCATATTATTGCGAATAAATCTCAGTCCACTCTTTCCAAGTTTATTTATTTTTGCAAAAAATTTTATTAAAATCATTTTAACCCATAAAAACTCATGTAACATTAGTGTAATATCAAAAATGCATTTTGTGGTCCACTTGGTCACATAATTTTATTTTTAAGGAAAAATAGACGTGGGTTTCTTGTTGTTAATGGCATAAAACCAGCTCTCAGTCAAGTTGAGGCCTGGACTTCAAGTGTGCCCACCTCCACAAATCAACAAAATAGACAGGCTCATTTTGAACCTAAACTACTTCTGTAAAGAGACAAGTCTATGGGTGACTTCTCAGGTATTTTCATGACAAGATCCTTATAACTGTGAGTCTAGCCCTGCACATCGACCTTTAGTGATTAAACATACTAAAATCTATACAAATTTTGCGTTTATTGTCCTTCATACTGGTAAAGTATTCAGAAAGAAAAGGCTTTAAGAATAGATCCCAGAGGAACACAAAAAAAAACTAAGGATTTTTAAGGAAAAGTTTTTGAATAAACAAAATTCATTCATTCATTTTCCAATCCGCTTTATCCCTTTCGGGGTCACGGGGTTGCCAGAGCCTAACCCGGCTACTCATGGGCGAAGGCAGGGTACACCCCTGGACTGGTCGCCAGTCTGTCGCAGGGGCCACAATCACACACCCACACACACTCACATTCACACCTACGGACAATTTAGAGTAACCAATTAACCTATGAAGCATGTTTTTGGACGGTGGGAGGAAGCCGGAGTACCCGGAGAAAACCCACGCATGCACGGGGAGAACATGCAAACTCCACACAGAAAGGTCCCCCAGCCAGGACTTGAACCGGGAACCTTCTTGCTGTGAGGCAGGAGCGCTAACCACTGCGCCACCGTGCAGCCCTTATAAACAAAATCAATAAGAGAATATTATTATTACTTGATTACTGATTTAAGGTAGTCTTTTAATAGTAGTTCAATTCTTTTTTTTAATAGATAGTTTAATTCTAAGGTTTTATGTCAAGCTGATAGTTTCAAAAGTTGGTGGTTATTACTCTGTAATGTGTTAATACCCACCTAAGAAAATCCAGACCGGTAAATTGCCAAATCCTTTGCTTTCAAAAGAATTTACCATCAATACAAACCATAGAGAACTTGATTTAAATCTCCCAAAAGGTAAGAACTAAATCTGCCCACTTTGGAGTCAAAAGTATCACCTGGCTGCTCCTCACCTCGTTCGTACCCATTATTTTTTCCTGTCAATACATAAAACCTTAGAATTGAAATATCTTCAATTAAATCAAAGCCTTAAATCAAATAAATAACAATATTCTATAATGGAGACTTAAACAAACTACACGTGGCTGATTTGAACTTAATTAATTCAAATAATTTTCCTTAAAAATCATTATTCTTGGAGTACCTCAGGGATCTATACCTAAATCCTTATGATTTTTAATGCTTTCCCAGGATGAAGGACACAAAATTTGTCAATCACAAAGTAAAAACGAGTGATTCCTGTGTGTTCACACATACCTGAAAAGCTATCGCTTGACTTAAACTGTCCAAGGCTGGATCTTCTCCTTCCTCTTCACTTTCTTCATCTTCCTCACTAAACCAAAAATACCCATGTACTGTAAGACACACCATTCTTAAAACAAAATTATTCTCTGCGTTAGCTAAAATACTTACAAGTGTTCAGGTTTTTGTGCTTTTTTCTTCTTTTTCTTTTCCTTTTTCTTCGGGGGCTCCCTTTCTCCAAGCATGTTTTTTGGACACGCGTAGCTCAGGTGTCCCACATCCTGGCACATTAAATTTAAAAAAAAAGGTACAAATAGGAATTAAATTAAAAAAGAGAGAAATGGAAACTACAGAAATAATTTAAAGACCCACTCGGATCTTATTGTGATTTATTTTCAATCATTTCAATGGTCTGTTAATTATGATGCAGTTTTTAGACAAAATACAAAAACCTGTATTGTTTTTCAGGACGTAGTTCCTGTAGGGCAGCAGTAGTTTATTAGAAATTCACCTATAAAGTGTAGACGGGACCACTGGCGTGGAGCAAGCCCATCCCAACTTCCCATCATCCATCAATTTGTCACAAATACTATCTTTTTCAAAAGGAATTTTTTTTGTCTGCTCCTAATTCACAACGGTTTGAAAAGTAAATACTCAGAAATGCAATTTAAGCTCCACTTTCTTTGAATCATAAAACATTTTGATCAGAGTGGGTCTTTAAGCGCAATTTGACAGATTTTAAGGATGCACTGACCCCACATTCATAACATTTGGACTTGTCAGTGTAGTTTCGACGTCTGATGAACTCAGTTGCCCGCCCATTGTCGATGGCAATGCTAGCTTTAATCGTTCTTCCAAACAACTAGAAATAAAAAGAGACATTTTCATCATACACTTTGTATACGTTTGAGGGAGTGAAACGGCACATATTAGTGGTTTTTGAAAACCCTTTTTGAAACCCTTAATTTAGCATCTTACTTGTTTGTTGTTGATTGCCCTTGCACAATTATGTGCAGATTCCCTATCGAGGAAAAGCACAAAGGCAACTCCTTTGCTTTGCCGAGTGTCTTTATCTTTCACAATGGTAACCCTGAGGAGAAAAGGACAAAAACATTAAATCTTGTTAATAATAATAATAAAAAAATATATTAATCACACTTTTGGATTGTGATTAATCACATATAATCATATTTTTCTAAATTTTTTGTGTTGTCTCAGATATTCCACAAATGTGATTTGCACAAAACACATCAACAGTAAGATAAGCAGAACTCTAAAGAACTGTAAAGACTTTTACTTCTGCAGTATTACTCCAAGAAAACAAATATGCTGATATACAGCGATAGGAAAAAACTATCGCACTTTAATGATCCGGGTGAATACTCTAATCTGATTGGCTGCTGGATGTTCATGCACACTTAAAAAATGATTGATTGATCTTCTGGACAAAAACAAGCAGTAAGAGGTGAACTTTCTCTCTTAACTAATGCTTTATTGAAACCATTGTGACGGTCAGCACATATATCGCTTTCCTTTGCAGCTGAGGTCAAGGTCAGCGACGCTCTCTCGTGTTACTGTGACAACAGGCCGCACCACCAATCAAATAGTCAGCTTTTTGTGAGCAACCGATCTAAACCGTAAAAATAACAGGCATAATGGACTAAAACTCTATTGAATATTTATTTCTTATATCAGTGACCATGGTATAGGTGGGATAGTGCCCGACGAAGAGCCTATTTTCAAAAATTAACGCACGCTGTAGAACCTTGAACCGCCTGATGCAAAGCGAAAGATAGTTGCTTCTGGCGTGTAATTAATCTGCGTTAATGAATATTCACGTATTAATTTATTCTTATTAATCGTGTACGTTAATGTTGACAGCCCCAGAGAACTTTTATATTGTATTCTCTAATTTACTTAACAAAAAACATGTTAACAAAAAAGAAAAATACTTACTTTACAACCTTTCCATACTTTGTGAACAGCTAAAATAACAGGAAAGAGTTTCAGTATAACAGCAACTTGGAGAATCGTTGGTAAAATTTGACTTTTTGTATTTAGTTTAACAAAAAATAGGGAAAAAAACTACATTCGCGGAGGCATACTTAATAATGCTAAAACTGTGAAGATGATTGTACCTTGTGCAGATCGTTGTTGGTCAGAGAGAATGGCAGGTTTGACACATACACTGTGCTTTTGCTTGGTGCTAATCCGCCGCTCATACTTGGCACAAATAGCACTCTAGAGGGGGGAAAGTACAGTAAATACACCAAAACAGACATACACACAAACCACAGTGTCAGTTTGAACAAATGCTACTATTACTGTTAAAAATGTAGGTTCAAACATAAAAATACACTTAATAGATCACTTACCAACCAAGCAAATTTGATTTACGCCTTCAAATATAATGAGTTTATGTTTTTGGGCGAAGTTTAAAATCCAAACAACAGCAACAAACGACTTCTCTGTGCGTCGCAGATTGATGACGGAACGACGCGGTGTTTCGTATATAGCTTTACTCCCGTAGCTAACAGGCTAAGCTAGGCTAACAAAACCAGTGTGGACGGTAAGAAAACATCAGTTCTTTGCTCGTCTTCTTAAAAATGCACATTTGGCTGCGAGATGTTGTCGGTAAACATTCGTATTTATCAGTAATATTTAGCAGAAAAAAACAGAAATTCTTTACGTAAAGGAAAGCCTGCAGGTAGTTGCTGCATTGACGTTCCTTAGCTTGCTAGCGAATGCAGACCTGCATTCTGAATGGATCTCGATGAACATTTTCTTACACCGGGAAAGCTGTGCTTTATTGCTGCTACAGCATCAAGATAACTGATTTTATGCATATATACGCTCTAATTGGTGGTGCAGAAGAACTTCAGCTGTGTTAGCTGCACGAGAACACTATGAAGCAGAACATAGCAGCTATAGCGTCGTTCTATAGTTTGATTTAACTTCTTGAAATTAGACGTTTTTCATCTCACATTAACACTATTTTTTATTATTATTAATGGAACATGTTTACAATAATAATGTTTAAAATCTCTTTGCAGATTGTTTTCCAGGGCTCTTACAGATTTTCTCCAAAAGTAAGTAAATATAAACGTATAAACATGCTTTCCTAAACTTGATAATTGATAAACAAACAAAAAAACTTTAGGCTTTTATTTAACATGCAGTCATGCATTTACATTTTTGTCTAGTATACTTTTTTTCTTTTACCCAAACATCACAGAAGTAATGGCAGAAACTCCTAAACTTAGTCCCTTGAAGAAATACCAAAGATTAGGTCATGATCCATAAAAAATATATATGTTTGTACAAAAAAAATTTTTTTTGGTCGAATTTGTTTTCTTTCCTTTAACCATCCAAATGCCACATTTTACACTACTTCCATTAATTTTCTTAACCCGCTATGTCCCCTTTGGGGTCACGGGGTTGCCGGAGCCTGACCTGGCTAGTGTTGGGTGTATTCAAACTGCTCAAAATAGATTGTTGCCAAAAACACATATTGTGTTTGTTACAAAATTGAACCGTCATCTCAGGAGTGTGGCTATGTTTAAAATAAAACAGGTGGAAAGAACTGAATTAAAAAATAAAGAGAATTTCTTTAAAGGTGTAAACCTATGGAATAGATTTATTTAAAGGATCAATTTCAAACTTAAAAAACCCGATAACAATGTAGTTATTGATAAATATTGACATTATATAAACCTCATATGCAAGTTCGGCTTGTTTTTTTTTTCTGAGTATTTTTTGTTCATAATATTGAAAGTTTTTTTTTTCAAGTTTGAGTGAAAACTGTGTTTTCATTTTACATGTAAACATTTGCTGTTGAAAAATGCATTTTTCCTTAAAAAGCTTCACTCAGGTAGACAGAAATGTACTGGGGCTGGGGCAACAAGCCACTACTTCAACCTGCACCTGTTTAGTGAAGAGTCTTGTTTGTAATAATAAACACATGTGCAACGATGCTGTACTGTTTCACCAAAATAAATGGATCTATCTAAATAAAAGGGTTAAGAACCAATGCTACAGACACATACAGTGCATCCGGAAAGTATTCACAGCGCCTCACTTCTTCCACAGTTTATCTCACAGCCTTATTTCAAAATGGATGAAATCAGTTTTCTTCCTGAAAATTTCTTTGAAAAATACCACATAAGGACAGTGTTGAAAAAGTTCTTTTGAAATTGTTGCAAATTTATTAAAAAAAAACAAAAAACTGTAAAATGACATGTACATAAGTATTAACAGCATTTGCTCAATACTAAGTTGCTGAACCTTTGGCAGCAATATGACGCCACAAGCTTGGTACACCTTTCTTTGGACAGTTTGGTTCATTCCTCTTTGCAGTAGCGTTCAAGCTCCATCAGGTTGGATGGAAGCGTCAGTGCACGGCCATTTTCAGATCTCTCCATAGATGTTCAGTTGGATTCATGTCTGGGCTCTGGCTGGGCCAGTCAAGGACATTGACAGGGTTGTTCTGAAGCCCTCCTTCCATATCTTGGCGGTGTGCTTTAGATCATTGTCCTGTTGAAAGATGAACCGTCGCCCCAGTTTGAGGTCAAGAGCGCTCTGGAGCCGATTTTCATCCAGGATGTCTCCGTACATTGTTGCAGTCAGCTTTCCCTCCATCCTGACGAGTCTTCCAGTTCCTGCTGCCCAAAAACATCCCTACATCATGATGCGGCCACCACCATGCTTCACTGTAGGGACCGTATTGGCCTGGTGATAAGCGATGCCTGGTTTTCTCCAAACATAACACCTGTCATTCACTCCAAAAAGTTTTATTTTGGTCCGGTCAGACCAAAGAATATTGTTTCTCATGGTCTGAGAGTCATTCAGGTGCCTTTTGGCAAACTCCAGACGAGCTTCCATTTGCTTTTTAGTAAGAAAGGGCTTCTGTCTGGCCACTCTACCATACAGGCCTTATTTGTGGAGTGCTGCAGAGATGGTTGTCCTGAACGCTGGAGCTCTGACAGAGTGACCATTGGGTTATTTGTCACCTCCCTGACCAGGGCCCTTCTCCCCAATCACTCAGCTTAGATGGCTGGCCAGATCTGGGGATCTAGATCTAAATCATGTCCAATCCACTGGATTTAACACAGGTTGGCTTCAATGAAGCAGATGAAACATTTTAACACTCATCAGTGGAAACAGAAGAAACCTCAGCTCACTTTGGAGCGTCACAGCAACAGCTGTGAATACTTCTGTACATGTCATTTTTCAAATTTTTTATTTTTAATAAATTTGCAACAATTTCAAAAAACCTTTTCAACATTGTCATTATGATGTGTTTTTCAAAACTGATTTAATCCATTTTGAAATAAGGCTGTGAAATAATAAAATGTGGAAGAAGTGGCGCGCTGTGAATACTTTCTGGATACACTGTACATATGTCGTGGATATGCATCAGTTTTAAAACTTAACCCATAAGAACCCATAGTGTAACAGAAAAAAAACTTCAGAAATGTGTTCTGTAGTCCACTCTGTCTGTGTTATATCCCACTTAATTTTCCTTTTGGGAAAATGGGTTATTATGAGTTGAAAATATGTCTGTTCATTTAATTTTTCTAAAGCTGGTATTGAACTAGATTAGAACTTGTTTTACTTTTAAAACAAATTGTCCAGCATGAAATGTACTTACATTTTGTGCAAACTGTTCCTATTTTGTATTTTTTATGGATTATGGATTATTTCTCCTCTGCAGTGACATATAGGAGGGAAAGAAGTATACGAGAAGTGTACGATGAACGCTTTTTACCAGAAAGACCAGTAAGTAAACTGTTTACTAGTAAAAATTGAATGTTTTAATACATTTTCATAAACTAATGATTGTTTTAACCTCTTAGGACCTGAGTTAATATTTGAGCCAACCATCCAAACATGTAGAATCAACTGCTGTGGAAATATAATCCAAAATGTGATGTCCATGTATGTGGACACCAGGTCTTAAGAGATTCAAGTCAAATCCTTCCATTGTGCTCTCCTTCACAGGGTCCATATCCCAGGGTAGCAGGTGGGATCGAGAGAAGGGGTCCTTTTGGCAGGCCAGAGGACGACTATTCGACTAGTCGTGGCGGGTACGATTATGAAGGAGGGCCCCGTTTTTATCCAAATGGAGGGGGCCCCAGGGGTTATCATGAAGATCAGAGAGGCTACCAAGGAGATGGCCCACATTTCCCAGCAGAACGCAGAGGCGTTCCTCCATCGAGGAGGGTAAAAACAGCAAAGTCTCTGGCTTTTCTTTTACTTTATTTGAATTTAGTTAATTTGCTATTTACTTGGACTTTTGTCTCCCTTAGTTTGCTTGTAATTTTCATCAAAATGTTCTTTTTTTAATGTAGGAGGAGTATCCTTACAGAGGGACAAGGGAGGACCCCCACACAGGACGGCCAATGGAGTTTAGGTAAGCTTCTAACAAAAGTGAAAGTTCATTTGGTTTATGTTTTAAGACTTCAGTCATCTTTTGATCTGTTGTAAGTGGATTTTTATCCAGCTCCACGTTTTACTCCTGAAGGTTTTTTGAGCGCTTGTGTGGTCTGACTTTTAGCTCCAGTGTTTACATTCTTTCGGCTACTGTAACTCTTCAACTGTTTTTGCATTTAACGTAATTCCAGCTGAGAAAAGCAGCTCTGCTCTGATAAGCATCACTTTATGTTAGTAACATGTTGCTTATCGGTTCAAAGCTGATATAAAAAACCATGTTTCTTCAGAATCAGCTGATTCATGTTGATCAAATGATCAGAGTTAGGATATGTCAAAGAGCGAGTGTTATCTCCATTGTTAAAGGCTTAAAAATGCAGTAAAAGTTCATTGGCATTAAATTTAACATATTTTAGGTCAGGATTTTGCTTTTGTATAAACCAGGGGTGGTAAGTAGTGCTTCACACAAGACAGGAGGTCGACCCTCTGACCTTTAGTGAATGCGAAAGAATAATATTATATTATTAATATTATATTATAGGGAATATTAATGCATTTAGAAACCAGTTGTGCTTGTATATGTTTTGTCTTTAAAGTTTGTTTCAATTATAATTTTGTTTGTTCTGGTTAATAAGGAGGATTATTTGTGTATTTTACAGTGCTAAAATCATTTGTTGTCCATTAGTTTTGTGTGCTTTAACTACAAATGTACTTTTTTTATTTTTATGTTTTTGTGTCTGCAGTGCTCGTGCACCACCACCGCATAGTGTTCGAAACCAGGGCATCTATCCAGCCCCCCGGTCGCTCCCTGAAAGTGGGGAAGACACGTTAGTGCAGGCCATCCGCAACCTAGACAGAGGGTAGGAAGAAGATCTGCTCGAATATAAGCATTTATATTCACTGCTCAAAAGAATAAAGGGAACACGACAAAAACACACTCCATAGGGCTGGGCTATAAAACGATAGCTATCGATATCGTGATAGTACTTTTTCTTGATAGTAAAAGGATATATATTCATAGAACATTCCTAAAAACGTTATTTTCTAAATAATAACAATTGAATCCACTGTTTTAGGAGCGTCTGTGTAGCATAACAGAGTCTGTGTTACACTGAAAACTGTGACCCGTCAGATGTTGTGCTCAATCCTCCGCCTCCTTAAAGCTGCAGCTTTAATGTCAATAATGATATAAAATGACAATAACCCAAAACGTTATAGTTGTCAGGCGTTTTTTTGTTATGATTTAATATAAAATGTGGTCACCTGGAGGCAGAATTAGGAAATCTCTTTTCCCAGCACTTTTGAATTTGAGTTTACAGTTAGATGACAGTAAAGACGTGTTCATATTATTTATGAATTACTTTTATGCAATTTCATTTTCCTGAAAAAAATGAGAAAATGTAGAAGTAAAAATTGCAGAAGTAAAATGCCTAAGGTATTTCTGTGTAAAATAGTTTTAGAATTTGGCTGAAAAAAAATGTCTGGTCGGTAGATTTTTTTTTTTTTTTTATCAACCGGCCAACTTGGCCAGTGTTTCAATAATTAAATTTCGGCCCCCTGTTTGGAGGTATTTTACTTATTTAAAATCAATGCGAATTGTGCAGATGGCATGTTCTTTCGAAAACTGGAAATATCACCAACCTTTTTATCACCTGAAGCAGTGCCACCAAGCATGCTCAATCTTATACTAAAATAAATGATATATCTACAGCAAAAACCTTCACAGCAGTCTAAATTACGAGAAGAAATTCAGAGAATTTGCTGAGAATGTTTGTCAAATTCATGTTAGTTCTGTAAAACTTGAAAACATTAGAATTTATTTGTAGAATTTATGCTTCTTCTCCAAATGGGACTGATCAACCAGTTTAGTGTTCTGTTTTATTTATGTTCTCTTTTGAAACTTGAAAGATTTTGCTTTAATTTCCAGTTTAGTTTGTAATATTTATGCCTCTTTTTTTAAGTTATCTGGGGCAGGAAAAAACTGCATCATGTTCCTTCAGTGCATCTGTTATGTTTAAAGTATGATAGGAAATAAATATTTGAATCTAAACAACTTGCTGATGAATACACATTTCTCTAATGAGCCACAGAGCGTTAATTTTAAACTAATATAGTTATTTAATTCATATCGTGATACATATCGTTATTGCCTGATATAAAAAAAACAATATTGTGATATTAAAAAAATCACTATCGCCCAGCCCTATCTATACGTGAACATACGAAATATTCTTTTTTAATGCTTTATTCGTCACATAGTTGCATGTGCTGACAATGCAACCACATAAAAATGGTTAATGAAAATTGAATGTATGAGCCTATGGAGGTTTGGATGTGGAATCATAACCTAAATCAAAGTAGAAAAACACACTACAGGCTGATCCAACTTGGATGTAAAGTCAAAATGAGGCTCAGTAGTGGGTGTGGCCTCCACGTGCTTGTATGACCTCCCTGCAACACCTGCGTATGCTTCTGATGAGGCAGTGGACGGTCTCCTGGAGGATCTCCTCCCACACCTGGACCAAAGTATCCACCAACTCCTGGACAGTCTGTGTTACAACCTGGAGTTGGTGGATGAACATGATATCCTAGATATCCTACAGGGTGCCAGTGGTGAAATGGCCAATCTTGGTGTTCTCTAGCAAAGGCCAAACGTCTTGCACGCTGTTGATCTGTAAGCACAAGTCCCACCTGTGGACATGGGGCCCTCATACCACCTTCATGGAGTCTGTTTCCAACAGTTTGATCAGACACATTTGTGGCTGCTGGAGGTCATGTTGTAGGGCTCCGGGAGGGTTTCTCCTTGCACAAAGGAGGAGGTAGTGGTTCTGATGCAGGGTTGTTGCCCTCCCATGGCCTCCTCCACATCTCCTGATGTGTCCTGGTAGCGCCTCTATGCTCTGGACACATCGCTGTGACAACACTGTCGGCATTCAAAAGTCACCAAAACATAAGAAGGGAAGTTGTCACCACTTGCAGAACCACTCCTTTATTGGAGGTGTCTTGCTGATCGCCTATTATTTCCACCTGTTGTCTATTCCACTTGCATAAAAACATGTGACGTTGATTGTCAGTCAGTGTTGTTTCCTGATTGGACAGTTTGATGACACAGAAGTGTGACTTACGTGGTGTAACATTGAGTTGTTTAAGTGCTCCCTTTTAATTTTTTTCAGCAGTGTATTTTGTTTTAGTCATGTTATATAATCTGTGTTGTCTTTTGAAAGACTACATCCAAATTAGCTTGTTCCTTTTGATAATAAAAAAGAAAAAAAATGTTTGGATTTATTGGAATGTCAGTTTGGTAAGATTCCTCTCTTTAAACTTCCTGCTGCTGTTTCCAGGGAGGACAGGGACCCCTACAGGAGAAAGGCTGCACTGTTCCCTCCCATCAGGGAGCGTTCCCCCACTCGCCGGGAAGTGGCCCGTTCCCCCCACAGCCGCTCTGGCTCCAGCGTAAGCAGTAGAGGATACTCGCCGGACAGAGCCAAGAGTCTGCCTTTTCCCTCACAGCATAGCAAGAGTACGTACAAAGTTTGCCTCTAACTGAGAAAAGATGTCCAAACAAAGTCATGAGTGACATGTTTTTAAACTTTTTTGTATTTTTATTTTGTAGTTAATTAACTGACAGTCTCATTAGGGATACACTTTTATTACGTTTTGTTCTCTTATTTTGAAGGTTTTTAGAACAAAATTTTCAGCCAAAATATTTTCACATTTCATCATTAAAAATGTTTAACTAATAAAAAAAAAGAAAAGTCAATCTAAAGACAAGTTTAGCCCCAAAATGTATAATGTTTCATTACTGATCTGGCTGATTGGCTTTTCAGGCGTGGACGGTCCAGAAGGTCATGCCAGTGTTTCTGAACACCTCTGGGGGGCGATGTTTCCTCAGCAGAGTGGACATGACACTTTGGGTCTGTACTCTATGCCATGTAAACGAGCTTCAACTTGGGTGACGCCCTCTGCTGCATCCTTGTCATGTTGACCAGAGAAGGATGTAAAAACAGAACAAAACAAACTAAAATGAATTTTTAGGACTTAAACACAACACAAGATTTGAGATAAATTCACTCAATTTGAAACAAGTACCGGTAGTGTTTTCTTTTTTGTTTTGATTGCATGTTTTCACCCAGGTTTGAAGTAAGTTATTTCTTTCCTTAACTTAATATTCAATTTTTCCCTGTTATTCAGGTACATTACCACTTTTATGTCTTTTTTGTTGGTGTTCTTTTAATCTGTGCTCATTTTTTTCATTGTTTTTCTAATTTTTATATTGCATAGCAGACAAAAATTCAAAGATTTTGCTGCAAAATACATTTAGGTGCTAAAGTACCTCACTGCATGCTCCTAGTTTCTTCCAGATATTCAGAGTTGCCATTTTTCCACCCATTTTTGAGACATCATTTGTTTATGGTTGGTTTCAATTTTTTAAGTATTTTTTTTTCTAAACACTATCAACACTCTGATAACTCATTACATCAAATAATAGACAAAATAATTTTATTTGCAATTAAAATATTTTAAAACCCTTTGATCAAATCCAGACATAAAATTGCTTTATCATTTTTCATAAAATATAGATACTATCAATTATGCTACGTTGGGTGAGCTAGTAAGTTTTTTTGCTGACAACAATTCTAGTTTAAGATGCAAAAATATTGACATGAGTTTTCAGGGAAAACAGCCTCTTATTTACCCACTGTCTCAAATTGAATCCACATATTTTTAACATGCTGTAACTGAATTATAAAGTAATAATTATAAACAAATTTTTCTTTCTTTCATTATAGTAAGTAAAAAACACAAAACAATAAAAAAAAAAAACGAATAAAAATAGATGAATTATTCTCACCATAAAGTTTTAAAAAATTAGCCAAACTTGTCCTGCCAAAAGTGTTTTTATAATTTCATGGAGGCAGCCATTCTGAAATTAACACAAAATGTCCTTCTACTGCCCCTAGTGAAATGATGAGGAACTACAGGCCAGAAAACATGGACCAAGTTGCATCCAGTGGGTTTTTAAGGAAGGTTTTGATCCTACTAATGCCAAAGGGGTCTCAGAAACGTGTGTATCAAATGTGATACGAATGGTTATTGTTACCAGCTATGTTTCTTAAAAAAAAAAAAAAGATTAAAAGGATCAATTTATTTGCTGTAGTAATATACAATCATTTCATTCCAAAATGAAGGTGTAAAAAGTGAAAAACAATGAAACGATTTCAATTCCACTGAACGAAATTCTAGATTTTTTGATTTTTTAGAAAATGTTTATTTTAAAATAAAATGTATTTTCTTAAAAGCGATTAATGTTTCAATGAAAATGTGGAGCTACATTAACAAAAGCTTCATGTTAAATGTGTTTGCGCCTATTTAAATGTAGGGGAATCAGACTGTTGACTTTCAGGGTTTTTTTTTTTTTTTTTTTTAACAAATCTAGCCTTTTAAACTGGTTCTGATTATCTGAATTCAGCGTGTTTTAGTAATATAAAGCTACCAAGACAGTATTTGCTGTATAAAAAGCAGGAAAATAGACTCCAGTTTGACACTAAATGTCTCTTTCAAATTTTTCTGTACAGTCTTTATTATTATTTGTGAAAGAAAACCTTTTAATTCATGTAGAAAAAACTAAAAATAACAGTTGAATGTACAGTTGATATACACAGTCCATGTATATTAAGTTTTAAGTGCTCTAGTAAAGATTTTGTTCAGAATTTAAAAATTTCATTTTGACATTTAAATCATCACTTTCTCCTAAAATGTGATACTTTTAGGAACAAATGGAGCTTTATGTTACATAGAGTAGTTCCTGCATTGGGCGCTTTAACTTGATGTTTCTCAGTGCAAATCAGTTAAAGCAATTCAAGGTGACACTTAGAGGATTTGTTTCAGATATATGTGCACGCGTCGGCTCTTGCTGCTGTGTGCCGCTTTGTCAGGCCTCATAAAGATGCCACCAGCACATGCATGAAAGTCAACGGCGCGGGTGTAGAGTGTCTGATGGATTTTCCCAAAGCCCACGCTTCCACTTTGGTGTGTTTTCTTTTCGATTCCCTTTTTTTTTTTTTTTTTTTGCAGTGGCTCTCGTTTACCGTTGAAGTTGAGGTCTGAATGTGGCGGCAGGGTTTCAGTTATTGACTGCTGAGAAAATGAGCAACCAGTGGGTGGGGTGGGCGGGGTCTCCCATTCCCTTTGACTGTATAAGAAAACTGGACTGCGTAGCCTGGTATCACCCCTAAAAAAAGGCTTACTTACGGGTCCAAACAATTCAGTCACCTTTTTTTTTTTTAAGCGGATGCCGCCATATTGAAGTCAACATCGTCAGTAAGGAGTAATTGGTCTAAGTCGGTCTGAGTCACTGTTTCTATGAAAACCACTATCGCCAATCAGGAGTGAGCTTGTTGGAAGTCTACATCACTATCACTTGAAAGCAGGCTACATGAAATCTGTGAAACTTTTCAAACGTTAGTCATAAAACCGCTTACTATTATTGAGACGTCTGATTGGCCATTTTATAACTTGAATTACTTACGCTAAAGAAAAAATATAAAAAAAACTAGGATTAGCTAAATAATGTTAAAGACATTTCCACTCTGATGGAAAATTCTGTTTTTGACATTTTTAACATGTTCTTCTGGCAATTTCTGATGGAGAATGTATCTTAAGAAAACTGAGCTTTGAATTGCTTTTCTAAGTAGTTCTTTATTTAAATCGTAAAATCAGGAGCAAAAGATCGTATTTGTGATATAGAAAATGCAATGGACAGGCCACAAGCTCCCTGCTCCGCTCCATTCTGATGCATTCATTTGTAGACAAACAGATCCATGTACGTCTTTGTTTTCTTCGTCCAACCTGGCATCTGGCTCAAAACTGTACGGCTGGGTACCTCTGATATTGCTCACCATTTTTGTTGGACCTGTAATGTTAGCTGGGGGTTGTAAGGAGTAGTAAGCTAGCGAGAGAGCGCGTAAACTGAAAACTCTCATCACCAGGAAGGGAAAGGGGGTTCCGCCCACCACTCAGAGGTGTGGAAGTCCCCTTCTTGCTGCTCTGTAGGAACATGTCCTAGAAAACGACACAGGTTTTTTAAATTTTGACTAAAAATGGCATCATCGTCATCTTTAAAAGACCACTGGGAATACTTTGAAAATAGATTAAAAAAAGATCGGAGTTGGACTTTCAAAAAAGGTATCAGAGAAAGAATGCTTACTCTGACAAATAGAACGGCTGAGTAATGGTTGTTTATTTCTCAATAGAAGTCTGTGGGATTTTGGGTTCTTGGAACCAGCAGTTTCTTCCCATTTGGAATGTGAAAGGGGAGGGATCACTCAGTCCAGTTCTTGCATACAGTTTAATGGCTGAAACCAACCCTTTGATAGTGGTCATTACATTCTTACTCTTCTTCTTTACGAATTCTCTTCTTAAATCCTGCATTATACCTCCTTTTCTCATGTTTTTCTTCATCAAAAGATCAAATGTGTCCCTAATTCATGTCACAGTGTCTCACCTTTTCGCTTTTTATGATTGTAGACAAAATTCCTGGCCTGTCACGGGAAGGATCCCCAAACAGCACGACGTTAACCAAGGTGAGCTGAAGCCATTTTCGTATCCCAAACCTCGTTTGTTCAGCTCGACATTGTGTTTGGTTTGGTCGGCCTCTGTCTTTGTCATCCCGCAGCAGAAAGCATCTGGAACTTCTTAAATCTTTCTTATAAGCATTCAGAGCACGTTAATGGGTTTTAAAGCGATGCTCGCACACGCCGCTCAAAAGCCAGGAGGCCCGAGCGTTGTTTACCTGCACTGTAAGCAGACTTCAGTCACAAGGACTCCTAATGGCTCAGAGAAAAGGGGTCAAGTGTTGGCGATTGTTAAAATACTTTTAGCGCCGAATGTGGACATTTCCTGAGTGATTTGCAAAGAGCAGTTTGTTTTGCTGATGCCATCCATCTTCAGCTGTGCCGGGTGGGAGTGTAAATGGAATCAGATGTGATTAGGAGCGCTGTGTCTGGCTGCGGCCACCCAGAAGAGTAAGGTCAGTCAGTAGCCCGAGTCATGACTTTATCACATGATCTTCACCGCTGAGCCGGTGGAAGTCCCTGCGGAGTTCGCTGGGAGTTGTTGACCGGTTTACGATGAACAGTTGCTGCCTTTTGCAGATTAAGAAAATCAGTCTGTTGGGTATCTTAGGGCTTGAGTCCTGTCATAAAAAGTGAAGTTTTGGATCTGTAGTTTGTAGACATTCCAGATTATTAATGCAGGTTTTTAGTTTGGTGGGAGAGTCTAAAGTAACTGTCAATCACAGAGTCCTTTGCTTTTATTCTTTCTTTTTTAGAGCTTTTTAATGACACTGACTCGACTTGCTGACTCAGACGAGATTAACATTGGAAAATTATTTTCTTTTTCTTACAAGTTGATTAAAAAGGCTTTAAATTGTGGTCTGGGTGAATACTAGATTCTGATTGGTTGCAGGGTGTCCATTAAAAGCGATAATGGACATCTTAAAAAGAAGTATTGGTCACATACCTGAATGTTTATTGAGCTGGGCTAAACACAAGATGGTAACCAGAGCAACTGAAACTCAGAGCATTTGTTATTCCACTGTTTATCAAACAAGAAGACAGGAGAATTTTCCTTTAATCTATTTGGTGAATTTGATCATTTTGAAGATTGGGATGAAGCAGAAGACAAAGAAAATCTAAGAAGAAGGCGATGAGACACCAAGAGGTGACTCCGGAGGAATTTAAACTTAGTTTCTTTAAAACAAACTTTTGCTTCATCATCTAGCCCAAAACTAGCGGGAAGAGGTGAACTTTCCCTCTGAAATGATGCTTTTATAAGTAAACTCTCAAATCACCAGAAAAAAACCCAAAACAATTCACTGTTCAAATCACAGACGGGTTTCTTGTCCCAAATAATAATAAATAAAGTTAGCAAAATAACATTCAGCAGAGCTGCAGTGAACATTCACCCACTGCTGCAGGGCAAGGTTGCTGCAAACTCTGTTGCTGTTACAATGACAACACATTGCACTGCTCATTAAACCGTCAGTTTTTTGTGAAAAACTATTTAAATCTCAAAAATAGCAAGGTTATTGTATGAATATTTGATTTAAATTGTATTTTCTTTGTAAATGACCATGGTATAATACACTTTGAGGTGTTCATTGTTGGAAATTCCTGGACTTTGCGTAAGCAACCGTCCGATGGTTCAGGCTTTCGCTTTGTCCTTTAATTTCTGATAAAGAACACCTAGATGAGCATTATCCTTTAGTTAAACCACCAAACACAAAATCAACAGCAAGAGATTTTTGTCAATAAAAAAAATTTTGGTTTTAAAAATATGATGTACAGATTTTGGTATTTTTTTAATTTGTTTTGGTGAATATCTATACATTTGAGATTAATCATTTTCCCCCTTCTTTAAACGATACAATGCATAATGTAAATAAAGGACACCGTAAGCCTGACGCAAACCAAGTGGCTCAGAAACAAACAAAAGTGAGCTTTAAACACGAGGAATGATGCAAGCTGTAAACACCTCTCCATCAATCGTGCATTTCTCTTCAAGCCGTTCTCCACCACACGGTCAACAACCGCGATGAAAGTCAAAAATGAGCTCCACCCCATAGATGCGCACGCTCTCTGCAGCCCCCACTTCTGCGTTTGATACAGCCTTTGCCGCATTGTTCTCTCTTTCGGGAGCCACTGACTCGTAACCCTGACCGAGATGAAAGGCCCCCTAATGGCTCTGGTCGCCGCCTGCTGTGGAGGTTCAACAAACGTAGGCTTCCTGGAGCCATCCCAGTCCCAAGAGAGTGAACGGGGGAAGGACGGGGGGACTTTGGCCATGTGCCAGGGCGCTCTCTGGACAACAGAGAGCTGTCTTACAGCAAAATTAAGGTCACCGGCTTCAGAGCAGCAAAACAAATTCCTGCAAGTCACAGTTCAACATTTCAGCAACCATGATGAGAGCTGAGGTGCTTGTTGTGAAGCCTAAAGATAACTGATTGCATGGGTTGGTTCATTTCCCTTAGTGTGGGGATTCCCATCATACTTTAAAGCAAAGATGGGTTGCAGGAATGTCTCATTCTTCCTAATTATTTGCAAAGACTGATGCCTTGTGGGACTGTAAATGTCAACCAATATCATTTTCTTAAGCCTCTTCCACACTACCGTCGGAAACGCACTTCCAAGCAATAACTTTCAAGGAAAAGTTTATGTAAATGTGTGTGTATATGCGCGTTTCGGGCTTCCGCGTTCAAAACATTTGCGTTCCTGTGTTGCTACGCAAGTTTGTAAGCCTGTTCAGGCTCTACGAACAAAACGTGTTGCCATTGAAGGCACATTCAAAGTTAAGCCAGTTAAACTTTGACCAATGAAGGACTCAGATTTAGTATCAAGGTATGGGTAACATCCCTTTTAATTCACGTAACTGCCGACCGTTTTTAATTGATCATGATGGAGAAATTAATAATTGCGGTTTTTGCCCGGGTGTAATTATGCGACTGTCAAATATTACAATAGGGCTGTGATAGAAAAAGCCTGGAGTAAGACTCACGAGATTTGTTTGGCTACGACATCCTGCACCAAGCCTCTTCCAACTACTGGTATATGCGCTAGTGTTGAGGAGTAACAGTCCAGTGTGAACACCATATGCTCAAAGCATGTTGAAGAACCTGCATTCAGTGCATTCTTGAACACACATTACAACGGGATGTGAACGCAGCATTAGATATATTTCATAGTACAAGCAATTCACACTAAGAAAGACAAAAAGAAGAAATGTTCAATAAAGTGATTAAAAACCTAAACTAATTTACAGTTAAATCAACATATTTCCTCATTCCATAGAGTGCACTGATGTCTCTGGGTTCATGGCATTCTCTATTTAGGCCAGTTGGCAGAAAACGTCTCTGCCCAGCTTTGAATTGACAACATTTCCAGGTTTAACCATGGCCGGCCAGCTGAAATGAAAGATTCTGACAGGGATATTTTTCCTTTTTCAAATGAGCCAAGGGAGGATGGAGACTGCCAAACCTGATTTCTCCTACAAGCTTCTACATGGGGACTTATCCCAAGCGTGGCTTCAGGCAGTGGGCTGGATAGGAAGGAATAATTGGATGATTCTTTTATGAGTTGTGCTTTTTTTTTTTACATCCATGTAGGGATGTGAAGTGACTAAGTGTGTGGCCTGTTTCCTGTTCTTGTAGGGGTGGACTTTAGTCACAGTCAGGCAGCTCTGCTGCTTAGACGGCGAGCTCCCGTGGAATCAAGAAATGAGCAAAAGAAATTGATCAGTGGTCCAAGACGGCCTGATTTGGACATCCTGAAATCATGGCGAACGTCCTATATAGTGCACAAATTAGTGAGTAGGGAGTGATGTCGTATACAACCTCTGTATGTGAATCTATAGTGGAAGTATCTACTAGTTTGCTTCCACCAAATCACACGCCGCTAACTTTGTGTAGAGCTAAAATAAGCCACGCTTCCTCCTTAAGTGCGCTTCATCAATCCCATCTTTTATATAATGGTGGTAGAGAGGCCATGGGTCAGGTCGGAAGGTTAGACTGATGTTCAAATGCGAGCTACTGACTCACATTCTACAGTATCTCATAAAAGTGAGTGCACCCTTCACATTTCTGTAGATATTTATTTATATCTTTTCATGAGACAATACTGCGGAAATGACTCTTTGACACAACGAAAAGTAGTCAGTGTTCATCTGGTATTGCAGTGAAAATGTACTTTTCCTTCACAGTAATTTATTATACAGGAATTAATCGCCTAACATCTGGAAACAACACTGAGCATAGCCCTAAGGGAAAATATTTGGTGTGTCCACCATTATTGTAAATATTTGGTGTGTCAATCAAATATGTAAATAATTATCTACAGAAATGTGAAGGGTTTACTCACGTTTGTGAGTATGTACTGTGAGTACTGTGTATATTACTCTCTAGAGGGCTTCCTAGAGTATTTTGTCATCTGTCAGTTTTTCTCCATGTTTGTGGTTCACAGTTGTGGTGTTTTTTCACATCTGTCACACTCAGTTTTGAGTCTTTCTGTTTCTTCCTTTGTGTCCTTCCAGGAGGACAGCCATCCTCCAGACGTGGAAAAAGAAGAGCCAGCTGTGGCTTCGGTTGTGGAGGAGAACAAGTCGACGGACAACTTTCAGGAGAGGCGGACCTCGGCCATCTCAGCCAAAGCTCAGGAGATAGAGAAGGTAAGAACTCTGTACAACACTATCTGGAAATAGTGAAGCATTAAAAACAAGGTGGGAATTTTGGCTTTCACTCCTTAAAAAAATGCATATATTCATAGTTTTACAATTCTACTTCTAATAAAGTTGGAAAAATTGAGCTTTTATAGGGATTTGTAAAAACTGGAATGCCGTCTTCCATATGGTGGCAATTCTTAAAAACCTAATTATGTTCCAAACAAAGCTAAAAAACAAACTTAAATCTGTTGAAATGGCAGTTTTTTCATTTTTAATAAATGTACTGCCAGCAACTGGCTGGATATTAAAGTAAAAGTTGAAAAAAACGGGTTAAAAATTTCTTCTGCAGGCTTTAGCTTCACAGCTTGCACTCAGATTTGGAATCATCCCAAATTTACACCCTCTGAGCTACATATGAATTATATATCTAAAATAGAAATGTTGGCCTTTAGGCATCAAAGCAAATGCTTGGACACGAGGTGGAATTATGCATGACTGAAAACCAGCGCTCAGCTGCTTAATAGAGCTCAAAACACCCCAGGCTGGACATTCCAGCTCTGCTCAGGTATCTAACGAAGGTCGTCTCTGCATCACTGAGCTCCACCGAGGCCTCCTAAGAATGTGAAACTCATTGACTTTATATGAGAACTGGACTTAGTGAGTTTGATGGCACCCATAAAAAATGGCTTACTTCTGGCTCCAACCAAATGAAGGCCAACATGTGGGAGCCAAGTGACGTCAGTAAACCGTGATTGGTCCAATTTAGTTTGAGTCAACGTTTAGATGGCAACCACACTCGTCAATCATGAATGAGGGTTTTTGAAGTCCACATCCCACCAGTTGAAAGTTGAAAGCGGGCAAATCTGTCAATCAAAACATTTCTGAAAGGGATATAGCGGGTTAAGAAAACGGATGGATGCAATTTTAGAACAAGGGCGATCAGATCGATCCTCCACATTGCATTTGTACCCGTTGATCGTGTCACTGAATACGTCACATGCCAAAAGCTGAGTACTTGATTGTCCTCCAAAGTTCACATTTTTGAACTCTGGAACCGGCACATAGCTCAAGAGGCGTTACTGCAGGACAGACGCTGCACCTGACACTCAAATGCACTGCAGGACCTCAGATTGCGTCTGTACACTGACTTAACACTGAAACAGGACATGATGCACCTTAAGAATGTTTTAATGACCAACAGCTGTCTATTTCTCAATAGAAATCTATGGGATTTTGGCTTCTTGTTAACCAGCAGGTGCTTCCTGTTTGGAACATGAGGGGGGAAGGATTACTCAGTCCAGTTCTCTTTAAACCCAAACAAGCTCTGCCCCTGAAGCACCAAAAACAAATTTCAATCCCATCATTCATTTATTTTTACAGATTTTTCATGGCTTTTTTTTGTTTCTCTTAAAAAAAAATCAAGTTTTACGTTTTTTTGTTTTCTAAAAATCTGAAAATTACTCAATTTTCCTTTTTTTTGCACCCTTTGTGATAATCTCTTTGAGCATTATTGGTGGTTTTGCTGCTTTCTTCCTTTCGTTTACAGAAACTTGATCGTTCCAAAGTCAGGAAAATCAATCAAATCTGTGAAAAAGTAAAACACTAAGGATTTAGAGAGTAAAATGTCACGAAATACTTTCTTTTTTCTTTTTAGTCTTTAAACAGCAAAACTTTCAGACTACCTCTAGTTTGTGAACATGTTAATCTTTCAGACATTAAAAGCAATAAAACTCTAGACACACATTTACAAGTAACATTTAGACTAACACTCCAATCAAAAGCCCCACTCGTCTGGCTGTTTGCATTACCGGTAATTTGCCACTTTTATCCCTTGGCTACAATGGCTACAAAACTTGGATTGGCGGTCTTTTTCACATGCGTTTCTCAGAGTCGCCGCCGTGCTGCTTGTCTGCAGTAACTGAACAAATGTCAGCCAGATGCTCGGGTATTTCTTTTACCCTCAAGTCTGGTCTTGCCATCCCTTCCCACCAGGCACCCATACAGAATACAGCTCTCCAATAGCTTCTCTCAGATCCAAGCTGAGACTTTGTCTTAACAAAAGCGCTTCACTAAGCCATGTGGGCGTGGCCACAAAGCGTTCTGCTGAACCATCGAGACTCTTTAACAAGTTTGTTTTAACTCCTCATAAAGACGATTGAGATCATTTTAAAAGGTCTGTTGTCAGTGCCACAGGAATGACGCCATTGAAGAATAGTTTCCATTAAAAATTTAATGTCAACGTTTCATAAAAGTTATTAGCTTTGACAGTTTTTATTTAAAACAAACATAACGAGAGTTTTGACACCTAATTGTGATAAAATGTGGTTGCTAAATTACTTTGATTATTAACTAGTTTTGCACAATAAATTGGCAATTAAATGCAACAGTTCAACAATTACTTTCAAATTAATTGTTAATAATGATAGTTATTATTTACAGATAATTGCAAATTTTGTTGCATATTGTTGCATAGATTTTGTGGTTTTTGTGAATTACTTAATTTCTTTTTATTTTTAATTTATTATTAATTGCTTATTATTGTTAATTCATGACTTATTGTTTAACGATAACTTATTTTTGTCCATTATTATCTAATATTGTTGTAAATTAACTCACTATTGTGCCTCTTTAAAAAATGTAAATAGTTTTAGAGAAGGTTCAGCATTTTTATACCTTTGTCCCGTGGTTTGATCCTGTTTTTGCTTTATTTTTGTATTTAAAGATTTTTTCTTTTATCTGTACATTTTTTCATCTTTGTTATACAACCTAAAAACATTTTATCTACATTTTTGTGATTTTCTTTTTTTAATCATTAAAACATGACCACATTTACTTTAATTTTGTACAGTTCCCAATCTACTGGGAAATATTATCTAATATTAAATATCTAATATTAAAGAAAAATATGAATGGATATTAGAATTGTCACAAAAATGATTTAGAGGTAAATTATTAGAGCAAAATGTGAAAACTTTTTAGTGTCGATTAGAGTTGTTTTATAAGTGCAAGAGGTAAATGATTTTGCCCGGTAAAGCATTCCTCCACCTCTTTGATTTGGAAGGATCCTTGTTTTGGGGATCAGCGGAAAACCCCTCCCAGAATCAAAAGCTTGCTCCTTCCTGCTTGAGGGGACAACAGGCGGGACTTCAGGAAGTGCGTTTTTACTGCATTGTGCTAGAAGGACTCTCGGCTTTTCTCAGTAAACGCCGTCCACACCCTGATGAGACATTTCCTGATTGAACGTTTTGTATCCGCTGAATAGGAGTAGAAAAGATCACAGACTCGACTTTAATTTTTGTCTAAAAAACAAAAGAGAAAAATGGATAAAACAGTTGCATTACAAAGACATTCTGTTTCTGATTGGGTTTGGGAGCTTTGTTGAAGCAGTAATTTAAGCTAATTTCAAATTGCAGTTCTTTTTTCTTTTTTTTTAAACTAGGGCTACTCATACCCAGTCTTTTTTTAAATCTCATTTGAAAATCTTTGTTAGGAAATAAATAAAAATAAATAAAAGAGTTCAGGCAGCGTTTATAGTTTTGGCTATTTTAGCCATCTTTGGCTGCAGTTTGTGATCCAGTCAATCTGTGTTTTCCATATTCACACCCCGCCATCAGTAAATGAAGTCCCACTCTGATCATATGCATTTTCCCAATGGTCTTTTAATTATAATTATTACGTTTGTAGCCAAAAAAAAAAAAAAAAACTTTTCGTTTTCTAGGACATAGTTTCTGCAGAGCGGCAGGAGCTCATTAGAAATTCACCTCTGAGTTGTGGGCGAGACTGTTGATGCGGACCAAATATGGTCTTTTTCAAACGGCATTTTTTTCATCAGCTCCTGATTTACCATGATTTGTATAAAGAAGCACTCAAAATGCTATTTTAAGCTTAGTTTTCTTTGTCCATGATTAGAATAAAGCCACAAAAACCTGTTAAAAATGCAATTTTCATTTGGGAAGGTCTCTAAGCTCCACTTTGACCAGTTTTGCTGCTACTAGTACAGCGATGTGGAGTTCATCACTCTCATACACCACATTTAGTTTTTAACAAGGGGAATGGGAAAGACGCCATCGGTTGTTGCGAGCACGTTAACTCATTTTGACAGTAGGTCTTCATTTGGGGTTCTGTGTGCGTGTGTTCTGTTCTGGGATCATTGTGAGGATCCAGAAATAAAACCCACCAGGCAACAGAAGCCACTGTTGCTATCCGGTGAATGCTGGCCTTGACCCATCTGCTCTTTCCACACATTTGCAGACATGAAACCAGTGTTACTGTCTCCGTGCAGAAACACCACACATGGCAAACTCCAAATTAGATCCCAGCAGCTCTTCCTCTTTTCACTCCTTTTTGGAGGCTAACCATCCAATAAATGAAGAAGAAATATTTTAAATCAAATGTATCACCTCTGCATTCATCTGGGTGTAAAGATGTGAAGTATTTGCACCAACAGCTCCAGTTAAAGCAGGATGATAATAGTTTCAGAAAATTTCCAAGACATTTCTTGTCAGATTTGATCTTTGCTTAATGTAAAATTTGCATCTAAAATACAAGCATTTCCGGTTTTGAAAGGTGTATTCAGACTGGACACATTGGTTCACTTTAAGCAAAGCAAGAGTTTGTTTCCCCCAATAATCCGGAACAAGTTTTCAGTCTGAATACACCCAAGCAGACCCTGGTCCAGTACCAGGAACAGCTCTCGGAGCCATCTTTTGAGGTAGTTTCGGTTCGTTTCCAATTAGACTCAGCTCTGGTTCACTCGTGAGTTTCCTCAGTCTGAATACAGTCTGTGCTTGGAGTGGAACAGCTGGACCAAAACGACCACTGTAGCCATGACAGAATGAAAACGGAGTAGCGGAGCAACAATGAGACACAGAAACTCATTGAAATATGGTTGGATGAAAGCAGGCTTATTAAAACAACTGCTTACGTGTGAAGCTTACATTGCTTTTTACAATGCTGATGTTTGACTGTTTTACATGTATCGGTATGTTCAGTGTTCCTTCTCGCCTCGCCTTCAGGTGTACCGTAGAGACTGCGAGACATTCGGTATGGTGGTGAAAATGCTGGTGGCCAAAGACCCCAACTTGGAGAAACAGCTGCAGGTGCCCCTCAGGGAGAACCTCGGGGAGATCCGCGAACGCTGTTTGGAGGACTTCAAACACTTCATCAACAAGCTGGACCAAGCAGCTCCACATTTGGAGTCTCCTGCATGCGACTCCACAGCTCCCTCCACATCAGCGACGCCCCATAAACTCTCAAAAACAGGGGTCAATCACAGCTCGTCTTACTGAGGCGTCGAACTTGCGTTTCAGGTTGCTGAACTAAGTTATCTCAACAGCAACCCGACCAACAATTTACGACAGAAAAGAACAGTATTATTATTATTGAACAGATCATTTTTTTGTTTGGTTTTTGATTTTTTTTTTTTTTTCTTCTTTTTTTTACAGTTGTCTTCTCTGTTGGAAATTAAATCACATGTTCTTGATTTTTCTGTTGAATTTTGCTACAAGAAATATTTAAAAATGTTTTGACATCACAGTGGAAACGGTTCCCAAGTGAGTTCACTATTTAAAACTTGATCTTTGAGTGACAAAAACCAAACAATTCTCAAGCATAACACTTTTTGTAGAGTTTTTTTTTTTTATTATTATTGTCATTCCTTGTAGCAGTCGGATGTGTCTTGCACTGCTAAATTTTGCAACACTTGTATGTTGTTAAAAAAAAAAAAAAAAAAAAATTTTTATAAATTTATACTGTACATAAAATCCAGCGGAGTTCATTTTTCGTACTACACCTAAAAACTACAAAACTAGATTTACTCTGATGGTAACAGTTCATCCTGATGCATAAAGTTTAATTCCAGGCATGTGCTTTGATTAGAGGTGCTAATTACCCCAAAACCTCCAAGAAACGGCAGAAAAAAATACACCAATTGTGATTTGAAAAAATGAAACATCCATACAAAAATACTTCACAGCTTTTCTTTTTTTATTTCAAGGGAGGAAAATGGTTTATTACAAGCATCCTTAAATCACAAAGCATTTATTTTGGTTTCTCCAACTTTCATTATCCAACAGTTGGAAATTTGACTGCCTGTTGGTTCTTGATTTCCACACCAAAACCGTGTCTACAGACAAATTTCTTACCTGGTACCTTCTTTATTACGTCTTATTAAATAGCCACCAACTTTTTTTTTTTATGCATAAAAGCTATTCTTTTCATTATACACTTCAGAAGGAAACAGTTCCTTAAATCGTGTATAGAAAAATACCATTAATAAAATCTTAACTTAATATATACATTTTGATTTTGTGCTATTGTGCATTAAATAATGGATTAGTTCTTATTTCTACTTGAATGATGCACTTTTGTACAATAGCATTGCTTTTTTAATATACTAATGAAACAGTGGGGCGCTTTGAAAAGCATGATGAGAATGAAAGTTTCCATGTTCTCCGTAGACTCGTTTAGTCTGTTGGGTCTTAAAGAGAGCGTCCAACTTAGCAAAATATGGCAGCAAACGAATAACTTGCTTTTGGCGTCTGAAATTCTAAAACCTGTGGTGAGCTGAACCATTAAAGTTGTGAAATAGTTTGACAGAAATGCAGACTGGGGTTTAAATGATTTGCACTTTTACGAAATGATGCAGTTTTTGGAGCGGCGGTTCTTCCGACGACCGGTCTGAGAGCCTGGGCTCAGGGCTGTTACCCGTGTGGGGTAGTCCTCGGTGTAGTAATGCCCAGCAGGTCTTGGCTGAGGAATCGGTTGGCCCAAGAAATAGCCCTCCTCTTCAGAGTCCGAGGATGAGGAGGAGCAAGTGGAGCACCAGTCGTCCTCGTCTCTCTGGAATTCTGTGAAATGTGCAAGCCGTGGATCATTCTGTGCCAAGCAGCGGATCATGTAGTCAGATCGGGTCTGAGAGTAGGCAAGGGGCAGCATGTGTGGGGGTTGCTGGAGGCGTATGGCACCACGCTGCGGTTCTCTGAGAACCTGCTGCTCAAATGGTCTGTGAGCTCGCTCCACGGGCATCATGTGAAGGGCATTGTCCGAGCGGGATTTGCGGCTCCTGTGGTGCCGGCTCTGTCGGTGATGGTGCTGCCTGCTGCGCCCATGGTGACTTGTGGAGCGGCTTCTCTCTCTGCCCATCTCCTCTGGGTAGAACAGCCTCCTCTGGGATTTCTCGCTCATGGGATGCTTTGCCATGTTGGCCTCGTAGCTATCGTTGTATCCATTGTCCACGGTATCTTCTGAGAATTTGACCATCTGAGGTGGCCTGGACTGCGACTTGCTCCTCCTTAGAGCTGGAGCTTGAATAAAGGATGGAGAGAGGCACTCGGGTTGTGGAGAGTGAAGCCCCACTGGTATGCCTGCCCTCATTCCAAGCACCACCCCCTGCTCGGCTTCTTCCACTCCCTTTTCTATGCTGAAGGTGAGCGAGTTGCCACTGTGGTGAAGATGCGAAGAATTGAAGGTTCCCATGTTGCTCAACATCTCGCAGTCATCCGGCACAGAGGAATCCTGCATGGCGTGAAGAGAGTAGAGAGCTGGTCTGTCCCTGGTATCTCCATCCACGGATGTGACTAGATGGAGTAACACAGGAAAGTTCAATCACATGCACGTGTTTTAATTACATAAACTACAGAACTCGTGCATCAAGCACAATCCTTACCTGTAATATTGGAGAGCGCTAGAGAGTCCATGGAATCTCCAACGCCCTTCTCCACTTTCCTCAGCTCATCAGCGATACATTCAAGGGAGTCTTCATACCACTCCCTTGTCTCTGGCCAGAAAGCCTGTCTTCCTGCACCAGACTGTTCCTGGTCTTGGTCCAGCTCCAGTTCTTGGATCTTTCTGGCACTTGCAGGACCTGGGTGACTCCCATAAGCAGAGTCTCCCAGTCCATCCTGTGATTGTGCCCAATACATTTCAGGTAGGTGCTTCTTGTCCATTAATCCTGGACTGAGGCTGTTTGATAGGGATTGGCTAGAGATCTGGCTCTGGGTGGGGCTGGCAGGGGTGGGAGAGGAGCTGTTAATCCCTATCAATGTGGACTCTGCTTTCAGCCATGGATCAGATACACTTAATAGCCTATTTCTGTCATTAGTGGAACTGGGTGATTTTGCAGATGGCTGCTGAAGTTGGTGTAGCATTCCACTGTCGCCAAACTTGAGCAAGAGCTGAGTCATAAAGTCTTCATGCTGGGCCCATTCTTCTGGTTCCTCCTCACCTCCAGGATCCTGTTCCTCCCTCTCCCTCCAAAACCTTTCCTCTTCCAGGTCCAAGCGGACAAGTTTCTGCCCCACAATATCAATATTGCCATCAGCATCTCCATCCCCTTCACCATCCCCATACTTGTAGAGATTGAACAACTGTGACTGTCTCCACTGTTCTGAGGGTCTGCTGTTCTTCCCGATGCGGACACTGCGGCGTGATTCACGAGACCGGGCCGACTGGAACGCGGAATCTGAGGAGTCGGAGGCATGAATGTCTTCTCCCTGGCTGCATGCCTTGGAACAGTAGATACGACCTTGCTTGGGCAAGAAGGGACAACCAAGCAGTGAGGTCTTACACTGGGCACAGCAGAAGCACTGGTCGGTGGCGTGCCAGTGCACACCTTCATAGGTCATCTGAGCATGATCAACCCCTACAGATTATTGCATTGAAGACAAAAATAAAATGTCAGGTCCTGAAGTTGACCCCATCCAACAACAAATGCCATTCTTGAGTATAACTTACCGATATTTTCGCCACAGGCCTCGCAGTACTCGGCATACAGTGACTCGAAGCAGCCACAGCAAAAAGGTCTTTCATCTTTCATGATATATCGCTGTCCACCCAACATTGTTCCACACTCAAAGCAAGCAAAGTGCTTCATGTGCCAATGACGACCCTCTGCTTCAGTACACTCATCAGCAAAGATGATCTAAACAGAAAAAATGCTTTGGTAAGCATTTTTCCCTTTTGATACGCTAAAATCAGAAGTTAGCATTAGTACTGGTGCCTACTTCATCGCAAGAGGAACATCGTGGTTTGAGGAGCTCAGCATGGTGTCTTCCACAGAAGATCTTGCCGTTGTTGGAGAAGTAGATCAAATCCACCAGCAGTTCTTGACACGTAGAGCACGCAAAGCATGCTGGGTGCCAGCAGGGGGTTGGCCCAGCTCTGGATGCAAAAACTGCCATCTCGCCTCCATTAATACCCCTGCAACACTGGAATTCACACAACAGAGGTTAAATGTTGGTCACATTCGAATTTTATTAACCACTGACAATGCAGAATGAGCACATTTTTAACAGAACACAAAACTGATGGTTAATAAACTTAACTAAAATGTATGTATGGGTTAAATTGAGAAAAAAAAAGTAAACAGATTTCAATTTTTTTAAGTATATTTTGTATACCCGTGCAGAAAAAAAAGGACAAAAGATATCTTAAAGATAAGATATTTTACTTAATCCACACATTAATAAAGTTATTAACCAATAACTGGAGCCAATAGCCACCACGGACACTACTCCATCTATGCCTACTTTAACTCTAATATACCGGATCTTTAGCTCCAGTGTTGACATTCTTTCGACTACCGGAATTATTCAACCGTTTTCGCAAGTAACCTAATTCTGGCAGATAGTTATGTCGTAATGTGAAGCACATCAGTGCAAAGTTGAAATGAAAAGTCAATTTTACAACGCAAAAATCTGCTGATTGGTGCTTATCGTGTAAGTTTTACGGTAGGCCGTGTTATTTACACGTCACCACCAACATCTCCAGTGTTAAAGGGTTAATAAAACTCTTTTGAGGTCAACATTCACAAGGTTTTCCAGCTTTATTTGTACAAATGGCAGTTTCCTGTTGATCTAAAGGCATTGGGTAGCATCATCTCACACCCGGAGAACACTGGCCTTGGTCCTTCATTAAAAGAGCTTGTGACTCCACCAGAATTTTTTACAGAGCATGCCTCAACGTGCAGTCTTTATATATCTAAGCATACTAGTGACACACCAATGAGCAGCTACAGGATAGCATACCCAGCTGTTAGCCATTATTACCAGTTTGGACACATGGGGGGCCATGGTTATGGGGGTGTTGCATGTCCCTCGGGGTTAAAGCGCAGGGAAACCGGAGAAGTGTGTTTATATTTGTGCAAATGTCTTCCTGATATTGGCATGCTCAATGCCCTGTTGACCACAGGACATATTTACAGAGTCTTTGTGAATGTGCAGGTATGTTCATGAGAGCAAATGCACACCCAATGGGATTCCAGTGAATGTCTTTGGCTTACGCGGGGGGCCTTGCATCCTCCATGCTAGTGTTTGAGCAATGACAGACTCCATGGCTGTTGGCCCCGGATCCCAAGCACACAATGGAGTTTAGTCACTTGTCAACAATGTATTTGGAGGAAACCATATGGGCACCCATGTTTAGCACCAGGAAAGGATGTTTTTCTGAAATGCGATCACGGTTGAGATGACTGGTACCAAATTGAGTCAACGCAACGTGGCATTTTGTTTCTTTTAGGTTAAAATCTTTTATTTCTTGCAAGATTTTTTTCATAGAGTGGGGTGAATATTGAAAGGTTTTCCATAAAAATTTCTTGAAAAGCAGCTGCACACAGAGAACAGATCTAATTACAGGAATAAATGTGAAAAAATTATCTCCCACATACTGGGTCTTGTTATGGGTGGGCAAACTGCACTGTTAGACTCTGCAAGAATGACTAATTATCTCGAGCGTTTTTGTGGTCATTCATGCTGTTCTGTAGATGGGTAGCAGGAAATTGGCTGAGCTTCTCACGAAGAACTGCCCTCTTCATTGCTTCTTCCTTTAGGCAACCATGGATAAGACAGCGGAGGCCCCACAGGGTAGAAAGAACTACCAGTTTGTTTTGGTTCACTGTATGTATTAAATTCATCCTGACAAGTTAATGTTTTTATTTTACATTTACTTAAGTAACGTTTTTGGATAATTTTTACTCCTCTTGAGTTTTCCTGCACCATACTTTTTGGTTTAGTAGATTTTTATATTTAAAATGCAGTAATTTTACTCCATTACAGTAGACTAGAAATGTTTTATTGGTAGCAGTTGCACCTTTTATAGGTTGTATATCGGTATTGGCAGAAGAGGTATTGACTTTTATTTACACTGCTCAAAAAAGCAAAATAAACACCTCAACAACTCATTGTTACTCCATGTCAATCAAACTTCTGTGTAATAGGTTCAATTAGAAAGCAACAGTGACTGACGATCAATTTCAAATCAAAATTTGAAGTTTTATGTTACTATTTGTAAACACCTAAATTTGCCCTATTTTTTTTTTAGGTTTTTTTTTTTAGCGTTTGCCTGATTGCACAAGTTTTATACTGTAAAAAAGATATTTTTCAACCATTACTCAGCACATAAACTATTACTATTGCACTTTTATTGTAAAACATTTGGGTGATCACTTTTTACTTTTTCATGGAATAACATAAGAAAACCAAAAACTTCATTGAGTATAATTTTTGGATACGCTAATGCTACGTTCACACCAGGCTCGGAAGCAAGCACTCCCAATGAAAAGTCTATGTAAATGCACATTTTGGGCTTCTGCGTTCAAACTCTTGTGGTCACACGTCACTCCCCAAATCTTGAAGTCATTTTTCAGCCTCTACGTACAAAAAGCACATCCATTAAACGCTCATCAAAAGTATGCCAGTTAAGTTTTGACAAATTAGAGACTTAAATTTGGTACATCACTAGTATGAGGTAGCGACAGTGCAGTGTGAACACCATAAATACTAAAAGCGCGTTCTTGAACGCACATCACATCCCCATTGTGAACATAGCATGACTGCCACTGACTGAATGAAGCAAGATTGATGAAACCTACGTTTTCACAGCGAGCGTGCTGCAAAGCTCTGGGGAGGATCTTCGGCGCTCCTCGCCCCAGTGCCTCCCTCTTCCTCTGGGAACTGAACATGAGAAGCTCCTTCTTTTCCTCTTCTGTCAGAGAATGACAATAGCGCACCTGTTGTAAAAATAATAGGGAACACAAATAAATATGTCAACATCTCGGATGAGCTATATTGTCACGGTTACTGCTGATAGTCCTGCTTTTTATTTTGCCACAAAATCTTAAGAAAAAAGTCGAACAACAAAACTCCATATATGGTCAGGAAAACGGGTTCAATTGAAGCCAAATCCCCCTGAAGGGCCACTTTAGAGAAACACACACATCCTTCATCTGTGTTTATAAATGAGGATGAAAGTCAAGATAAAACACGGTTGTTTAGACAGTCCCAGAGGACAACCATTCAGATCGTTGTTGGACTTTAGAGAGGCAACCCAGCTCCACTGTTGTCCAAACGATTCTGTGGTCCGAGCTCCCTTTGATACGCCGTTTCATTCCTCCCGACCGCAGCTGCGCAACAAACCCTCCTAAAGTTTACCCCCCCTCAAATCCATTGACAAACACCATAAATGTGGCGAGAGCCCTCCAACCACATCATTGAACGTAAACTCCACTAGATGTGAAAGGAGCGCCGGGGTTTACACACCATAAAACAGTCGTACGGAAGAAGCCATGGTGTGCTTTGCCGTCACCAGACTTCTTCTCGTCCGGTTTTTGGAGAATGCCACCATTGTTGTGCAGGAAAAAGTGCATAAGGACGTGCAGACTTTACTCAGCTGCAGCTTACTTTAGGGCTAAGTGCCATTAAACCCTTTATCTTTATTACCCGATAGTGAGACAGAAGACTACCTTTTTACAGTTGATAGGCTTGTCTTTGCAAGTACAAATTATGGGTGGTTATTCTTGAGTGCTGTCCTTGCGGTGCTCTGTAATTACGCCACCAAACACAGGTTAACCATCCAGATTCTTCTAAGGACGCTGGGAATTTGCAGAAATGCGGCTTTTACGTCCTCAACTTAAGGGCTACACATTCTACAGCTGATGTAACGCATTCAAAAGGTTATAAGGATGCACGAAACCCGGCAGGTGTCAGGGCTGTAATACAAAATGTCGGAGGACTCCCATGCGCACAGGTGATCAGTTTTGCAATCTGTGCACAGAAATGTTCAACTGTGCTCTCATTTATATAGTTCGTCCAGTTGAGCTTGTTACAAACCCGGTGTAGAATACGTGTGCAGACATGATGTGAAAAGCACTGATGCTACTACACATGCTAACACTTCAACACAAGAGCTTTAGCTCCATTCTTAACGCTTTTTTTAGGAACTCTAAGGATTCTAAAGTGGAGAAAAGCAGCCTTGCACTAATGTGCAACACTTTACAGTCGTGAAGTGCTTACTCTATCGAAGTAAATAAGATGATTCTGTCACGGAGAAAAGCTGCTGCAAGCTGCAAGTGTTGCATGCATGCAAATGCATGGTCACGTTTCTCCACATCAGAATTAGTTGATTCGCGTTGATCGTGTAAACAGTGAAAGAGTTGCAATATGTCAAAGGGTGTGTGGTATTTAGACATCGCCGGCGACATATCTGGTGTTAAAGGCTTAAGTCCACAATACTATATGCGTCTACATAGTGACTGGACTCCTACCAATTCTGGACCATGGAGTTCCAAACTTTTAACAAAGGTACCTGACAGTTTGTGCACGCCCAGATTACAAAACAATTATGAATCTATACACACAGATTGCTAAACTATAAGAACAATTTCTAAATCTGAGAGAACGGTTTTCTAATTGGCACAAAAAGATTACAAAATTGAGAGAAGTTTTTTTTAATCTATGCACATAGGTTACTAAATTGAGAGATGAATTTCTACATTTGTCCACACATTTAGCTAAACCGAGAGAACTGTTTCTTAATCTGTACATATGGATTGCAAACTCGAGAGAATGATTTCCTAATCTGTACACAATCAGATTTCTTAATCGGTGCATAAAGAATTCCATTAACTGTTTGTCACAGGCGCAGTAAAACTACTTGCTGAAAATATTGTGCAGTTTAGTTTTCTCGCTTTGACAATAGATTCAAAGATGATCAGAGTGGGACTTCAACAAACACTGCTTTTTGTTGGTTTTTTTCCGCCTCCCAAATGACGTTTGTATTTTTTTTTACCTCGCTGTCATGTGGTGGAAGCTGGTAGAGGAGCTGACGGATCCTGTGCTTCTCTCCTGGGCTGTTAATGTACGGCACCTTGTCTTCGGGCAGGCGGGAGAAATACATCTGGACCTGCACACAAGAGTCACACCGGGGTTTTTAAAAAAGATGTGCAAAAGTGAAGTCTTATCAGTTTATGGTGACTTTATTGTTTGAGCAGAAAGAGGAGAGGCTTCTGCTCTCGCCAAAGCATTGGAAAGGGTTTCATTTTTTATTCATTTTTCCAGTGACCGACAGTCAAACACGTCAATGTGAATCCAGTCACTGTGAGAGCTCAACCCACAAAGAGACACCAACAGACTACAAATGTTCACGTTAGATGACGCTGATAGTTACAGACAGTGCTGTGTGGTTTATGGCCAAGCTAACACTCTGTCTCAGAGGTTTGGCATACAGTATGTACAGAATAGGTCAAGGTAATGTTATTTAAAGCATTTTGTACTCCTCTGTGTACAGCTCATCTTTGGTCAAACTGTTTCAGGATGACAAAGCTGCAGGTGGCACACAATGACGCCATAAGAACGCTTTTAAATAAGCCAAAGAGGACGAGTGTTAGAATTAACCCTCTCTTGGCTTGCTTCAGTTTTATCTGCAGGTTAAATGCTTCGGAGAACACTCTTATCTTGACCATAAGTAACAGTAGATACAGTCCCATTCGCTTCCAGTCAAATATGTGGAAACACTGGAGGGACTGTCTTTTTATCTGTCCTTTTAACTCATATTTATGGTGGGTTTTGCATAATCACTGTTTTTATTATCTATTGTAATTTTTTTGTATGCTGTTTCTTAACTTGGATATTCTTGACATTGTTCTTTTTTTATGTTTTGGGTTGTGCACTCCTTTTCATTTATTTGACTACAAGTCCAGACTAAATTATGTCTATCTCTCCATCTATCCGTCCATCCATCCATCCATCCATCCATCCAGATTTCCTCTGACTCAGACGAGACTGAAGTATTTGTTGAAAAAAGTGAAACCTACAGTCAGATGCCGTAAGGATTCAGCATTAAGCTATGGGGCCAAACTTTGGGAGAGCATTCTCGCTACTGTAAGACACATCAGAGGAGGACTGACACAGACAGGGCCAACAACAGAGGCTGTTTTGAGGCTTCTCATCTTAACCTCATGTCAATCATGTCCAGTAGCCAATAGGCTCAAAGCCCCACCCCCTGGTAGAATTAGTGTAAAAAAAGTGAAAGTTCTAAGTGGAAACTGTAAATAGTGGAAGCAAAGTGTGGGATAAACAAAAAGCTGAAAATACAAAACAAAAGCTGTTACTTATTAACTTTTTCCTCATTTCTTAACGTTTTAGGTTGATAGTTTTATTTTGGATTCAAAATTCAAATTGACAATAATTGTTTTTTTGTTATTTTTAATATTTAATTTAAGTTTACAGTGTTGTTTTTTATTTACCGTTTTATTTCACATTTTCAATATTTTTAGCTTAAAATATTGTTTTTTGACAATTAAATTTTTTTAAATCTTTTATATTTGATTTGAGTTTAAAATACATCTTTTTCAATTTTAGAAAACCTTTTTCAACTAGCAAATACTTTTTTTTTATTTTAAATGTTTCTTTCAATTTTAAATTGTTTCTATTTTAAATGTCCCTTTTTTAAACTTTATTTTCTAGCTTAAAATATATGCATATTTTTCAAATGTACAATTTTTTTTCTCAAGTCATCAATATTTCTTTTAAAAGCAAATACATAATTTTTATTTCCAAGTACAATTTTGTTGCAAATGTTAATAATGTCTCAGTTTTTTTCATATTTTGAATTTTTTTTTTTAAGTGCTTTTTTAACTTACTTTTTTTTCCCAAATTTTGAATATTTCTTTTAAGTTTACTTTCAAGTTGAAAGTTGTCATCAAATTTTAATATTTGCTCTTCATATTATCTATTTTCTTTTTCTTTTTTTACTTTCAGCTGGTTCTTAATGGTTCCATAATGATCTTTGAACAGAGCGCAGAAAACAGCGTGTCTGTACAAATACCTTTGTTTACACTGAAAACCTGATTGCCTATTTTTATGCGTGATGAAATTCCCCTTATGTGGGTTTTTCCAGCTTTCTTCTGGGTGACAGTCAGAGCACGCCAAAACACTCAGAGCTTTTAAATGTTAAAAAGACATAATTGGAAGAGATAAGTACCTGCTCGGGCCTGAGCCCTGGTGGCACCCAGGCGTACTCCTCCAACGCACATCCGGAGTCGTCATCAGAGGTGGAGCTCCTCTGGAAGCCCACGCTCGTCTTTCCCATTTTCCCCCCAGCACGGGCCTCCATGCCTGGGCCTCGAGGTGAGGGCCGCTCCCCTCTGTCTTTGCGCTCCAGGTTCAGTGGTCTTTGGTGCTGCAAACACATAAAGATAGATGGAAGATGGATGTTTATGCAGTGATCACTGTGCATCCCCACTGGGAAGCTAGGCTCATTCAAACGGGCATTTCCAATAAAAAGTTGACGTAAACGCAAATGTACCAACCACGTTCAAAACTTCAAGCATAGCTATACAAGTTTCTACGACTGTTTTTGGGCTCTACGTACAAATCACTTGGTCATTGATCGCACGTTGCAAGTGAATCCGGGTCAAACTTTGACCAATCAGAGCCAACTGTTTGAAAATTGTTCAAGGAGGGGAAATTTTTTTCCCGGCCAGAATTATATGACACCAAGTCTTTCATATCTTAGTATAGAGCTGTGAAGAAAAAAAAAGCCCGGAGCAAAATTCACGAGATTTACACGCTTCAACATTTCACACTTAGCCTCTTCCAACTGTAGGTGGCGAACATGCGCTAGTGAAGAGTAGAAAAGCAAAAAAAAATTCTCTCCCTGATTGTCCAGTATAAACACCATGGGGTAAACATGAATCCGGGTTTACCGCATTTAGCATGTTCCTGAACACGCGTCACACGCCTCTTTTTTTTTCGTAGCTTTTTACATCAGTTAAACGTTTTGATTTATCATTCTCAGCTCAGTTTTTCCTCTTTTTTTCAAATTTACCATAAAATCCTCCAGTAAGTGCTTGCAATCAGTCATTTTGCCACAGTTTATTTTTGTTTCTTAATAAGTTAAATGCTCTCATCCAGGCAGTGTTGCAAGACTTTACCATATTGGCTGTATAAACATTAGAAGAGCATAAAAAAAAAAACCCCAGCAAAAAACGGAAGTTTCTTCTCATCAAGACAAAAAAAATCTTTGTTCTCATTAGTGCTTTTTTTAGTCCAACTTCCTTTGTTTACCCATCACAGAATCCAGCTAGATTAAATAAGGCCTCCATACAATCTTAAAAAGGTAGAAGATTACATTTTATTGCATGCTTTTGCAAATGTTGTGTTTTTAAAGCTCCCCATTTCTAAAATATAAAAAGGTTTATGGCATGACCTCACATTTCCAGCTGTTTTTTGCAGAACATCTGTTGCTTTTACTAGCCGCTGCTGACGTGGTGAAACTTTTCTAAAACTAAAAACTAAGCAAACCTCAGTTCGGGCTGCAGTGATCTCCATCCAGCGACATCTCAAATTGCTTTTGTTCTCCGTCTTTACGAGCTGATAACAGATGGGTCGATGCGTGAACTCATCGTCCCCCACCCCCACCCCCTTTTGCGGTAGCCCCCTTATCTTGGCAGCTATGGTCTCCAGGCCTGATAACAGGGCGTTGGATGTGTTGAAAAGGCCACTTGCCTGCTGGTTTTGATGGTGCTCTGCCTCTTTGGCATGCAAATCTGAACAAGAATGGGAGTTGTTTGGAGGTGAAAAAGATAGAAACTTCACAGCAGCCCTCCAAACTGTATGTAGATTCCATCTTTTTACATAAGAACAGCTCCTTCAGGAGCATTAGCAACTTGTCGGCTTCTGCTGGGTGAGTTATAGTCCTGCCGACTTTGGAGCACTCAGACAAACATTTAACAGCAGAATTAACTTCCTTTTATTTGAACTAAGTCTTCAAAAAATCTGTTTAACACTTGACTAAAACAGGGTTTCATTATCTTTCAAGATCATGTAAACCGACAAATTCTCGTTTGGACTTACTACAAGCATGAACACACAAGGCTCCAGAGCGCAGGATTTAGTTAAAGGTCGACCCACGACTTTTTTTTTCTAATCACAAGACGAAAAGGTTTGCGAGTGTGGCTTTGTTCCTCAGCAACTAATCTATCGGGGTTTATGGTAGGGCAGATACTGTTATCACGCAAAAGCTTTTTTCTCTGCTTGTCCTGCTTTATCTCATCTAAGCCAGTTAAGATCAGTAAGTGATGTCAATAGGTCAAGTGAGTTTATTCTTAGTCACTGGTTGTGCCCAAATTCCCTCTATTTGCTATTTAGGGTGTTTATCATTTTAATTTACAATTCCAAAATCCAGTGCCCTAGAAATTTCCAAGAAATCTCTGAAAATCAAGCGTGAATTGATTCTCACTATTTTGGTAAATATAGACCACAATGCATTGCATTTAAATTGCGTTAGGACAAAAAGAGTCACAGATAAGTCCATCAACTGGTCTGACTTTATTAACTGTGTTCAGTTATTATAGAATTTGCTTGTATTACGCTAAACATTAGCAACATTAGAAGCGTTAGCCACATTCACTATACTTATAACTCTGAACTTTGCTTTGCAACACCAAAAACAGACTGATACCGCAAACACAAACACTAAGCTAACTCCCAACATTGTTAATAACACCGAAAAACACAAACACACTGTTAAGACACTGCCACACGTTAGCCATGTTAGCTATTCGCCATAACACCAAATTGTGTATTCCGAATTCCCTCTATATGCTAAAGAGCGTTCGCCAATTCTTCGGTGAGTCCGAATCCACAATTCCAAAATGCAGTGTCCTAGAAATTTCCCAGAAGTCTCTGCAAAAAACTAGCATTCATCACATCAGTAGTTTGGCAAAATTAGACCACAATGCATTGTATTAAAATAATGTTTTTTCCTATGAAAAATAGTTTTAATGCAATGCATTGGAAAGTTTTTTTTTTATTTTTTATAATTAGTTTTCATTAATCATCCAAGTTTTTATCTTTAGACCACAATGGATTCATGGACAGTCTTTATAAAACGTTTATATTTATTTGTTTTTTATTTTGGCATATGGGTCATCATATTGTCCAGGGCACTAGAGTTTTTAGGTGTTAGGGTATAGTGAGTGAATGCAAAAATAATGACCGATTTTGAATCACTTTTCTTCTATTTATCTGGAATGGAAAGATGAAGCAGATGATTTAAAGGTCACTTTTCCACTTTTAAAAAACTTTATTAGTGTTTTTTTAAAACGGTTTGTCAGTTGTAAAACAGAATTGATTGAGACAAAATTAATTTTTACAAAAATGTGCTCTGTAGTGATGAGCCTTTGATTATTAAACCCCTGACACTGTTTGTTCTTCAGCTCCTCAACCTCGCATGGAAAAGGTGATTGCAGACTTCTGAGCCAAAACCTGCTTCAAGTCGCATTACACTGTCACCACTTGGCAATAACACAAGGGTCGTTTTTGTCCAAAAAAAAAAAAAACTATTAGAAAGTTCCCCTTTTTATGATTCAGGCAGCTGGGCAGACACAATAGAAGGTGGTTAAGTAGCAAAATGGAAAACAGATATTTTTTAATTTTTAATTTTAACCCTGTAAAGCCCACTAAATAAAATATTCTAAAAAAAAAAAATAATAATTTTTTGGGTTTAAGATGTTTTTTAAACACTTTGGTGAAATCCATAGAAAAAGTTTAGGGATGTAATGTTTTATAAGGTATAGATAAGATCACTAACTGTATTTTCCACACTAAAGGGCGCACTGAATTATAAGGCACACCGTTAATGAATATTCTGATTTTGATCTTTTGTCATATAAATGGTGCACCTAACTATAAGACACGTTATAAAATTGACTCAAATCAAGTGAGACAAAAGAGTCAGAGATAAGTCAGTAAGTCTGTCAGTCAGAATACATTTACTGCGTTAATAGTAATTCTAGAATTTGTATCACTCTACACGTTAGCCTCGTTATAAGCGTTAACCACATTAGCATATTCACAAAACCAGTGACGACCAGCTTTGTTTGCAACTTATATAAAACAGACTGATACCGCTATAGCAAACGTTACTGTGACTTCGCGAACTCCCAACACGTTTAATAACGTAAAAAATAAACAGTTCAACGCTGCGAAATGTTAGCTGTGTTAGCATAACTGTAAGAACACCCAACTGTGTTTGAAACCTGTAAAAAACACAGAAAAAAGTAAATAAGCTCAGCGAGAAGGAATCCATATATAAGACTTTATAAGTGTGCCTTACAGTGTGAAAAATGTGGCATGCCACATCAGGTGATGTGGTAAGGTTTGGCTCACACCAAAATGAGTTATAGATGCAACAATATCGACAAAAAAAATTCTGAATTGAAACTGTACATTGTGGTACTGTTCCACATAACATTTATTTACCTCACATGAACGAGCTGTGTCTCAAATCCACACATTTTAAACATGGTGTATCTGTATTGCAAAAAATTAATGATCTACACATTTCACATTCTTTCAATACAGCAAGGAGCGCTTTAAAAAACAAACAACAATAGATTTAGCTTTAAATAGTTTTGTAAATTAGCTAAACTTTTTCCCGCCAAAAGTGTCATAGAAGCAGACATTTTTAAATGAGCAGGAAGTGCTCAACCCGATCCCAAACACCCCAAAAAAATACTTTTACAGCTTTTTTCTCTGACAGTTAATTTAGAGGAAAAATGTCAAAAGTTCATCGTTTTTTTTCATTGTCATAAGATTTACTTTTGGAAAACTATTACTCAGTGGGGTTCAAAGGTCGAGGTCATTGCTCTTTGCTTGCTGAGGAGTGTTATTCTAAGGCCAAATGATATGAGGGATGAGGGGGGAGAACGGAAGACTTGACACAGCTGGAGGGAGACCACCTGCACCATTTTATGAGGACAATGCACAATAATAACCGAGACAAGGAGCTAGAATGCATGCATGCATAGGTGCGCCTACCAGTGCAAAGCTGTAGAATGACTTTCAAGGATCAGTCTAAAAAGTTTTTAGGTGTTTTGACTCTTACCTGCTGGAAAAGCATCTTTATATCGACCTTTTTCACAAAGCTGCTCTCAGATCTGTGACTGCATCTCTGCAGCATCAGAGGTCCGAACAGATCCAGATCATTCCAAATCGCACTCCTCCAGCCTGTGTTTGAAAGTCGACCAAAAGGAGCGTCTGAAGGTCTGCAGCTACCGGAGCAACCCGTTTAGCAAAAAGTCCAGAGCAGGGAGGGTTCAGAGGTGATCTGTGTCTGGAGAGTCTGATCCTAATGAGGGTCCTTGCTCGGTGGAGGGGGGCTGGCTGTCCCGCCCTCCTTCCTTCTCCCCCAGTGCGACCGAAAGCCACTGCATGTCAACTTCTCACACCGAATCAACAACCACCCCCCACTCTCAAACTACAGGATTCCTCAGAGCCAGATGACATGTCAACTCTCCTCCTTCCTTTGTCTCTTTTTTTTCCTCCCTCTTGCAAAATCTTTCGCTCTGCAAGCCAGACAAGTGCTCACTATCATTGATTGAATCCGCCTTAAGCTTTTGGAGCAAACACTGCATTCCTCCTTAAAGGCAGCAGATAAAGCAGACGTTTCTTTTCAAATTTCCACTCAAAGATGTTTCTGTTTCCTCCTATTTTCTTGATGTTTTTGACAAAATAACGCTATTCTTTATCATAAAAAGGTCTCCTGGTGTTTTTGAGGTCGTATGATCCCATTATGTCACATTAATTTGTATTCAGCCGCTGATTAGATCCCCAGTGTGGAATTTTAATGGGGTCTTGGCCCATCTGCTCCAATATCTCAGCAACAAATGTCCACGCTCAGTTTGGACTTGGCCTCATCCATCTCAGTATATTCTCACGCATGGGTTCTACCGGTTCACCCCGTTCTCTCAAATCCCCCCTTTTTTCTTTTTCTGGAGAACTGAATGAGTCTGAAGAATGGGGTCCCCCTGATCTCATCTCTCACTTTGCACGATTACAATGATGTTATTGTTGAAGAACACTTAAGGAAGCTCCCAGCCATCCACATCCAGTTCTGAGGGAGATTTATTCCAACTGTGGAAGGAGGAAAATGTGCACAAAAACAATATGAGGAGGAGAATCCGCACACAGAAAGAAACTTGCAAGAATGGGATAGGCGATGTTTGCCGCAACTATTTAGACAAGCTCCACACTATCAGTCACACTGAAAGGCTGAGACGAAGCAAAGGCTGCATTTAGAAAGTCACAGATGACAAATGAGTTTGCTCAATGGTGAAGTCAACAAAAGTGCCCTCTCCTCTGAAAACGCCACAAAGTCAAAGAGGGCAACGGGGCTGTTTGTCACGTTACCTGTTACAAACCAGCAATGAGTTTGTTAGATAATTAGCTCAGGAAGAGGACTCTTCGTGTGAGTTAAACACCCACTCCACTCCGATGCAAATTATGTTTTTGATGTTTTGATATGTTCTTGTGGCATTTTTGTGATGATGGAGGACATAAAGATCATCTTAAAATGGCATTTTGAAGTATTTCTTGATTCAAATTGTTGTGAATCAGGAGCAGACGAAAAAAATTCAGCTTGAAAATGCTTGTATTTGTGATGAAGAGAATACAACGGGTGGGCCACAGGCGCCCTGCTCCACTCCATTCTGATGCATCTATTTGTAGACGACTAGATCCATGTACGTCTTTGTTTTCCTCATCCAAGCTGGTATCTGGTTCAAAATTGTACGGCAGGATAGCTCTGATATTGCTTGCCATTGTTGTTCCACCTGTAATGTTAGGTTGGGTTGAGAGGGGTTGTAAGCTAGTGGCAAAGCATGTAAACAGATGGATGATGGGAAGTGTGGGAAGGCCCACAACTCAGAGGCAAATTTCTGTTGAACTACTGCTGCTCTGCAGGAACGATGTCCCAGAAAATGACGTTTTCTGATTTTGGCTAAAAACGGCACGATCACCACTGGGAATGCTTAAAATAGACGTGTTTTGCAGACATCCAACTGTGTGTTTGAAAGCAGGTGAAGACATGGAGGACCCCGACAGTACACCCAGAGACCAAGCCTTTCAGAGAAACTCAAGTCTTTAAATCTTTGGGTTATGCAAAAACAACACAAATTTCAGAAATCCTTCAGACGCTATTCAATAAACCGTTGAAGAAACATTTGTACCCTGTGATAGAAACGTTCTTCAATTAGATAAAGAATCTTTGGTTTTGAGGGAACTAGAAATTTAGATCAGATCTGGCAATGGGGGCTCTATTTTCTTAGACGAAAAGTTAAATTGGGGTTGCGGCCAAAGACTCGTACTGCTTGAGAAACCACAAGAGTGAGACTGACCTTGTAGTTTGAACTTTCTTCCAAAAGACAAAGATCATGAAGCAGAAAAACAAAATAAAGACTCACTACTGGAATTTCTTAAAAATGTGCTTCATAAGCTTAAGCAGAAACAAACTGTTGATTGTTATAGAGCACTATTTTGTCCAGAAAGCATTATTAACTTCTCACACAGCTTCCCAAATTAGCACACTGAGATGCTTTTGTGGTGAAAGGCTGGTGTTCCGGCTTCATTCAGATGTCTAAGACTGATTACCAGAAACTTCAAAACAGTTTGATGCCCTGTGTCACACAGATGCACAGAAACCACTGAGAGATGAATGTTTTTAAAGGGAAACAAAATGCAGTTGGTCCGGTTTATGACAACAGCTCCCAAGTTAAAATGCAAATAAGGTTGCAACAAATCTTTTACTTTTGACACTGTTTAAAAAAAAAAAAAAAAAATCAACCTATGGCTGAAACTCTAAAGAAAGTATCAAAATAGGATGAATCCATAATATTTTCTAATTTATTTTAGAAAAAGTATTTGCCACCCATATCCATTTTTGATGATTCAGCAGGACATTTGGTCCTTTTGATTTACCTTATTTTGTTATTTCATTTCTGATAATGGACACCTTGGTGGGTATTATGCCGCGTATGCCGTAGTCACTTACGTATCAAAGAAATGGTTAGTAAGTAAGCAATGACTGTCCAAGTTGATTCGAATGGTTGTTTCTATGGCAATCTACACATCTACACATTAATCATCTTCCACTAGGGGGAGTAGAACAATTTTTTTCCTGCTTATTTTAAAATGGCTGCTCCATTAAATCTTCAAAACACTTTTGGTGGAAAAAAAGTTTAGCTAACTTCCAAAAGTTTATGGTGAGAATTACTCATCTGTTGGTGTTCATTTTTTTTAAAATAACTACTTGGTGTGTTGAAAGAATGAAAATGTGTTGATAATTTATTCTTTGAAATACAGTTAGTGGGTAGATTAGGAATTTTTTCCTGTACATTCATGCCAATATTTTTTTACAACATGCTTACATTGTTGTGAGCAAAAACTTACCAAATTACACAATGTATCATGGGCGATACTATCTTTATCTCAATTAAAAAGTAATACTGCAGTTTTTGTGGGCTTCACCAAAGGGTTTAAAAAACTTTTTTTTTTTTTTTTTAAAGTGACTTTATTTATCAATTCTTTGATGTTGTGGGCTTTACAGAAAACCTGACCAACTTTTGCAGTTTGGTCATGAAACAAAAATGTAAAATTTCAAAAGACTAAAAACAGTTTGATGCACCAAAAGAAAAAAAAACTTAAGACTAATTTGAAAGTGTACGGTAATGTTCATCTAGGAACAACCACTTTACAAAACCGAGGCTTGTATGTCAACGACAGGCTTTATATGAAGGTCTCCTGTGCTCATGTCAATTAACATCTATTGCTAATCCACCACTCAACCTCATTCTGCCATATTCCCGCTGACAGATGTCTCACAGCCCCTTTTTTCATGGCAGGAAATGGAAAGTTAGGCTGACAAACCTCACTGGTTGGACTTGCCGCTGCACATCAGATCTGCCGATCCTTCTGTCCTTCTGCGAGGTCAGTGCTAATATTCGTTGACACTCTCAATCCAAGTGTAATTTAAGATTCTGGTCATAAAAGCCCAGCTCCTGCAGAGTGTTACTCACACACCTCAGAGACAACAGAGGATACAATAAAAGTGCTATAAAATGCAGGAAATGGTTGAGTGTGAAGATGACATTAGACCACTATGTCAGGGATAGGCAACTCCAGGCCTTGAGTGTCTGAGTGATTTCCAGATATCCAAGCCCTACTCATGACTGATTACCTGCTTCAGGTGTGTCCAGCTAATTAGAACATGCCAGAGTATACCTCTCTGTTATAAACATAGCCAGATTTACAGTCAAAGGACTTTAAGACCAAAAAAGATTGAAAGATCTTGTCTGATTTGTTTTTACTTCCATCACTGTTGTTTTTTTTAAGACTTTGACAGGACCAAAGACAAAAAAATAACCAGCCACACGCAGGATTACCAAGGACCACCAAATCAGACTCATTCTCGATACTTGTCAAGTCGCTGTTAAATTGAAACCCCCAAGCTAGCAAAGGTAACAAAAAATAAATGTATTTAGAAAGTTTCTTTTGGCAGAAAAGAGCCAGTGAGGAAAAAAAGAAGAAGAGCCTTTGCCTTCAAATTAAAAGAAATCTGTATTTGACCGACAAAAATCAGGAGTTTTTACTCCAAATAGGGATTTATCGCAATAGCTGTTCCCACATCCTAATAATATTGCAAAATATTCAACCACTGGCTGCCACATGTTACAAGGATGTAGCTAATAAAGTTGCACAAATGCAGATTCACATTTGATAGTTTGAATTCTTTTGTGTTTATATGTTGCTGAAGTTGGCGTCTGATTATTTATCTTCCACTTTGACAGTAATGGTTTAATGGGAAGTCTATATCACATTTTAAGGGTTCCTGAACTCTAGAGTACAAATAACACGTAAAACAGCTGCAGATATTTTACAGAGGATAAAGATAAACTTTTCCTTCAAAAGTTAAGGGAAACTGGATACTAAAAAAAAAATAAATAAAAATGGGACACCCACTTTCACCTCATACAGACTGGTCCATAAAATTATTGTCTGACATTAAACGGGTCCATGGCCTAAAATAGGTTGGAGACCACTGATCCATGGCTCTGCATCATGTTGGTGCATATTGACATGCACAGCTTCACACACCAATTCGGTTTTGATCTGATCATCTTCTCCTTTCCTCCACCTTCTGCTTTATTTACCAGCAGACGATACGTCAACAACATTTCTCCAATGAGGACAACAACTCACAGTTAGCTCCGCATTATCTTTGCATGTGAAATAAAGGTCTGTTACAGAGAAAATCAACACTTTAACATTGGAGTTTAACCCACTCTTCTGCCCCATTTTAATAAATAGGGCAGACATTTATGGACTTAAAGGGCATAATTTTTTCAATTGGAGGAATTCAAGTATCGTGAGCGTCGTTTTACAAGTGAAGGAAATCCAGCACAGGGGATGACAGAAAACACCTTTGAAGTCATCTGTTGTTCACTTGTGTGAGGTTTTATTATAACACATTTAAAATAATCTGAACGGTTTTAGATAGTGATCATCTAGAATGTTTGGATGAAATGGTTTATAGCTTTGATCATTGTTAAAGCTTGATTTGACGGTTTTTGCATTTTGAGACTGTCAGGGTTGACGTGAGGACACAGATGCAGACGACACTCGTAAATGCAAAGTTTCTCATTTATTTGAGTAAAGATCTCGAAAACTAACACAAACTCATGAAGGTACAAAAACCACCCGACAACCAGTGCAAGGGAGACGAAGACTTATTACCAGGAGGAGAGGATGAGGTAAGTGCAAACAGGTGTTCCAATTAAGGAGGGAGGGACCACACACTAGGAGGGAAGTGTCAAGAGACCGGAAAGAGCAGTACTGAAACACAGGAAGTACAACCAACAACAAAATAAAACAGGAAGTGAATACCAAACACAACAAACAACCAATGTCCTTGGTCCATAACCCCACAGAGACAAATTTTGTTAATAAACTGAATTGAATCCATTTTGTTGAAAAAGCAACTCTGCTAAAGGTAAACTACATAATGGTCATGTGCTTTGGGTTACCGACCAAAAATGAGCCTGGGAGGGGCACGCCTTCCCACGATCCAGATAAGTAAAAGAAAATGGATGGATACAAGTTGCTCGATGGGTTACTCCATTGACTGTAAAAGAACTGGACCGAGTGATTGTGATGTCACCCATAGAAAACGGCCTCTTTCCAGCTCCAACCAAATGAAGTCAATTCAGTCGCCATTTTTTCCGTCATACAGGCCCCGCCATGTTGGAGCCAGACGAAATTACTAAACAGTGATTGGTCCTAGTCAGTCAGACTTTGGCCGGCTTGTGGCTGCAGAGTTCAGCAGCGTGAAGGGTCTTTCTTAAGGACCCACACTGGACTGAAGCTCATCACACTGCCTGGGAAGCAGGTTTCTTGGTAGGTTTCTTGGTACTTCACACAGCCAACAGAGCCATCCCACCTATACCAGCCTTTCTTGTTTTTTTTTCAGCTCTGCTTCAGCATTAAAGTCATTATTCCTGCGTTGCACGCAGCTTTTCTGTAAATACCTGCAATACTCTGATTAGAATAAGCTGCAGAATCATTTTTCAGTTTACTGGAGATGTCAAAACAGAGCATAGAAGCTCATCCCCGACGTTATAATCAGAGTTTGTTCACTTTGGCAGAGTTAACGTTATCTCGGCTGCTTACTGTGAGTCAATACCTAAATCCTGCTGCACACATGCACAATACCCCTGCGGGCTACTATATGTTTTAGCCAACTGTTATTGGTTTTTGTCTGATGTTAGGAAGGCGTAATATTGCTGATAATGATGATGGATAGGAAAACAAATGATTTTTGTATACTAATGGTATTGCAGCTTAACAACACCTAATACTACATGTTGAAAGCATTGAGCGGTTCACCACAGAGTTCTTCCTTTCATTTTTGGTTGCTCCATTGCAGACTCTGGGAAAAGTCAAAAGCAGGAAGTTATATCATCATCATTTGATCTATTTTCAAAGTGTTCCCTGTGATCATGCTGTTTTTAGCCAAATTTCTAGGACATTAGTTTCTGCAGAGCGGCAGGAGTGCTATAGAAATTCGCCTCTAAGTGGTGGGCGGGATTGTTGGTGCGGAGTTACCCGGCCCCTGTCCTTTTCTCGTTACTGAGAGCTCCAAGCAAGGAGCTGTCACCAACAACTACAATCTCTTTCAAACAACATTTTTTCGTCTGCTCCTGATTCACAGTGATTTAGATGAAGAAATACTCAGAAATGCAATTTTAATCTTCATTTTCTATTTCTACGTCCTCCATCATCAGAAAAATGCCACAAGAACACACAAAGACGCCATTTTCATTGGAGCGTGTCTTCCAAAACTTCAAACTTTATTGAAACTTATTAAAGTTGCCTTCTTAATAGATGCAAATATGTATGGAAAAAGGAAAACAGCACATCCAACTCTAATTTGATTTTATGCATTCCTTCCCTAATAAAATCCAGAGGACATTTTGAACATTATGACCACTTCTTTTGAAAGTGTGTCTGGTCTTGTGACCTTCTTAGATCCTTTTCTGGACAAAAAACACAGACTTAGCTGTCTAAATACAAAATATTATAATTGTACGGGTCACGATTAGGGTCATTGAGGTGTGTGTAGAAGTTAGGGTTTAAAGATACAAAATAAATAGATGTCTGACCTAATAAGGAGAGCTGCACAAACTCTTCATGGTTTCTGAGTGTCCTGCATGTATGAACAGAGATGGAATGCTGTGTTGATGCAGTGCTGATTTGCCTCCAAGCTTTTATTGTCTTAATTTGATGTATTTTTAGTATAAAAAGAGGCTTGATTGATCAGTTTTAATCAATGTAGCATGCTCTTTTCATGACCAGAAACCTGACATGTAAGCATCAAAGATAGCATGAGATAAGAAGCCAACCTAACTTTGTGCTTGTTGACCGAGAACTAAAAGTGACACACTTCACCTGCACTTGTTTGAGGTTTTTTTTGTGCTTTTTTGTTGTCATTGGCTCTAATATCCATAATATTATTACAATGATATTTAGTCCTTTTCTGACAGATTGATGGTGCCACATTTAAGCCAAAAAAAATAGAGCGTTAATGAGCAGAGCATCTATAAGCCATTTCCTGCATTAAACATAAAAAAAAAAATAAAATGAGGTAAAGTGGGCCAATTTTGCCAATGAAGGGGGAACCAGCAGCATTAGATCACGTTGAGCATGGGAAAACTGTGCTGACTTGAGGTTGCGTGTCCTGTATGTGTGAATCCCCCCGTGACTTTGAATAAGAGATAAATGTAGGCTAAGGATCGGGGTTGTGTACACAGAGGCTTAATGATAGGACCCTGAAGGGATACAGCGGCAGTGGAGCGGAACAGACAAGCAGACGCATATACACGCACATGACGTCTTAGTGTTACACAACCAGCACCTTCACTTTCCCATCAGTTAGCTTGGAAAAAAAAATCTGGGAATAGACACGTTTGGGGCTCTTCTACTCTGAATGCAGTTGAACTTTCATGCGATTGGGAAATTGCTAACATGCACACCAATTTTCCCATCTTTTTTTTTTATTTTGAGAGCTATCGAAGGTTTAAAGTAACATGTAGAGCAGGGGTGTCCAAATCCAAGCTTCGAGGGCCGGCGTCCTGCTAAAAACCACAATTATTAATCTCTCCTATACGGTTAATTGGCACGGTTGGCATTTCCGTGTTTTGAAAAAGACGCTAACCAGACGTCACTACCAAATCCAAGTCCCTGATTGGTCAATGTTTGATTTCACTTTTGACGCATGGTTTTTACACAGAGCCCAAAAATTGACTTTAAAAATAAAAACATGGACGCCCGAAAAGCACATGTACGAGTGTTTACATCTGCTTTTCATTGAAAGCAGGTTTCCGACCCAGGTTTGAACGAAGCATGAAGCAATCACATTTCTTCCTCATAGATTATAAAGAACACCCTGATATAGTTTTACCATTATTCTAGTTTCCACATTAGCAAAGTTGTTGGTTTCCCCTTTTTTACCAAGAATAGACTGGTAAACAAAAGTAACTGGAAATTTGAAAGGAAGTTACACTATTACGAGAAAGCAGGTAATATTCTAACATATAAACCCAGACTTTCTCATGTGAATTTCTATATCAATGGTCATAAATCCGATTTCTCCCACTTTATTTTTTTGGGATGTAAACGGACTTCCTGATGAAGGGAGAGTGTCTCAGAAGCTCAGTGGAAACCACACATTTTTCACAAATCCAAACAGCTGAGTGAAACCAGCTTCGCTCCGCATTGCTAACATGTCGGTGACATATCTACGAGCCCACGAGGGTGATAGATTTCAAGGCTGTGTGTTGTGTGAACGTTGCCTTCAAAAGTAGCACCACCTTCACAGGGGAAGTGGCGCGATCTGTAACTTTTGCGGAGGGTTTGTCTGCTACGCTCTGGTCGGATTTGCCTCAACGTCTGAAGTTCGTGGGTAAATAGAAAGCAGCTTTTGGTGTGTGACTTCGGGGCCTGTCTCACCCTCTCCCTATCTGCACTGCAGCAGCCCCCCATCCCCAGTCTAACCCAACCATAGCCTCAGTCGGCCTCTTTGTTAATTCCGACCTACCTGACAGTTCTGACTAAAACCCTCCTGGGTTTACTATCAGCTGCACTCCGCAGCAGGCTTTGCTCTCTAAACACACAGGAAAACTAATCTGCAACAGATGGGAATCGAACCGAGGAGAAGTGGTACAAAAGGATGAACAGCAATTTGTACCCTTCAGAAGAAAATGGTTGGATTTCAGCAAAATTCCAACCCTGCAGTGGTTTATAATAATCAACAACTCCCTGAGGCTTATCAAAACTTATTACAGGAGATATGAGACGGCCATCCACAAGCAGATGTCTGAAAGACCCTCAAGCTAAATCCTGGGGACTTTTTTAATTTTAAGAACCATTAAACTTTCTTTCATGAATCAGACAGGACTTGAAAGTATCCTTGCGGAATGGGGCTTTTCTTTGTCATTACTCTGCAAAAATTAAACTTAATTGAGAAAAATGATATTGTAAAAACAGCACAAGAGGGAACGTCTGCAGTGATCTAAACAAACACCCGGTTTAGCTGGTTTGAGAGTATCTGGCTTGCTGCCATAAAAAAGAGGAATATTCCCTTGACATTTTTTTTTCAGAATAAAATGTACATTCTTAAACATTTAGCCAAACTAAACACAGTTTGATTTAGTTGGTAATGTTTTTTCTTTGCCGACAACGGAGACTACAGATTTTGGTGTGCCATTGTAGTGCTGGGCCATGATGAGCATTTGGGTACCGATCTGATGCCGGTCAATATTGCCAAAATCAAATTTTTTTTGTAAATGCAGTGGATGTGACATGAACCTCAAAATCTCAATTGTTTTTAATCAACCTTGAAAGTATTTAACTACTTAGAACAAATGTTTGCTAATGACTTGATGTTAGTGTTACCTTCACTGGTAGGCTACCTCTTGCTCGAGTGGAGTGATGAGTGACATAGACCGTAAAACGATGGACAGCTCAACCCCTCCCCTCTCATTTTCCAAATAGGAAATAGCCGCTGGTTGCAAGGAGGCCAAAATCCCATAGACTTCCATTGATAAATAGACAGTTATCACTCAGTCATTTTAGTCCTCGGAATGACCATTCTTGCTCTGATACCTTTTTTTTAACACCTTGTTTCTTATCCTAATATTTGTTAGTTAGTTATTCAAGTTATAATCTGACCAATCAGATGCCTCAGTAAAAGCATGTGGTGCCTGCTGACCCCACCTCAAACATTTGATCAGAGGGAGGGGGGTGGAGTACAAACAAGACAGAACAAGCTCGCTCATGATTGGCGACAGTAGTTCCTCTAAAAACGTGACTCAGTCCGACTCGGACCAATCACTGTTGACGGGTTGCAATATGGCGGCAGACTATCAGGAAGTGACAGAGAAGTATCTGACCTGATTTCGCAAGGGCCAGAGGTAAGGTATTTCCTATGCGTGACCCTGAAACCTTGTTACTTCCAGTAAATGAATATTTGTTAATGATGAGTGATGATTCACAAAATCCTTTGCTTTTATACTGTAGTGTAGGTACGTTGCCAGGCCAAATTTCTATTTTACAGGATTTATTTACACATATAAGGGGTCTCTGCCTCTTGACTTTGGGAACCAATTTTTCCACAACCAATTTTGTGGGATGTGACCTAAAATCAAAGGGCAGAGGTAAGCCATATTAAAATGGTGTCATTCAAATGGGCACAACAGCGTCTACATTTATAAATGCTGCTTTTTTGGTGTCCAGTAAACATCTACAATAGATGTCTATTATCTAATAGACAATAACCAACACCAAGAATCTGTTACATCCTGACACTCAAACTTCTGCAAGCTCTCAAACAACACCAACAGGTAAAAAAAAAAACGCATTCAACAAATTTGTTGAAAACGCTGTAATTTTCTCCACCTTTACGTGTCCTGTGTTTATCTAAAGAGAGCATTTCCTGACTTCAGGGTGGCATCAGATTTGGAATGAGGGAGCCATTTCCCCTCCAAATGAATTAGAAAGTCGCTTTTTCTTTGGGATGTTGGGAGCCAACACAGAGACAGTCAGAGGCGGGGTGTGCCACACGGCACAGCCGCTGAGACAGGCGACCGCCCTGTTGACTAATCACAGAAACTCCGTCAAACCGTCTTATTCCAAGAGCTCCTCAATCACATTGTGTTCCTTCCAAAGATTTAAGTGTTTGACGGTTTGGAATTTCACCGCGCATCATGCTGCAAAGTAGAACAGTAGAAGTGGTGATAAAGGTACACAGCGCTTCAGATTCAGGACTAAGCTTAGTGGCTTTTAACAAAGAAAAACCCTACACAGGACAAAGCCGGCGAAGGTACCTTTTGTGTTCGGCCTGTCATATCGGGACGGGGGCTTGTGATGACGTCACACTACGGTAACACAACTTAGACAAACTATGTCCGAATTCCAGGTAACACCACTTAGGAAAACTACTTAAGCCACGTCCGAATTCCTTGACTACTCACTATTTAGGGCGTTCGACATTTCGTAGTGCTTTGCGAATCTACAATTCCAAAATCGAGTGCCCTAGAAATTTCCCAGAATTTTCTGCGAAAAAGCCATGTGCACTCAATGCTCACTAGATTGGGGAGTATGGACCACAATGCATTGCTTTTGAATAATTTCAGCGAATAAAGGGAACTTAAATTATTTTGTTTTTGTAAAACCATTACATTTCTCACCATCAGAACACAGTGGACTCATAAATAGTCTTTGTAAAATGTTTGGATTGATTAAGTTTTCACTTGGTGAATTCAGTGACGTCATATTCATGTTAAAACAAAGGAGTGAGCATGGTGTCTAAATTTCTTTTAAAATTTGTGCCAGTGGATAGTCCTGCATTTTATAGTTTTTTAGTAGTTAAGTAGCAGGGAGGAAATTCAGCCTTAGTGACAAGATCTGCTTGGGCTGACTGGACAGTAATTTGTCCAATCACAATCTTACACATCACCAGGTAATTGTACAGCTAATTAAATATTGCAACAACATCACGAGTTGCAAGCCCCTGATCTGATCTGATCTGAGCTGATCTGACCTGACCTGACAGGCCGAACACAAATGATACCTACACCAGATATAGGTATAGGCAGGGTGAACCCTAAATTCCGTTACCGCCCCTGTAAATGTGATCAAAATTCAAAATTGACTAAAGAAATAAAAACAAAAAAAAAAACACACAAAAAGTCAAATTTGGTTTGCTATGGATTTTGTGGTCTCTGAGGGATGTGACACCCCAAACTCTCAGCACAGTCAGACTCACCCCCCCCATATTCTACCAAGTGTGGTTGGATAAATCCGGGCCTGGCACAGGACTCAAATTTCAGGAAGGAGGGCAGAAACTAAACAAGTGAAACACTTTTACAACATCATTCTAAAACCAACTTTTTGATCCTTAAATATATTGGACGTTAAGGGGAAGCTCAGAAATTCTAGAGTAAGAAAGTTTTTTTAAATAATCATCCAATTTAAAAGACGTTAGTCCCACACGTTAGAACCCATAAAACATCCACCATGCAGTATTAAAAAGCTGAAATGTAGATTCTTTCTTTTACTGCTACAGCAGTATATGTGTCGGAATTAGCTCTCACCAACTCTGACTGCGTTCGTTCTGAAGTGCTTTTTATGTTTTTCCCAATCAAAAACAAAACGGAAGGCTATCATTTGTGTGCCGCCTCAGGGTGGTCATTTGACTGGGAATAATTATGAGGTTTGTTGCTCAACGGTCTTCCCTACAGAAGAATCTCCTCCATTTTCTTTTTTTTACCTTCACTTGAGCTCTAAAGCCTTTTAATTATTGTCATCTAATAATCATCACTTCTAATGTCTCCGTAGCTGGCGACTGGCAGTGTCTGGGCAGGTGGGTGCTTCAGTGCGTGAGTGGCTTTAATCATCATCAAATAGAGCTGTGTGTATGGGTAATTAAGCTGGTGCCGAATCGAAGTTGGGGATTCTCGACAGCACCAAAGTTTTGGTAAGCGCTGCAGGCCACTGGATTCCAGCTCTGGCTGCAAGTTTTGACACAGAGTTGAACGCAGCTCCATTACTCAACGTCTCAAGGACTTCTAAAGGCTTGGATTACTCTTGCTTCCCACAAGCTGACCATAATAGCGGGTGTGCGGAGCCAGCGTGGCCTCGAGGATTCGGTCTGAAACCGCTCAATGAGTACAAGGATCATAACTTGTGTTTGTACACGAAGTCGTGCTGTCTCAGCCCCCCCACACGCATGAAAGACTCAACTGAGACTGATGCCTGACGGGCATTTTAATCACATCTCATAAAAGCGGCACAGAGCGTTTGAGTGTAGTTACAACTCATAATATTTTTATAGCAACTGGGTCAGGGCTTGACGATGGCGTCTGTAAAAATAAAAGACGGGGCCGCGCATCTAGGTAACGCAAATTAGATAAATGAGAAAGAAAAGATGGCACAACACACTTCCCCGCAGGAGGACTTTTGATTTAAGAAGGCCTGCACTCAAAGCTGTTGAGAAAACTTGTCTAAATTGTGTTTTAGAAACAATTTCAGGATCAACACGTCGACTTTTTACAGCACAAATGATCTTTAGGCTAACTTTGATCCCAAAAAATTGACTTTTATCCCCAAAACTGAGGCTGTCTGGTCTTTGCTAAATGCTGCTTCATCCCTTCAGTAACGTTCACACCGCCCTCAGCAACACACGTTCAAGTGACCGTCTTCATTGAAAAGTCAATGGAAATGCGAGTTTCTAGTTCCGCGTTCAAAAGTCTTGCATTAATGTGTCACTTTGCAAGTTTTAAAGTCCTTTTTCGGGTTTATTGAAAGTTAAACTAGGTTAGAGCGAAATTTGGTAGCTGCATTTTGATGTGTCCTTGCACGAATTCCACATGCACACACACGTAAGTATAGGACACCCGTAATATGCTCACAGAAGCTACGCTTTGATTGTCTAATTTCTTTTTCAAAAGCTACGTTCACATCGCCCCCAGCAGCCACTTTCAAAGAAAAGTCTACGTAAATGCCAGCACATGCGCTCTTCGGGATTCGCTCGTTCAAAGGTCTTGTGTTCACACATCACGACGTAAACTTCTATGAGCGTGTTTGGTCTCTGCAGACAAAACTCGTGGCCCTTGAATGTGTGTTAAAACCTAAACCAGGTCGAACTCTGTCCAATCAGAGACTCAGATATGGATGGCGTCCCCATTAATTCACGGAAGTGTCAATCGTTTAAAGATTGATCATGGAGGAGAAATAATTGTGGTTTGTGTGCAGCCAGAATGATTTCTTATGTCAAAATAGAGCTGTGACAGTAAAAGCCTGGAGCAAGATTTTGATATTTCGCACTAACTGTACGTGGCAGACATGTGCTAGCATCAGGTGCAGTCCCATGTGACCACCATATGATAAACTCACATTTAAGAACGCAGTTTTAGCGCATCACAATCATGAAGAAGGGCTGCTTGGGAAAGCATGTATGCGCATGGATGGGTTTAAGGATTCTGCGTTTTCTGAGGTTTGGAATGATTTACACGACTCGATTAAATCCACTATAACAGAACAAACTAGCCTCTGTGTACACGAGTTGGTCTTAGGCTCAGAGAGGTGTATAAACAGAAGAGTGTTGACTCACTAATGGATGGAAGTCTCCTTTTTTTTCCTGTCTCATAAGCTCACACAAACATATGTATATAAGCCTGGCGTTTCAGCTCAAGTCTTTATTTGCTCTGTTTATTTAATCTGTGTTCCAAGCCAAACAGTGGGACACAAGGTGTGTGTGACGGCTGCCCGACCCCCCTGAAGTTACCAGTTAGAAGCAAATCAGCTCACAGCCACACACTACTTAACATAAGGCCACATTTGTCATGAAAAATGCATAAGAAGTATCAGTTCAGCTCAAAAAAGTAACCCTCTACTCAATACTCTGTGCTGAAAAAAAAACCAACAAAAAAACGCTTGAGTTCTGCAGGCGGCACATATTTTGGGCTTTTTTTTAAAATCAGCATCGCTGCTGTGATCACATTTTAGTTTGGGAGCCAATAATTCTAAATCCAGAACTCCCTTCACTGCAAAGAGAGAGAAAAAAACAGGTTTTCCAGGAGAGCATCCAACAAAATCAAAATAATATCCAGGCTGGATTTTCTCGATGGCCTTCACCCTCCTCCCCCAGGCAGAGAAGTAGAAACTGGGTTGCATAAAGTAAGAAGTAGGAAGTGTGAGGACTCTGCTCTGAAATCGAATCAGAAAAGGTAAAACTCATCTACACAGTCCTTCAGAAGCATCTGTTTTTGTCCTGCAAATGCTCGACTCTTTCCCTCAATCTGTTTTTCTTTCCAATCTAAAGCTTCCTTTTAGTTAGATCTGCTTCTGCTTGTTATCTTCTTTATTGCAAAGTATTTAAATACGGATTCTTTGGTGTTTTTCACATGTCCTTGTGACATTTTCCTGTTGATGGAGGACATAGATGAAGAAAATTAAGCTTAAAACTGTATTTCTGAGTATTTATTTAAATCATTGTGAATGAGGAGCTGACAAAAAAATGCAGCTTGAAAAAAAATGATTGTATTTGTGACATAGAAAATACTCTCAAGGCCCCTGCTCCACTCCTCAACTGCAAATGGGGCGGGGTTTTCAATGGTCTCGCCCACAACTCAGGAGAATTTCTAATTTCCACTGCCGCTCTGCAGAAACTATGTCCTAGAAAACGACGCAGATTTTTAATTTATTTTTATTTTGGCAAAAAATGGCATGACCGTGATTAAAAAACCCTTTGAAACTAGATCGAAATATTATCAGAGTGTGACTTTAGACCAAGCACAACCCATTCGAGACTGAAGCTCATTTTGAAAAAATGAGTTTTTATCCAGGTGCAGTTCACCAACTAACCACTAGAGGTTGGTTACACAAACAATTAAGTCCAATGTAAAATGGGTCAACTTTACAAAATGGAAAAAAATATTAGAAAATCAAACATTTTGTCACCACATCAGTTAGATTCTCATTATTATCAACAATTGGTTTCAGGCAAACTTTTGATAAATGATGTTATTTTATATTTTATCTTAAAATGTCAACATATTCTTTGACATGATGGTTTAATCCCCAACCTTAGAACAGCCATGCTGTGCAATTTCTAACAACCTGGAGGATTTATTTGCAAAACCTTTATTGTCTATCTCCAGAAAAGTTAGTTTATGTCCTAAGTGGCCACATATGTGACAGATACAAAAGATTATGACAAATCAGCACAAATCGGTGACATGACAGCACCTTTCGCCCATCCCCTTTACAGTTATTGATTTGAATTAAATCAATACAATTAAAAACAGTGTGGGTAAACTGTCAATCAGACTGATTCATTTGGGACCTGCAATTGCTCCCATACAGAATCAGGGATGCTGTTTTTGTGAGAGATTCTATAGGCAAAAATAAAAATCACAATTTTGTTTTTTTAGTTTTTGTTTTCTTTGCCAAATCTTTGGTGCTTTTCAAAGGTGTCATTCTGACCAAAAAATGAGAAGACACCGTGAGCTCCCCCTCTTTTTGCAGGTGTGAGCCATCAAGCTACAGCGCTAAATGCTCATTGAAACAGTTCCAGCAGGTCTCAGGGATTATGGGATGTCCTTTTTGCTCTAATTTACATTCTTTTCCTCATAATTTGATATCAAACGAGACTCATCTAGTGGAAAGACATGGGTGGAGTCCAGTGGCTTGCCTCACACCAGCTTCAATGAACTTAAGTGTAGACATGCATAAAGAAATGTTGCTCTATAGCAATGGGAGTTTGGTCATAAATCTGAAGAAACTTTTATTTTGTACAAAAAAAAAAAGTATAACTGCTTCATAACAACTTTGCTCCTGTCTACCAAGTTTTTAAACACAAAGGCTGTAGGGTTTGTAGCTCAGCAGAGGCTTGCTGTTTATTTTATCCAAAGCAGTGTTTGGGTAAAGCCAACAAACTTCTCCCCCACTTTTTTGAACTGCTTATTTAGAGGATCAACCAGCAAGACTGTTCCTCATAAATATAGATTCTCTTTCCAGCGTCGGATGGAATAAATCCCCGAGTGGGCAGCAATCAAGCCCAACATCCTGATGATTTCAGCTACTGCTTGACTTCAGACTCCCATGTGGTCCAAATGGCTAACCAATTAACAGCAGGTTAACTTTTGAGTCCAAACTGAGCACTCTCTCTCTCTCTCACACACACTCACACACACACACACACACACACACACACAAGCATGCATGCATGAACACAGGAAAAAAGGGGGATAGGCTTTCAGAAAAGCAGCACATTCATGCACATTAATAGTAATAGACACCCGCATGCACAGGTACTTAGGACTCAGTACCGCACACAAACAAGGACACACACAGATACATACTCATTAACAAAGGCTTAGTATCACAGGGTTTGTATACCCCCAGCAAAGTTTTGGCTGACTGGCCTCCCACAGAGAGGGGCTACACCTCCAGTCACCTGATCCTCTGTTGCTCCAACTCTGGGTCAACAAACAAGGCCGTTTGCATGCCCACATCATGTTTTAAAATGCATATTTTTGATTTCAAGGTATGAAAAAGTCAAAAAGTTCAGATTTGGTGCAGAAAACCCCCCAAATAATTTGGCTCTTAAGCGGTTAGAGCCTTCTCCCTCCACTAGGTGCCACCACTGGATTCATTTCTGGGAGTTTGTTGCACATCTCCGTCTGCCTGACAGTAATCAAATAAAGAAGAAAAAAGGACGGAATGCAGAAAATAGACTGAAGTCCCTAAATGTGCCACAAAAAAAGCGAGTTTTGCTCGGAAATGCCGCGCGTAATTTCAGCGTAATTTGGAATGCGGTCTTTCGGCACCTTTGCGTTTTGGAGAAATAAAAGAAAAGCCAAAGGAGCTTCAGAGGAGAGCGGGGAAAACAGAGAAGAGAAGGAGAGTCTACCTGAGTGACAGGCAACAGCTGAGTCCACACATCTGGAAAGCCAAAACCCCCACATTACGCGCGTCTTTGCGCACCGCTTTAAAAGTCCAAACGCAGCTCAGGCGCAGAGTTCTAATGTGCCGCAGGGAACACATGTCAAAAAAGCAAAGCTGGTTTGAGTTATGCCTGGCAATTAATCTGCTTTTAGTTTGTGTTAGGAAGATTTCCAAAAGATGCTAGAGATGTCGCTCTTTGTACTTTGTTTTGCGGCTTTTTCTTCTTCTACATTTAAGGTAAAACACACAAAACTGTAATATTAAAAATAAAGTTACAAAAATCTTAGATCAAAAGTTACAAACGCTCACCTGGTTGCAGAGGCGGGTTGAATATTCCCTTAATTTGAATATAAAATCACAACATTCGGATTGCCATTACAAAAAAAAAAAGAAGACGAAGAAAAATGAAGTTCTGTTCGGGTCCGGTTCAGAAAAGCATGGCCGTGGACGGATGCAGACAGAATGACAGAGAGCGGACCAGGGCTGAACGATGCGCAGCTCTGGCACCAAACGAAAGCGTCCAGAAGAGACATAAGCGCTGCGCTGCGCTCATTGGCTAATGTGGCCCCCACCACACACACACGCACACACACACACACACACGCACGCCCCACCCTCTCCCCCAGCCCCAGTGGATCCCCTCCCTCCAAACCAAAAACATGTTTTAGAAATGTTTTAAAGAGTCAAACCCAAAGATGACTCTATGGCTGCTAGCACTTTCCTTAATAACTATTCGCCAAAAGCTTTTTGGTGGATCCCTAACTGGACCAACTGACCATAACGTCTGATTTATTAATGCCATGAACGTTGTCCTTCCTGTTTGTGTGGCATTTATTGACAGCTGGAACCCACCCACAGTTTTTCCTTGGTTCAGATTTTTTTCAAATATTCCAAGCTGATTGTTTTTTCTCCAGTTATTAAAGGTGGAGCTGTTCAGAAAGTCATAAAAAAGGCCTTCCCTTCACTTTCTTAGAAGTTCTATCAAGATGGTTAAATTGAGTGTGGCTTGTTGCCCACAAAAAATGACTAAAAACATTTGTTTACACTCTAAAAAATGAGGAGCCTTTTCTTGAATGCTAACCTATGTATGTGTTCCTTTTGAAGCAATGGTATTAGCCAGACAGTCCCTACATTATCTGAGAAAAAGGTTTTATTCTTAATATGAAACAGTTCACACTCAACAGTTTAAAGTCTCACTCTGATCCTCTTTTGATCTATTTCAAAGGCGTTTCCAGTGCTCTTTTCATTACGATTATGCTGTTTGTAGCCAAAATAAAAAAAAAAAAGTGTGACATTTTCTAGGACATATACGTGTCCAGGATGAGAGCAGTCTTTCACTGTGTGCGATACACAATCGATGACTTTTTCGTCAGACCTTGATACTCTTTGCAGGGCCTTTTGGATCACAACGGCGCAACCAAACAGACACTCAGGACATCAAGCCTGGATCTACGATGGCTCGGTAGAAGGACACCGGCAGCTTCTCTTCTGCATGATTTTCTTCAGTAGTATTCGTAGGAAGTGGAGTCGCTGCTGCGCCTTTCCAACCTGTGCTGAGGTGTTGGCAGCCCAGGTGAGGCCCTGGGAGATGACAGTCCTCAGGAACTTGAAGGAGGTCCCTCCCTCCAAACACATTATTGGTGGACAGTGGAGCGTGATCTCTCTTTTACCACCTGAAGTCTCTTAACCATCTCTTTGGTCTTGGTGGTGGGTTAGGGTTAGGTTAGGATTTCCAGTATGACATAGTCATACTAACGAAGACCATAGGAACACTGTTAGAGTAGATGAAAAGATGAAGGGAGGGAAACTTTAAGAAAAGTCCATACAGTAACTGAATCAAAACTTAAATCAATGAAAACTGTGATCTTAACCCATTTTAGAGCCGTTCAAAACCATCAACAGTTTGTGTCAATAAGGAAGCTTAACTTTCAGATCACAGAATGCTCACAGAACTGCTCCAGAACACTGCTGCTGGTTCTGGTCTGGGGCGAGGGACCACATCCCGCCGGTCCTGACTGCCTGTGAACTTTAGAGTTTTTTTTAAGATTCTTTAATTTGTTTTGAAATCTTTAAATGATTGTGCACGACCGTACATCTCTGAGATCTTCTGTCCTTACGACCCAACCCGGTGCCTTGGGTCTGCTGATCAGCTTCTCCTGGCGGTACCGATGTCTAAGAGGACACTCAGAGCGTTTTCAGTGAGCATTCGGCAGCCATCTTCACTGTGCATTTTTAAAAAACACTTCTTTAAAGTCCATTTTTAGCACCAGGCTCTAGACATGAAACTCCACTCTGCTGGTATGTTTTACTGTTTTATTGTTTTCTTAGATGTTTTAAACTCTTATGTTACTCATTTATGCTTTTTATTTTTAAATGTGTTAAAAATATACCTCTTGTTTTTGTTGTTTTCTTGAGCTTTCAATGTTTGACTGAGGTCACATTAAGGCAGGGTTATAAATGACTAAATTATTAATGAATGAATTAATGAATGAAACTATTAATGAGTTTTCTTTTTCAGAATATTTGACACACCTATACCAACTGAATCTGTTCCCAGACCGAATTATGACAGAACTGTTTTCTTTCTTTCAGTACCAGCCTTTTAAAAAAGCTCAGAGGTGAATAAATGTCAAAATAATAAAGTGCTTTGAGAGCGGCAGATCCTTATCTGTGAAGCTGAGCGTTTGGAGAGACGAGTCAGAGATGAAGTGAGGGAGTGAGGCTCAAAAGTCTGTGAATCTGGCAGCTGGGCAGACGGAGCAGGTCGAACAGTATGGCTTATTGTCCATGCCAGCCAGTCAGCCCACACGGCAAAGGACCCACTGACGCCCTCGTTCACCCTGCTGGCTGCTCCGCCGCCTCTCTGACAGCTTGATTTACAACATACAGTTACAACTCATACCTTAGGCAGACTTGGCCTGTTTACTCTTGCCCTCAACTCACCTGCAGTGCCCCTCAAACGCCGCACAGAGCTTACAAGTAATGCTATGTTCACACTGGGAATGTGACGCGCGTTCAAGCACGGACACTGGTTTTTGACATTCACACTGGACAAGCAGGGCGGGGCTTCTTCTTCTATTTCCTTTTTATTCTGTTTACTATGGCATGACCGCCACCTACAGAGGCATAAATGTCAAAGCAGTGAAAGTCTCGCAAAATTTGCTCCAGGTTTTTCTTTCACAGCTCTATTCCGACATCTGAAGGACTTGGTGTCATAGAATTCTGTCTGGGCACAAACCGCGATTATTAATTTCTCCTCCATGATCACTTTACAATTGAATGATACTTTCATGAATTAAAGGGGACGCCGTTCGTACATTACTACCGAATCCCAGTCCCCAGTTGGTCAAAGCTTGACCTGGTTTAACCTTCAGCTGCTGTGTGTTTTGTACGTAGAGCCTGAAAACTGTCTTAAAAACTTGTGTAGCGACATGCAAACGCAAGAGTTTTTATACGGAGGCCCCAAACATGCATATACACACACTTACGTAGACTCTTCATTGAAAGTGGTCACTAGAGAGCGTGTTGCTGACGGCGGCGTGAATGTAGCTTTACATTTTCTGGGGAAATCTGATCGTCTGTGTTCCGATTCTCGTTCCCCCATTCACTAAATCCAGAATAGAATTGGTTCCCTGTGGCCTCGGCTCTTTCTGTCTCCACGAGCAGACATCTGTAACATTAAGCCTTTTTTTTTTACAGCAAACACAGTGAGCAGGACAGGGAGAATAAAAGGTAAGCCTACACATGCAGCCAGAGAGGAAACCAGGATCAGCACTGTGTGGAGAGCACAAAAGAGGCCTCCGGGTCAGTAAATCCTGCCCCTGTCGCCTTCTGGTGTGCAGAAGCACAGCATAGTAGATAAAAATGTCAGTCAGTTGTTTGCGCTCCTCTTCTCTGTTTGTATGGTTTATCCATCTATCTTTCTTAACCGTTTATAACCATTCATATCATATTTGATGCACATTTCTGAGAACCCTATCTTGTTAGATTGATCCATAAAAACCCATTGTATTTAAGTCGGTCCATGTTTTCTTCCTTGTAGTTCATCGTCATTCCACTAGGGTCAGTAGAAGAGCTTTTCCTGCTCTTTTCAAAATGGCTGCATCCATGGCACTTTGCCGGGAAAAAGTTAAGCTCATTTTCAAAACTTTACAGTGAGAATAACTCATCTATTGTTATTTATTTTTTAAAATGACGACTTTTTGTGTTGAAAGAATGCAAAATTTGTTGATAATTAATGAAATAAATTCTTTATAACACAGTTGCATCATGTTCTGAATGGGTAGATCAAATTTCAGATAGTGAGTAAATAAGGAGCTATTTTCTTGAACTTAATATTGTTGCATCTTAAACTAACATTTACTAAATCACCCAAATGTATCATAGCTGATGTTATCAAAATCTCATTTAAAATGATCCTACAATTGTTTTTTGTGGATTTTATTAAAATGTTTAAAAAATCATCTTATTTCCCCCCAAAAACGGAATTTTCTGTCAATTATTTGATGTAGAGAGCTTTACAGGGATAATTATTCTGCATTATTGTCATATTTTTTGAGAAACATGGCAGGTTATCGAAATAAACTTGAGTTAAGCATGTAAATATTGCCAAAAATGAGAGGACTTTTCTGGAAGCGATCTCTTGCTTGTCAAAATAAACCCACACACTGTGTCGATTTCGTGACCAATGAATTTCTGCGTTAAGGTGACATTTAACCCCGTGAAATTGTGGCCCGAAAGATGATGGTTGTGCCTGGGTCTTGACCGACCCAACAAACAGCCACATGTGCTGTTGTGTAAACTCCTGTATTTGGCTCCAAAAGCTCTACATACACAGAAATGGTTTAAATATGTGGGGTTATGGACCTAGGACAATTGTTTGTTTTTTGTTGGGTTCCACTTCCTGTTTTATTTTTTTGCTGGTTGTTACTTCCTGTGTTCTCTCCCTCCTTATTGGCACACC